>JANIJI010000012.1:4157500-4757500 GCA_024500535.1 Leptonema lineaticorne | reverse complement strand
TTTATGTAGAAGATTTATGCTATCGTTCGATAATCACACGCTGTAAGTTGCCAAACGCCAAAAATAAATTTTAAAACATTGAACTTTGTATTCTTTACGTTTTCGCGATGTGAATCAATAGTGAAAATTTCTATATAAAAATGAATATAATAAATTATTATAAATTTTTCATTTGTGTTAAAGTTAACCGATAGTCGGCGGTTGACAAACTTAACGCTTTCGATGCCGCGACATTGTTTTGCGAGCTTGTAAATGTTGAACGTAATATGCGCATTGACTGAGAATTTTAATTATATAGTATTATATGTTTAAAACTGAATGAACGATAAAAAGGGTCGATTTGAAAAGAATTTTCCACCAGAAATATAATGCGCTCGCTTTTATTAAAAGTAAATAAGCGCATTACATATATATATTTAATACAATATTCCGAAAATCGCAACTCGTGATGTTGCAAGTAATAAATTGAAAAATAAAGTAATGTAAACATATGATTGTCTGAAATTTTGGCTCTATTTCAACGTCATACGTATATTTAATTTATAATTTAAATGGCCACACACACACACACACACACACATAATCATTCTTTTTATTTTGTTCATTCATTACGTTTGTTATTTATAAACTGTATATAAATAAATTTGTGATGTAACAATCCTTCAGGGCTTTCGCCTTTGTTTTCAGACTTTTTTTTCATGATGAATCATCAATAAAACATTCAATTTAGATATTTTAATGGCAGTCTATTACCGATAGTGTTTTCCGAATTAATTAAATCAGGTTAAGTTTAATTATTATTCACAACTTTAAAATATTATTTGCTAAAATTCAAATAAGTCAATCGCTAACCAATGTCTTTAAAGTGTTTTTGCATATAGATTTTAATTTTATATTTTAAATATAAAATGATAATTTCTCTCGTCGACTGCATTCTGTGACATTGATGATGTCAAGAAGTTGTTGAAAAAATGAATGTCATCGGTGTCAAAAGAATGATAATGATAATTTAAAAACGCAGCTAAAAAAATGTAAACAAATACGATTTTACAAAAAAAAAAATGTTTTTGATCTCATTAACAGTTTTTTCTCAAATTATCATAAATTGTTTTTTAATTAAGATATTTATTACTATAATCTGTATTTTAATTACGATATTATATTCGAAATATAAAATAATTGATTTTATAGGTTTTTGATTTTAAAAATTGTAATCTATTTATAATATGGTTTTTTTTTAATTTGTATTTATTGATCTTCATTTGAATTCTCATCGGTTAAAATATTTATTATTTTTAAAACGGATGTTTGTTAAGTAATTAGTATTTTGTTAATATTCTTCAAATGACCCCTTTGAACTTTGAATGTTGATCTTTAGAAAACTGCCTTAAACCGCTTTTTATATAGAACTTAAATATATTCATTATTTAGATCGTTTTTGCATTGTTTTCGAAAGACAGTTTTGCATATAAGATGTATTATGGTATATGATGACAATGAAACAGGTTTAACAGAAGCTGTAAATACTGAATACAAGACAAGTTCCATATGAACAGCAATAGTACTGTGTGTTATTATTATTATTATTATTATTTTTTGATGTTTAAAAATTCAAGTTATATTTAACCGACATATGGAAAAGATTAAAATAATACGACAACGTGTTTCCAAATTCGAAACCATAACTGTCAATAAACTCAATCAGTGTTATTATGTAATTTATCGATTTTAAAATGGGAACTTGTAAATTGATTTCAGGTGGTGATGGGTTCGGAGAGGCAGTGCGGATTAGGTTCGCTGGTGCCAATGTCGTGTCGAGGACGTGCAGAAGCCTTTGCGCGAAGGTTGCATACACGATTGAGAAGATTAGGAGTCGATTCGTCCGGTGGACCAGAATGTGCTCCGACAAGAACGGATTCTGACGATTATTTCGACTTTGAAGCAGAACCAGAAAGTCCACAGAGTCCCGTGGAATCCGGTTGCGTGTTGTCATCTCCGCCTGAAAATATATCGCCGCCGAGCAATAGTGATAGCGATGCTACTTATTATGATATCGATACCGATTCGGAAGCGAAAGTGTCGAATTTTTTAAAAGTGCATCGAATACACGATGAAAATCAAGCTACAAAATTGAAGCTGCACACACCGGCAGCTAATGATATTATTGAACATCTGTTCACCAACAGGGCGCATTCTCCAGAAAGGCAGTCACCGATCAGAACACAACCGCTCGCCAAAGATGGCACTTTTACCGATTATGGCACCATCGATCGCGGTGATGGCTTGAATACTCTTTATACAGCAATCAGGTTTGACGACTGCCAAAGACGAGATAATTTTGAAAAACACGATGTTGAAGTAGACAATTTTTCTTTCAGTGATTCGACGGCTGAGGACATTTCAAGCGAAGATATATCACAGAACACCTTGGTCGAACATAACGACGATGATACATTGGATTGTGCTATTAAAGATCTTTCCATTGATGTCGTGGACGCATCAGAAATTCCTGATTTAAAAACAACAGATAATGTAAAATTTGATGAAATTATACCTATAATTGAAGAGCATAAAGCGTCACCTATTCGACCAGAGCCAATCGATTGTAGCTTGATAAATGAAACGGACCTTTCCAACAATGAGAATGAAGATAACGATGATCGTCCCCAAAGAGTACGAAGATGTTCATCATTAAGAACAGGAAAAACACCTCCCGGTACTCCGGGAAGAAAAAAGATAGTCAGATTCGCAGACGTATTGGGTTTAGATTTGGCCGATGTTAAAACTTTCATGGATGATATACCGAATATACCAAAATCCGCATTCGAAGATCTACAAGATGCAGAACCAATCGATGTTGCAGCCGCCGAGTGTTTTGTTGTGAATGAAATGAGGACAGATAAAACATTGGTGCCTATCTTTCAACAGCCAGGTGAAAGATCCAATTTCTTAGACCTACTCAATTGTAAAAATGTATGCTTGGAGACCGCTTGTGTCCAAGAAGGTGCAGCAATAGCTATATGCGGCTTAGTTAGAGTAAGAAATCTAGATTTTCACAAGTCAGTTCACATAAGGTACACACTTGACAGTTGGAAAACGTTTGCCGATCTTCAAGCCACATACGTGCCCAATTCATGTGATGGTTTCTCCGATAGGTTTCAATTTTTATTATACGCTCATACGGTTCAAGCGGGACAGACTTTAGAATTCGCCATAAGATTTATGTGCAAAGGATATCAATATTGGGACAGTAACGACGGTCTTAATTATTGTTTTCAATGCCTGTCAACGAACAATCAATCCGATCCATATTATGTGCCGCCCAATTTAAACCCAATCGATAATTGGCACGCGTCTTTTTATTAATATCAATACATGACGATATTTGAAATCTCACTTCAATTAAAATAATATATATATATATATATATATATATATATATATATATATATATATATATATATATATATATATATATATATATATATGCTTCGAATATAAAATAATGGCGATTCCTTAGATAATCGACGTAAAAATTAAAATAAATCTTGAAAATAAGAAATCGGCGGAGTTACCGAGGAATGTGATTTTTGTCATTTGATGATATAATCGAAAGGTGTAATATCGAAATAATTATAATTTTTAATGCTTTAAGACTATTTAGATTAATTATGAATTGTCGACTAGTCGCCGGCGACTAAATTTGTGACAACTTTTAATATATTAAAGTATGCGCACATGACTATAATTTTATTATTGTTAATAGATTCTATATAATTCGACGTGAATAACGTTTATTAGACAAATATAATATCAATTGTAGTAACACTATTAAATACTGTATAGATTATACTATTATATATTTAAAAAAAACGGTAAAATCGATTTAATATTAATTCTTAAAAATGTTAACAATTTCAAATATTATATATTGAAGTCTTAATTTTTGTTATAAATTAAACGAATATTGTATATATATATATATATATATATATATATATATATATATATATATATATATATATATATAAAACTAATACAAATGTAATAATTTACGGAACTCGACGATTCTCGCAACAATCTAAACATTTATTCAACCCCTTAAGGACTGCGTAATTATTTACGGATCGTTATTTTATACATAATTTATATTATAAACATTGACATCGTTTATTTATTTACAATGCATTTAATCTATGAGTGGGCGCTCAGTGAGTATTGCATTTTATTATTATTTGTTTTCCATGATTACATATATATTCTGTTATTTCTGTAAAACACTGTGATCAAAGAGTAGGATGAATTTGTTTGTAAAATGTAAATTCTTTATTAATTCTTCCAAATCAATTTCATCCTTGTCCGATAAAATGCACTTTTGCCGACACTTTTTCCAGCCCTTAAAAGTCGGAATAGTCTTTTTCCGGTACGGCCTTCAAGACCTTCTTCGATTCGATTTTTATCTCCTCAATCATGTTAAAACGGTGTCTCCGCATTGACCTGTGGAATTTGCTGAATAGCCAAAAGACGAATGGAGCCAAATTAGACGAATACGGTGATTGCGGCAACCAATGCAGTATGACATGATGTATTATCATGATGATGGAACCGACAGTTGCAAAAACACGTGTAACTTGGAAATTATTAAACCTTTTGACAAACAGACGCTTGGCAAATATTATAGACAGTCCTACCAACCTAGGAAAAAAATACAATTTACCTGCTTTCCCAATGCCCGGGAGTTTTAAATGACAAATGACAATTTTATCTTACTTTTTGATCACAGTAGTATTTATATATATATATATATATATATATATATATATATATATTGTAGATTATAAGAATTAATTTATATATTTTAATATTTGCTCATTTATATATTTTATATTTAATCGTCGATTGCCAATGTGTTATAAATTTTACTAGTCATATTCAGATTGACTTCAGAGACTGAAAACCCACCGTTTACGTTTTGGCAGTTAGCGTGTTAGTAAAATATATATATCGTATCAAATATTATTAACAAATTACAATGCATAAATATCCGTTGACGCGCCCGCTCGTGGATTAAATAATTTATTCACTTGTCCACGTCGTCGGATCTTAAAGGGTTAATAAAAAATTGTCCAATCCAAAGATATATGACTGATTATTAATACATAGTGAAAAAAAAATATATATCGACTATATATATGTGATTGGCATTTATGCATATTTATAATCGATATGAAATTAGTATTAAATATGTGTAATTATAATAATTTAAACAAAAAAAAAAAAAAAAAAACTATAACATGCATACCAAAAGCCGTGCATTTATGTGGTACACTTTTAATTTTTTTTTATTTTTTTTCAACTGGATTTTAAGGAAATATTCCATGTAATAATCTATAAGATCTCATTAATATAAAAAATAATATTTAAAGCATATTAGTACGGCTGGAGGGCTATTCATGTTGATTAATAGTTTATGTAAGTTCTATGTGTAACATCAAGTATTTAGTAATCCAAATTGGATTTTTTTTGATAGACTTTAATTGAAATGCTTTCAGACTAATCAATTATATATTATATATAAAAAAAAGAAAAAAAAACATTCATATATTTCTATGTCTTTGTAGTATTTATAAAACATCTTGGGAAAAATGAAGCATCTCTCTTTATATATCATACAATAAAATAAATATTTGTTAATTTTCTACAATAAAAATGTTTAAATATTTGAGATTTATAATTATTTTATTTTATATCAGAATTATATTGGAGGTGTCTTGTATATTGAACTATGGAACTGTTTAAATGTCGACTATATTAAAGGCTGAACGATGAATATTTTATGATGGAAATATTTTAATATATCTATTTGTAAATAAATTTTATGAAAAAAATGTACCTATGTGCCATTTTCTATCGATATTAACCCTTTCGTTACTGTGCACCAAAAATCATGTTAAAAAGTTAACCAGACAATACTGAAAAAAAAACTTTTTAATCAAATTTTATCGTAATATCTTTTAAACAGGGAAAGAGTTATGTTATCGATTGATAATATTAGATGTATAAATTTATATTTATGTGATCTTTATGTTATGCTTTTAATTTCTACGAATAATTATTTTTTATTTGTAAAATATTTATTGAACGAAATTTTAAAATGGATTAAAGAATTTTGTTGTTTTATAAAATTGCCATATTAATAATGATAGTTGAAAATATAATTTTAATCTATTTAGATCAATGTAGAATAAAAAAATATTTGTTATAATAAATAGCAAATGCCTTAATATTTGATTTATGTATTATTATGTGAAAAATAATTATGGCTGAATTTACTATTTAACTGATGTCTGAGCCATTTTACTAATCTAAAAATATTTGTAAATAATCATAATTTATTATATTCAGAATAATAATATAATATTTTTTGAATATATCAATTTAAATCTGATAAAAATAAATTATCTTTTTAAAATTATTTTTTTGTAAATTGTAATATGATTTTCTTGACATCTTTTATTTCAGTACCTGATTCTGAGTTATTATTTTTTTTGTGATGAAGGATTTCTAGATTTGATAACCTTTTAATAACGCTTTTCAATGTAATATTGTTAAATAATAATTATATGTAAATTTAGATTGAAATTCACTAAACAAAAAAAAAGAAATTTTTATCTTAAAATCTTGATAAAATTTTTCAACATTATACAGACATAAATGTAATTGAAAAATTGTTAATCAGAGTCAAATGAATATTTTTTAAAACAATTTATTATTAAATAAAAATGTTTATAAAACATACATTTATATGAAGGTTTATAATTAATATATTTAAATCTAGTCCTTTATTTTTGCTCTGAAAATTGATTGGTAATCGAAGTCGATAATTGATATAATATTTGAACTGGATTTATAAAATATGTATATTATTTGCAATAATAAATGTATTTTGTATTAGTAGTGAATGTTGAAATATGAAAAATAAGAGAATTGAAAAAAAAAACATTCTCCATAAGTCTATTTTTAATTTTATGTAATAATATAATAAATAATAAATCAATATTTATCCATACATCATTGTTTTATTTGTGTATTATTATTATTATTATAAAACATTTATATATAATACTTGTATTATTTACAATAAAAAAAAAAACATTATATATAACATCACTGTGTATATTAAATGATATAAGAATCGTTTTCAGACTAGTTTTTTATATATATATATTCCAAAAATATGTATTGGTTTACAATATTTTAATATATTAATTATTCGAAGAATATCATTTATTAATATGCTTTGTATGCATATTATAAAAATGTATTATGAAACTTATTTTTAATATATAATTAAATTTTATTGATTTTTGTGTATAAAAGTTATAAAAATATGAAAATACAAAAATATTTTTTAATTTCAGACATCTGTTGATAAAAAATGAAATCATTTTATTATTTGTCAGAATTTAAATGTTCAACAAAAATATATTTTTTAATTGTAGAAAATATTAATTTGGCTATAATTTGAAGCTAAAATTTTCATTCTTAAATTATTATAAAACATATGATAAGAAAATATTTAAATATTTTGTTTATAAAATTTCTACATAGATGTCACTATTTAACTTTTTTTTTTATTTTTAATATAATATATATACGTTTTACTTAAAAATAGTTATTTAAATTAAAAACAATGGTTTTTTAAAATATACAGTTAAATTAAGAATTTCAAATGCACAAATATCGCACGAATTATATCTAAAAAAAAATACTATACAAAAGAGACATAAAACGCAAAGGAACTTAAACGTAACATTTTCAAAAAATTAATAGTAAAAGTGCGACACATAATTATTTGGCTAATATGTATGTCTCGTTATTTTGGTACATACTCTATTTACAACAATCGATGAATTGGCTTCATCAATCGGAGATCGAATATGTACTCTCACACCATAAAAAATTGCTTAGAAGTACAAATGCATATCACAAAATGTCCATGTCTTTGACACGTGCTAGTCTTCAAATATATATATATTTTATTCACACTTTGAAGTATATTAAAAAGTAAAAACAAAAACGCAAATCACTTCATTGTCGAAGAAAACACATCAAGAATTCCTGTTCTCTGGCAGTTTTAAAGCCAACAACTGCTTGTGAAGTCTCTGTCGGCAAAATTGATAAAATTCTATTTCTCTAGTGAAGTTCCTTCTGACTATTTCTTTCACTTCTTCAGATACTGGAGGTTTGAACGCATTCTTGTTTATTCTGTTGAAGTTATTTACTTCACCTATATATAAATATATAAAATAAACGATAATTCGATATAGAATTATAGATGCATTATGATAAAATGCCTAAAAAAAGATTTGAACTTACCCCAGTATGCTTGTGAAGCACCTTTGAAAAATTTCGGAATATAATTTTCTAATACAGTAAGCGTTGAATTTAATTCTTCTAAAACACCAACTACAGCATAGTGTTTTTCAACAGCCATTTTAGCTCTTTCCATTGCACCGACAGTATTGAAAGGACTTCAAAAATAAAATTAAATTAAAAATCCCATTATACTACATATGTTTTATACTAAAAGTGTCATGTAAATTATATGCGTTTGAATATTGTATTAAAATAATATATCTTACGTGCATTCATCTTCGTGACCACAAAAGAAGAGTGTTTGCCGACGATGGTCACCAATACCTTCGTGGGTTTCGCCTTCTATATAACGACATTCCCTATCACCATTCAACACGCAAGTTTCAAAATCCTATAATTAAATATAAAACAATTATTAAATATTAAAATTTTATTTTGGCTTATTGTTATTATGTATGATGGATCAATAGGATTTTTTTTCTAATATCATTTAAAAAATATCAAAAACAAAGGTTCATTATCAGTTCATTCAGCTATAATTTTGATATGAAATAAACTGAATATTCAGTTTATGTACAAATAATACCTTTTTTAACCATTGAGGATCAGGTAAAGGCAGATCGGGGAATACTTGTTTCCTTTCGACGTAATACCACGGAGCTCTCACATAATAATACCAAGAAATTACCCTTTCGATCGGATCCCTCACAATGTTTATGTAAATTGGATTGGGTAAATGGAATCTATCAAATAGAGTAATTAAGTTAATTAGATCAGACGAGTTAATTAAATTAATCATATGTATGCCGTTCAAGACAAATACCCACTGTGAAAAATTGGTGAAGCAAACGTGTTTCACGTAAACAGCCGGAGGATCATAAGCTGATACCATCGAAGCGAGTTGAAATTGATCAGGTGTGGCCAGCCTTATTGTTTCCACTCTTTGAACATGGTCTCTGTGGAAGGCTGTAATTATAGAGTCGAGTATAGATAATTTTGCATTGCAATCGATCCGATGCATTAAATAGCGACGCTTTTGTGCAATTTACCAAATCCGTTCCTCATGGATAGCCGTCGCAGTAGTTCCATGAATGTCTGACTGCCGACTTTGGGTACTCTGTTGAAGAATATAACTTCGACACCTGCTCTCTTCGTGTTGTTCAATTGGCTGGCCGATGGAATTTCTAGCTGCAAGTACACAATTTGATGTTACAAAGGTTAAAGTTGATACTTGTTAACTTCAGAATATTGATTTATGATAATTGCTAGTATTATATATATATATATATATATATATATATATATATATGTATATATATATATATATATATATATATATATATATATATATATATATATATATGATGATGATGAACTGCATTATGTTGCATCTAGTATTTTAATTACAATGCACTAGTTGATATTGAATCCACCTATATATGCAATCTATTAACGCTGTTAACATCTTACCATCCATCTGTAATAACACATAACGTGTGTTTATTCATTTCCTATTGATGTTATAATTATTTTAATAATCTTACATAAACATTACAGTCATAATATTCTATCGTTTAAACGTTATCATATACGAATGTATATTAAAATTAACACGCTCGTATAACTTCATTAATTACAATAAATTCATAGATAAACCGCAAACATACCGTAAGATTAATTACATCTTATATTTAAAACGTATTCCAGCAGAACGATTTGCTCGATTTTATTTAAATTTTTGATACATTGCACGCACTTTTTGTTTGATTTGTGATTTATGTAGATTATATATATATATATATATATATATATATATATATATATATATATATATATATATATATATATGGAAAATAATAATATATTAATGTATGGTTAGGGAATTTTAAAGTTGACATCACATTTATGATATGACATGATAAAAAAAATAAATGTAGAAAATATTGTAATATAAAATTGGATCAACGTTGAAGTCTGGCGTCGGCTTAATGGTCTTTTAACCTTAGTGTTTGAACTAAAAGCTCGTTGCTTGTAATTACAAATTACGCACATACATGTCCGTTTATTTTAACATCGAAATTGCGTTTGGATGTAAGAGATTCACTGATAAAACTGTACTTCGTGTAAAATATACTGGAATGGAAAACACATTTATAATGTTTTTTTTGGCGGCAATGTTTCTCAAATATTTTTCGCGCACAATCGCCATTTACAATAAACAGTTCACATATCATAAAATTTAATTTGTGTCATATAAAAAAATAGTTGACCGATTTTCTAAATCCAAAAATAATAATAATAATATACAATCATTCAAATCATAGAATTTCAGTTTTTTTCTTTATTATATTTTATTTCTTATTTTTTTCTGCAATTACTTCATAAATGGTTACTGGAACATAACATAATTTGTTACGCACAACAGCATAATAAACAATTAAAATAACTGCGATTGTTGTATTGTCAGGTCACGCAATTTATTATATATAGGGGGGGGGGTAAAGGGATGTGAATCATATTTTATTATATGACATCACGATTATTAGATAAATATATAATAATATAAAAAAAATGTTTAGATATACATTTAAAATTATATTTCCTATTCTCTATTTAGAAATCAATCAAAAATAAAATGAAAACACAAAAAAAAAAGAATTAAAATCATGGCGGTGAAAAATATTGTTATACCCATATGAACATTGTTTCCCGCGCATAAAATGGTTAGGTTGTCAAAATTCAAGCAAAAATATTTAGTAAATTCTCAACTACATAAAAGTAAATAAATAAAACTGAATTTAGTATTTTACATCGTTTTGTATATTAAATAAAATTAATTACCTCGTCAGTGCTTTTTAAATATTTTGCTATTGTACTGTAGACTTGAGAATTTGCACTACCGCTGTTGCTACCTGAAACAATATTTAAAATATTAGACCAATAAAATTATTTATAAAATTTGGAATAAAAAAATATAATAGTCAAAATATACACTTTATTCTATATCATATGGAAAAAATAGGGCTTTAAACGAGTACACTCTTAGGTCAGAGGTGTGCCTTATACGGGTGACCTTTCAAAAAATCCGGCTAATTAAGATAGATCAAATAACAAGTTATGCATCGTCGGATTTATATCGATGAGACGAATTATTTGAAAAAAGTGATTCCGAAAACGCAGTATTTTTAACAAAGTTGTATAAAAATGATTAAAATTGTGCCTTATAGGGGTTTAATTTCAAATTATCTGATTTCTTAGCACATATTTTATATCAAATTATACATAGTCGTATGCGAGAGAAATTATTTTATGAAAATAGATTTGGAATCGCAGCCTTTTCAGTAAAGTTATTAGTGATTATATAAAGTAAAATTTGTATGAAAATGTATGAAGTGGGCCTTATACGATTACGCTCTTACGTCAAAAGTTGACGCTATATTGGTGATTTTTTAAGAATCTTAATTTATAAAAAAATATATTAAAACTTATATTGACTTTTGTCAATGAGCTTTTGTTCAGAAAGATGAAAATAAATCATTATATATATATATATATCGAAAACAAAAATCTATGACTTGGACAATTTTCACTGTCACGTTCAAATAAATATCAATAAAATCTATCCATCGATTTGAAATCACATTTTCGAATATTTTATTTTAGCCATTATTTTATGAATATTATTAATAATATTTTTATAACGATCGCACGGCGTTATGACTAATGCAACAACTTAAAAACAATCCACACACCATAAAATGGTAAAAGACCAAAAGAGGAAAGTCACGATCACTGTCTAGATACGAATACCGCTTTTATCGCCACTATAAATAAAATCATACACAAACACACACACAAAAAATATCGAAATAAACAAATAAATAAAAATATTTATGACTTTTAAATAGTGTGCATGTGCACGAGTGCACGTTTTGTATGCATTTGAAACCGGTTTTTTTTGTGCGGCGGTCACATTAAAGATCGTAAACGTTACGTAACCGCGACGTTATATTATATAAATAAAAGTGATAAATTCCACCAAAAAAATAAATCTATATTTTGTAATTTGCCACAAATGGTTTTCGAACGATTTTTAAATTTTCAAAATGAAAAAAAAAAAACTTGAAGCTTCTCGTATATTAAATAAAAATATTTATCTAAAATGATACAGGAATCTGTCAAAATATATTTGAAGTTAAAAAATTTAAATTCAATATTATGTTAGAAAGAAATTTATAGAAAGTAAAAAAAATAAGTATGTATTAAAAATATTTATACGTAAATATTGTAAATTATTTTTTTTCTCAGCACAATTGATTTATATTACAAATATTATTTAAAATGAATACATAAATTTGATCGTATCTAATCTCGATTGCGATTTTCGAACCGAATAGAAATGAATGAATCGATTATTTATGATCATAGCGTAGATTTAATTGATTCAAATCGTTCAAAGTAGTAGAAAAAAAACGCGATTTTCGAGTAAAAGGTCATAAATCGTAACGGTGTTTAAACGGTTCGAAGAATCGCATGTAAATATTTATAACATATTTACAATGTTTATGGTATATCGCACGTGCGAATAGCGGCTTCGATCTCACGAACATTCGAGAACCGGTAACGCGCATAATCGTCTCGATTTTTGCACCCGTTGCCCACTAGAAACGATCGACAATGTTTTCACGAATCGCTGAAAGTGATAATAATCGATATGTAACTGTTAAAATTTTAACCGATAAGGTGAACTCTATTTTTTTAACACGCTTGAACGCCGACGGTTTAGTGCAATTATAAAAAGAAATTTCCGTATAACAGTTTATTTAAAACCGATTATTATTTATCGATTTATGATGTAAAACTATTGACTCTTATTATTATTAGTGAATTTTAAATTAATTAGATTTAGTTTTTTTTTATCAAACTAATATTGTACATAACATAACCTAACCTAATCATTAACATAAAAATATGTTAAATTCTAGTTTTTATATAAAATATATGAATCATATCTAAATTTGTCATATCTAATTTTATATAAATAAAGATTTTTCAATCTTGGTCAAATTAATTATTATAAAGCATAGAAATACGATTGACGCCTGCTATCAGTTAAAGGGGGAAGCGTAGTAATACGCTTTGCGTCGTTTGATGATAAAAAGTGGTAACGTAGTAATTCAATTGAATTTTACATAGAATTATGATGTCAACTGTTAAATAAATATTTGATTTATATGAAAAAAAATATTACATCTTATTTTTTATTTTAAATTTATTAGATTTTTAATATTGACATGATGGTTTGTGAAACACTTGCAAAATTACCCCCTTTTGCGTAGCAGACAACGAAAAACTGGATTCAGAAAGGTTGTACAATAAAAAACGTCGTCTAATAAAGCAACGACGTGTTGAATGAACATTTATTTTTATTTTTTTTGATCAAGTCTAGTTTTACGCGCATTTAATAAAAAACGAAAGTGGTTTTTCAACGAGAAAACAAAAGCGTGAAACGATAGTTATTATTATTATTATATTATATTATTTATATAGGCAGAGAGAACTCGATTTTCCGGACATGTTATGAAAATTAATTATACGGCCTCGGTAACCGGCAACGTCTTAAAACGTGGATCATTTACGCGAATAAACTATCTTAGGGATTATTTACAAGAATGATCGGCGGATATCGATATTATTTTACACATTTTTATACAAGTTCCATTTGTCTGTTTGTCCGGATGGAATTTTATAATCGATTTTTCGAGCACTTTCCAATGTCCTATTCAGCTGAAACTTTGTATACTTATTCACTCTAAATGACAGTGCAAGAATCAATTTAAAAGTTTTAAAAAATAATTATATCGCCACTAATAACGTAATAGTACGTTTATTGATAAATTTATATGATAATACAATGGTAGAATCAGTATAAAATTGAGAATATTTAAAATATTTTTTATATCATTGTCACCCTCATAAAATGCAAATCGTTTTACTAGCATATATATAGTATAAAATTTATAGCGCACGGACTTTATAATCGTTCCGTGCGGTGTTTATATAGTCTAGAAATACATGTGAATTGTTCGGTCCTGTAACTTTTCTATCGCACTTCCGTATTGTGGCGGTCAGCGGTAAATTGCAAATTTCAAAGGATAAGAAAACGACGTACAACGGCAACGGTAACAACAACCCTTGAATATAATAAGAACGAGCTTAGAGTCGCCCACGGGCTTCGAAAGCTTCGCGGTCAACACCATATCTGATGTCAGATTTGTGCACAGTCGTGCCATTCCACAGCTTCTCAAACGTTCCAATCGAAAAACACGATCGTGAGATTTCAGCTATTTCGCCTACGTATAAAAACAGCACGTCTATTTTCATCTCGATTGAAAACTACTAGTCGTTCTATACATATATGTAAAGCTGAATTCCACTATATTTTAAATAATATTTAAATTTGTTTAGAAAATAGTTAAATTTTATTTATGAACATTATTCAATTATTTGATTGTAAATATTTTTATGCTCTTATATATCGAACGTGCGATTTGAAGGGATTTTTCTATTATACTTCTATACAAATCATTGTATTATATATTTTTTTGGATTTTATATCATATTAAAAATTTGAAAAAATATATTTAGTATTAAAATAAATTTAGGAACACTTATTTTATATATTTTTTTAATTCAGAGACATTCAGAAAATTACTAAAATATTAAACACGGTTTACTTTCATCAGTTCCATATCTTTTTTTTTGACATTATTTATTATAAGAAGCAATTGTCAGTTTGCTTTCGATTTTTTTTTTGATTTTAATTAAAAATGAAAATATTTAAAAGTCGATTGCGGCCGTTTCGAAATTTTCCGACATCGAAGATCATTAAGGTCGACACCTTTTGTGGACGTTAAACGCGAATAATCCGGCGTTAAAATAATGAACGATGCCAATTATCGTGTAATCGATGTAATTACACATTTACAATTACGTGTATACATTTTATTATTGAATAAAAATAATTATACGTCGCCACTATTAACCTACGACCTCGTTTATTGTTGATTTAAATGGGCACCGTATAAAGGTACAGTTAATCAAATTTAATAGATAATTTTCCTAGCTAGAGGGTAATATTTTTTTATATTAAAACATTTTTTTTCATTACGGTATATTGTAAATAAAATATACATAATTTTAATATAAAAAAATAATAAAAAAATATATAAAAAACGGTTTGTTTTATAAATGAAAAAAAATGTGATTCGATAAAATTTACAATATAATGTATAATAAAATCACTTAAAAAATAAAAGGAAGCTGATATTGAATAAATTAAATTTAATTCGGTGCTGCTGTGTTTAAATTATGCGCAAATTATAAGAATGAAAATTATAGGAAACCGTATAAAAATTTTGAGGTTCAAAATTTTGATTACAGTTAAAATATGGGGGAAAAAGTATAACATATTTTTAAAAAATCCAGCTTTACATAATAATTTAGCATTTTTATCGGTGCTTTTAGAGTGTAATTTTATAAACTTTTAATCAAGAAGTGTGTGTTAATTTAAATAATAATTTAAAAATGATTGTGAACATTGTTTTTTTTTAATTTAGAGATTAAAAATAATAATATTAAAAAAAGTTGAGAAGCACTTTTTTAAAATACAACATCTACATTATATATTATATAATCCTAATTAACTATTATATACAATATATAATTCAGTTCAAATCGAATTTTGCATTTTAAGAGCTATGAATAACAAATTAAATATTATTGAAACGTATTATTTATAATATTAATTCATAAATATAATAAATACTTTATCGCATACATCCTTGGAAAAAATTGATTTCAATTTTATTTTTAGTATTAAAAATTCATATGAAATTAAATTGAATATTTATTTTGAAATAGACCACCCGCGTCTAATATTTTTTTTTCTAGTTTTTAATATTTAAGCAATATAATCATAATGATTACATAGCTCAATCAATAAGTATATTTCTTCATCGGCGACTTTAAATATACAAAATATATCTTAAATATCATTTAATTATCATTATAAATACAATTTATATGAAGGTAAACATATTTAATCTTAGAATTAAAACATAATTATGCATTTATAAAATATATATAGTTTAATCTGTTAAAATTGCAAACGGTTTTATTTTATACAGTAATTATTATTTACAATATATAATACACATATAAAATACATTGTAAACTTCACTTCCTACACGGATAATTATTTTGATGAATTTATATGTATTTTGAAGATGCAATCAAAAGGTGTATTGTTCATTGTATGAACGAAGCACGAAAGCCATAAAATATTTCTTCCTTATGCACATCATTTTATAAGATGCATCATAAAATTATGATCGGCAATTTTCAAATGGTGCATTATATTTTATAAGGGAAAGAATGCGATAATGCAAAATAAATTTCATCTCCAAAAAGAAAAAAAAATTACAAAAAATTATAATAACGGGGTGTATGACTTGTAATTTACATGAATTATTGTTATATATATATATATATATATATATATATATATATATATATATTGTAATTAATAATGAACGGTTGTCGTATCGATCTTAAGAGTATAATTTCACGATCGTATTAAAAATCGTGCTAAAGAAATTATTTCCTTAGCGAGATAACTGTAAAGCGGCGTCCTCACGACTCGAACATTTCGCGGGCGACTCGGAAAATGCCTTAATTTTTGATCGATCGCTTCGATTGATGTCGTGGAATGGAATTCGTATAAATCAGGACTCGGAATTATTTTATAGTGAAAATAAAGACGTGTCCAGAACGTGAAAATAATAGAAAATATCATCACTGAAGCATTTTAAGAAGCTTTGCGCTATAAAGAATTTCATATATATGGTATATAAATTTTATAACTCGCATTGTTTTGTAGTTAAATTGTTGGTATTATATTATATAATATAATTTAATCATCGATATTATCGTAAAATTGCTTATAAAACTGTTATCACATCATTTTTTTTATTTATTTAAATATTTGAATACTTGTCAGATTGAACACTTCTGAATGAATACTTCATTACATTGAACATTTAACACTAAATTTAATATTTTCACGTATATTTTACTTGCAAATTACACTTTTTTTAATAATAATAATTCTATTATTATTATACTACTATTCAATAATATATTAAATTTATGATTGGTTTTGTTGTAAAGCTGATAGAACATATAATCAGTTTTTTTTGAATATCAAGACGGGTATTTTCGTTTTACAAATGATACATTTTTTTGTCAAAAATAAATGAGTTCAAAGAGAAAGTACAACGAGATTATTTCTTAGCTGATATAATATTTGTCTTACAAGATTCAACTAAATAAATATCCGTATGAACATGTGTTAAAATATTTATAAAAATATGTGATATTGTTCATTAATATTTTAAAGATGCAAACTGTAATATCAAAATTTCTTGAACTGAACAACCGTTCACATTTTTAGTATAATGTTCAATCTAACAGGTATCACTGTATATAGTTTTTCGTAACTGTTTATTCTGCTCGATTACATTATCTGTTTCGGTTGTATAATATAATATAATGCATAAAACGGTTAATTTTTGTAAAAAAAAATAAAAATAAAAATAAATTTAATATTAAATCTTAGTAAATCAAGCGTCGACCATAGTTTAGGGTCAGTTAAGAGTGTTGGTTCAGCGATTTGCCCACATTAAATACGAAATGAGCAGGTGGTTATGGTAAATTGATGGGCGTATATCAGTCAAGCGTTAACATGGAGTTCGTTGGCTTTTTTCTGGTCTGGTCATCTTCACGCCGTTTCCTCAAAGCTCGCTAATATGCGAGCTGATGGTAATTTCTTTCGCCGTCAGATTACTTCTGAAGATGGGATTTGAATTGCTCAGATGAACGGTGGTTTTTATTTATTTATTTATTTTTTGCCTTTTCAGACTCCGAACGACTAGTCGATTTTGACGGTGATCTTAAAAAGCTTTTTTATATTCACTCAAATAATATAGATACGAAACTTGTCTAGAAAATTTTTCAACTAGTATATCACAAGAAAAAAAATCTATTATCTTTCTATGAAAGCCATTAATATACATTATTTATTTTTATATTCAAATCGTATGTATTTTTTTTTACAATATCATATGATAAATGATTTCTATAAATATGTAAACTGAATTAATTTCGAGCTTTTACTCCATTGTTATGTATGAAACAATGACGCATGAATAATCATTTATATTTATTTTTATTATTGCAGCCTTATAAAGGCATATGTTTTTTTTTGTAAAATATAGAAAAAAATATTTTTTTAAATTAATATAAATAAAAAATAATAATAATAAACAAAGAAAATCGATGTGTGACCTTATTATTGAAATCAAACAGACCGTTATCATTGTTTATCTTATATGTATTTTCTCATACCAAATGGAATTTTATCGTCGGTAAATCATAAATATGATATACCCACATAGCAGACATGTCAAACGCGAGGCTTGCGGACTGCATGTGGCCCGCCGAGACGCGCTGTTTTTAATAATATATTACTGTGATCAAAAAGTAAGGTGAAATTGTCATTTAAAATTCCCGGGCAATAGGAAGGCAGGTAAATTGTATTTTTTTTCTAGGTTGGTAGGACTGTCTATAACATTTTCTATTTGTCAAAAGGTTTAATTATAATGTACCGTGTCATACTGAATTGGTTCTTCGCGACTTTTTTGCCAAAAACTCGACTCATATCGTTTGGCAACCACCGTATTTGCCTGATTTGGTTCCGTGCGACCGGAGAAAGACTACTCTGACTGTTTCGAGGACTGGAAAAAGCGTTAAAAAATTCACATTACTTTTCGATCACATATTTTATTCATTGTAAAAATTTATTATGTGAATCAAAAATCATTTTTATTCGGACTTAATAGAAATGAAATTTACAAAAAAAAAAAATACGCAATGTGTTTCATATGCAAAACGAGGAAAAACAAAGCCTCTAAAAAAGTCATGAAAAGTAAAATGAGAAGAATAGTGTTCTTACAAATTTTAATGGTTATCGATTGCAAAATAATCTCTAAAAAAACAATGAGGACATTTTCCACCATTTTGTAGTCAAATATTCGGTTATTGTCCTGCAATGTTGAGTAACGATTTACTTCATCTTTAGTTGTTATTGTGATCATTGTTCCGAGTTAAAGTCCATTGATGTACAAAAAAAAGAGATATTTCCAGACGTTTTGTCTTTGAATCATATGTAAATCCATTGTATTTTTTCTTATACTTATTTGGTATATTAAAAAAAAAATATATAAGTTATGACTCATATAAAATAATACTAAAAAAAAATGCGGTGTGATAAAATATTTTAACTGTAATAATATTAAAATACACAAAATATGTTACATAACGGAACAAAATTCATGTTTAATATAATAAATCTAATTTATGAAAACCGCGTAATTTAATATTTAAACACGAGCATAAGTAAATAGGAAAAAAAATATACTAAATGAGCTTTTATACGGTGTAAAGATTATATTAAATATTTTTTTACTCGGCGTGTCAAAGGGTATAAATATTTTTTTATAATATTAAACCATTATACATAATGTGAAAAGACCGTTCATTCGTTAATAAATAAAAATTAAGATTAATATATGATTATATCAATTTTCTCTGAATTCAATCTAATTGAAATCTTTCTAACAATTATATAAATCGTAATTTCCATTATGGAAAAGTAAGAAAGATCGTTTTTGAATTTGCGGTACGTTTGAAACGCTAATTCAATTTAGATGATCGAAATTTAATTTAGCTCACGTATCGAAAAGAACGGTTTTTCCGAGAAAGTAAAATTGTTGACATCAAGCCAGAATAATACTAGTATTTTCAAGTGTAAAAGTGAAAACTGTCAAAAAATATAAAAAAAAAATAATGAACTTTTACTCGAACGTCTTTTATACGAGAATCTTAATCGTTTTTTAATGTCTGCACGTCGAATTCGAATCTAATATAATTTTTACAATGAAATTAAAATCTTTATAACGCGAACAATATATTTTAATTTCAGTCATATATACATACATACATACATACATATATATATATATATATATATATATATATATATATATATATATATATATATATATATATATATACAATAGATTTCAGCAGATTTTTTTTCACGCGTGTTGCTAAGGTATGATTAATGAAAATGATGAAATCATTGTCATATTATATCAATCATTGATACTTTCTATACATTTTGTTAAGTAGTAATTGTAAAATGTAAGAGAGATTTTTGTTTAGATTTCATAAAAATGATAAACAGAAAGTTTAAGTAGTGAAAGGATAACGGATACAATTCTACGATAATTCATATGGAGAAAATGTTGTTTAAAAGCACTTATAGTAATATTATAGAATATCACTGTAAGTGCTACATACTAAAAATTAATTTATTCAGTTAATATACAATAGTAAATGAATGTGTTTTTTAAATTAATATATCGTGTTTAGTATGAAGCGATTAACTCGATGTTCACGTAATGAACTAAAAAAAATACTATGATAATTATTATGGAATAAAAATATATTTTTTAATTTTGAATATAAGATTTATTCTACATGTTCAAACCAAATATCAGAGTGTTCTTTGTAGCATATTTTAATAAAATTTAGATATTAGATATAACACGTGATCAAAAAGTAAGATGAATTTGTTTATAGAATGTATTTTTTTAATTTATTCTTCTAAATCAATTTCATTTCTTTCAAAATAATCTCCGTCCGATAAAACGCACTTTTTCCAGTCCTCGAAATAGTCGGAATAGTCTTTCTCCGGTCGCACGGAACCAAATCAGACGAATACGGCGGTTGCCAAATCAGACGAATACGGTGCATTATAATTAAACCTTTTGACAAATAGAAAATGTTATAGATAGTCCTACCAACCTAGGAAAAAAATACAATTTACCTTCCTTCCTTCCTTCCTGCCCTGGAGTTTGAAATGACAATTTCACCTTACTTTTTGATCACTGATTTATATGTAAATAACCCAGAAATGACTTAAAATGTAGAACAAACGTTTGGATCTTTTATATCGATTAACTTGTTTATCAGGTCAGCGTGTTTTTTTAAGTTCAATTAGTATTTGCATTACCTGTTATTTGATTCGAGGTTAGACCATCGTCCGGTTGGAGTCTTCCTTGCATCTGTCGAAGCTTCATGTTCAAATCTCTGGTGTGCAAGAACAGGAACAGCGTTGATGATATGGCTATCAGTGCCACAAGTTCGCTGGTTCTGAAAATTTAATTAATTATAAAAAAAATATCATTATGACCCGAAGGTGATGTGTTAAAATGTTATTTTTTAGTTTCTCAATATTTTGAGAATTTTTAATTTAATTTAAATTATTATATAATTTATTATATTTTATGTCAACATCCGCTTAGTATTATGAAGTATTAAATAATTATACTAAAACTGGTAATATTTGTTTTTTTTTTTAATAATGCATAAAAATATTTCAGCATTGAAATACTTGAACTGATTCTAGATAAAGATTTACGATGCCATTGTTCAAATAATACTTTATAATTTTTACGTAATTTGTGAATAATTAGTGTCGTATGAAAAAAAAATCACATAAAAATATATCATATATAATTGACAAACAAAAACGCGGAAATACTTTAATATTATTCTTATTATTCTTAGAAAAAGACGAATTTATTAAATCAACATATTTCAGTTCTGAAAGCGTTAAATAAAAATACACGGTTTTAACTGTTCATTATGAAAAAAATCAATTATTTAATATTATCCATTCAAAATATTTTTTTTTAGTAAAATTAAATAAAAAAAACGATTTTCAAGATCATTTCCGCAGATAGCGACGATTCAATTAAAACATTTGAGAAACTTTACGGTAAAACTTTTGGGAAACTTTGGGAAACTTTACGGTACATTTCAGTATTGTAGCGTATAATTTGAGATTTTTTTCGCGTAATGAGCTTTATATCTCTCAAATTATGTAATATAATATGTTATTAAATTTAACGATAACGGATGTTTTTTTTTATAATTTTTAAAACTGTACATGAACGTCCTTGGTCATATTTATCCAAAAAAAAAAAAAACGGTATAATTCAAGATCATGGTCGATTTTTAATGCTTTATTCAACACCAGAACTAAATGTATCATTAGATAATTTTGGTACATTATTGTATGTAGCAAATTCAATATTGATTTTTTTGTGAATCGTATTATATATAATTTAAAAATATCGACAATTTTGTATATAAAATATTTAGAATATTTTTTTTTGGTGTACGTAAAAAAATAATTCTTCAAATAATAATGTAATCGTAGATTTTTAAATAATATTTCATTGGAGTAAATAGAATTCAATATTAATTATATTTTTTATCATAGAAAAATTTGCAAAAATTAAAAAAAATCTTATTATATATAATTAATAAAAATTATGAAATATTAATTAAATATATTTATCTATTGTATATATTTAGATAATATGTATGAATTATATTATACATGAAATATATTTTATTCTAATCAATTTATCATTTTTTTATAATTTTATTTAATTATATATTTCGCAAGTTATTCATACATAAAATTTTTAAATTTATTTTATAAATTAAATTTTTCGTTTTTAATACAAAAATTAATGAAATATATAAAAGTATTAACACGTATACTTCATATATCAACAGTAGAATTAAATATATTATTTTGTGATAAATAATTATAATAATTCTTGTGAGTAGAATTTAGAAAATTTGATTGATGATTACAAGTATAAATTAATATATAATAATTTGAATAATTAGGTATTGTCCAAAAATGATGATGACATATATTAATATCGATCGTTCAATATAAAATAATATTACAATAAGCACAAGAATTCAACCTGAATTCACTATCGGATTCAATCTAAACATTATCATAACGTCTATAATTTTATAATCTTTCAAAACGTAAACTAGCATTTATATATTATATTATGACACACTTGATAGAATCGCGACACCCAGTTTTGAAAAAGCTCCATTGAGGTCGTGGCTCGATAAAATACTAAGACGCTTTTACCAATAATAAGGACCCACATTTCTACATTCGAACACGTCGTCGAAAATGGGTCAAAAACATCGATTCTCGTGCAGAATAGTGATTTTTAGATTATAGAATTAATTATCCACAGTCGATTATGATGCCGTAATTACGGTTGTTGACTGTAAACCGTGCGTGACTTCATCTGAACTAATTTCATACTATGAATCGATTGATATAACATACATATATATATATATATATATATATATATATATATATATATATATATATATATATATTAAGAAATCAACCTGTTCTATGCACTATTATTATTATGCATTATACGCAAATTACACGTTTGTTTATGTTGGAATCGAAAAAAATGAGCATAACTTTCGTCTTCTTATCGAAAGTGTGTAATTCGGTTATTGTATACATTATTTTTATACTATTACTGTATACTTATTATCAACTTTTTTTTTTCTGAAAAAACAAGATAAATTTATTCAAAGTGTAATTTTTAAAAATGAATGAATACATAATTTTATATAATTAATTTAAGGGAAATATAACGTTAAAAATGAACGTAGTAAATTATTTTTAAATATAATCATTAGTATATAAATACATTTTGCTTAATGCACAACAGATTTCGAGATATCGTTTGTGCAGTTATATGTTAAAATCTTCGTCGGAAACAGTTAACCGAGAATTAATTGTAAAAGTTAATGATTCAATCTTTAAAAATAACAAAAAAGGGTAACAACGGCTTAGGTTCACGAAGAATTATATCACTTCTAATTTACAATTACGTGTAAGTGTAACGATAAAAAAAAAAGTTTTAGTTCAATTAATTAGTCGGAAATTTATTTAATGAGAAACGAATCTCAGATTTGAATCTCGAAATGTTCATTATATTTTTAAATATAATAAATACTTAAAAATATAAAACAAATATACAATGTTTAATCTGATAATTCACATTTATCGAAAATATAATATAATGTAATAAATAATACAAGTCAAATTTTGTATCAGATTTCTCATGACGAAGATTTATCGCTATTAACAATAGATATGAAACTGTTCTAATAATATATGCGAACGGAACATAAATCATAAAGTGCATAGATAATTATTCATTTATAAAAATTAAATTAAAAAGACATCGGATTAAATAAAACGTTTGTATTGTTATACAATGATTATTTTAACCGCTACTCGGTACACAAAACGGGGTCAACGAAGTTAAAATTTAAACAATTCGATCAAAATTCACAATTAGTAAAAAAAAACATTAAATTACTAAATTTTTAGTACTGTTACCGATTGTTCTACGAATACAATTATTATCCATACGAAGTAATTATATAAGAAAGTGGGTAAAGATTCCGACACAATTTCTCTATGTGAATATTTTTTTTGTTATTATTTTAGCTTATCGTTGAAAAATTATTTAACATTTTAAAATTTATTTAAATTTGTAATATATATATATATATATATATATATATATATATATATATATATATATATATATATATGTAATTATGACGTATTTGTTATCATATTATCAGGTCAAAAAAATGTATATATTTATAATCAAACATCTTTCATATTTTACTTTCTAATTACAATTTTTCAAAAAAAAGATCAATATATGCTTAAATTAAAATAAAAAAAAATAATCAAAAAATGATAAAAAAAAAAGAAATATTTTTTTCATTTCAATATATAATATTGCCAGGGATGTCCAAATCTTTGTTAGTCCGAACCATTTTCAATAAGTATTAAAAATATTTTTTTTCCACCAAAATTATATTTATTATAGACATATAAATTAAATTACAAATATTTTTTTTAATTTAATAACACTAAAATGTAAAGTGAATTGGGGTACACTAATCATTAATAAGCTTTCGTTTAAAAAATTTAATTATGATTTTAATTTATATATATTTTATAATTTTTAAATATAATATAATATGATATAAATATTATATCATTTATAGTGATAATATAGATCTGAATAATCGATATAAATGATTTAAAATTAAATATATAATTAAGTATATGAAATTAATATAAATAGAGCAACGATAATTTTCACTTTTAATCATTAAAATATATATATGTATATAAGGCGAATGATTCTTTGATATGATTTTTAATTATTAAAAAAAAATAATAATAATGCTCATTCGTCATGATCATAAAAATAGTGTTTCATTGTAAAATTGCAAAACGCTCCATTTGCAAGAGAGTGGACAAGTGGGCCATTTTGAGTACTTCTCCCATTTGCGAGACCCGCAAAACTAGGCGATTATGTCCGTACGCCGTTCGACCGGTTCTTCGTAATGTGGGTGAACTGCATTTTCAGATCCACGTATCTCGGCTTTCCACGATCGCCATTTATCCGGTCGTTTATTTATTTTTAAATGTTTCTTTTTTTTTTTGAATTGTCGTCGAAAAATAAAAACAGAAAAAAATACTAAAATCCGCCGACGGAAATGAACGACTTTCCTCCAGTCTAGATACTAGTCATTGTTTTTCAATTATATAATTGCGAACCGGCGGAAAATCGAGAAAATTATATTTAGATAGCTCCATATTATAATACATACATACATATATATATATATATATATATATATATATATATATATATATATATCGATTTTAATATAAATTAAACATTACAATCAAGAATTATTATGATGTTTTGTGAAAGGGTGATTTCTCCGAACGAATATTTATGAATTATTGAATTACGTTTTCGTTGAAATTTAGGTCGTAAAATACAGGTTTTTCTGGATGAATTGCCTTTCACTTTTATTTTTGTATTAAGTCAAGGTTAAATCCTGAGTACAATTTATGTTCATTAAATGTTGAAAATAAATAAAATATCGCGTGAATATCGACATCAATATTGTTTGTTATTGGAGGAGAAAAGATGAATATGTGATAAGAATTTACGTGAAATGTTTCTAAATATACATATAGAAATGAATATAATAGTAATAAAATTACTAGTAATTTATCTATTTTTTTAATATTAAAATATAAAAATTAAATATACCTTAGACTCTCAATGATTCAGTTAAATAATAATAGATTTATTTTCATCTAATACTCCAAAATATTATTAGTTGTGAAGAATTATATATATATGGTATATATATATATATATATATATATATATATATATATATATATATATATATATATTTATTTATTTAGAACAAGTTTACAAAAGTAAATATAAATGTTAATTTTATTATTAAAGTGTGAAATCAGTAATGTGACACAGCTAAATATAATATTAAATATAGATGTTATATTATAAGCAATAATATATAATCGTAAAAGTGATTATAACGGTTATTGCTTTACGCGTAATATGTAAAAATAATTCAATTTGGAAATAATAGAATTTACATCGTTGTGTAACATTTTTAATATGCGGTATTTTTGATTAAATTTATGCGCCGATTTAAAAACTTTCGCTCGAATTAAATATTCATAATAATAAAAAAAAAATGAAATTTTTTTTCATCGTAAAAATCGACATTTTGTATAATTAATTCGATAAAATTAAAAGTGATTAAAATGATTTGAATCATAATTTCTATTTAATTTAAATTAGATATATATATATATATTTTTTTTTTTCCTTTTTGCTCTTTACTATCGAAACTTGATGTTTCGATCATAAATCATATATTATATTTTAAAAACCGCATCTTTTTTACGGTAATTTTTAAACATTGCAGCGAAAAAAGAAATGTAACAACAACTCACGATTGTCGCGAACGAGTTTTTGACGAAAGCGAATTTTACTCAAGGTCGAAATTTTTATATTCATTTAACGGTTGATTTTTTTCTACGAATATTATTCAACGATGCGATCAATTTTTTTTTTAATATTTTACAATAAAAATCTGAGTTATTTATTCCGTTCTTATTATGTTATTATATTATATATATAATGCAATAAATCATTCCATAATTTCTAATGTTTATCATTAATGAATGTTTCGTGATCGTACATCTAATCTCACATATATTACAATGTGACATAGAAAAAGTTAATTAATATCGGAATTTTACGATATGAAAGTATATGAATTGATGTTAAATAATTTTCACTATGATATTAAAATTAATATTGATTTTGAAAATAATAACTAAAAATTAATAGGGAAGTAAAACAGAACAATATAACGGATGTTGAAAAGAAAATGTGCTCAATCTTACTGTCGATCAGTGTAATGTCATGAAATAACAATTAAGAAACCGCAAACACCTCAACACTAATATATATTTCGTGGTAAATAATGTTACTTTTGATGCGATATACGTTGTGTAAAAAAATATTACACAAAACGTAATGCTATAAAAAAGGGTCAAAGAAACAACGATTTGTAAATTTATGTGGGTGTAAAAGAAAAAGACATCTATATTATTATCGGTATGATGACGATTGATTATATTATAAAATAAATAATAATAATAATATAGACATCGAGTGGGTGATTTCTACACATTGTTAATTAACTGTTATTTATTACTGCAGTTTAATTATATTTAGCTCATCACGATCGTTTGAAAATTATGCAATTGTGAAATCAGTCACAGTAAAATATATCTTATATTCAATTTTGTGAATTGAATATAAGGTGAATTTGTTTATAAAATGTAAATTCTTTAATTATTCTTCCAAATTAATTTCAACCCCTTCAAAGTAATCTTCGACCAATAAAACGCACTTTTGCCGACGCTTTTTCCAATCCTCGAAACAGTCGGAATTGTCTTTTTCCGGTATATAGTCTTTAAGACCTTCTTTGATTCGGTTTTTTATCTCTTCAATCGTGTCAAAACGGCGTCCTCGCATTGACCTTTTTAAGTTTGCTGAATAGATAGAAATCGCACGGAGCCAAATCAGGGTGAATATGGCGGTTGCGGAACCAAAAGTTGTAAAAACACGTGTAAATCGGAGATAATTAAATCTTTTGACAAATAGACTCTTGGAAAATGTTATAGATAGTCCTACCAATCTAGGAAAAATAATCAAATTTCACCTTATTTTTTGATCACAGTAATATATAATATAATAAATATTAAAAAAAATAGAAAAGACGTTAAAAATGGGTCAAGTAAATGATGTAAGTGTATTTATAAATTGTCGCATCGTTAAATCACAATATGGCGCGTGATATTTTCTATTTGTAAAATCTATTCATAATGCAACCTCTCACTTTTTCAACGTGTGCTTAACATCGTTTCGTTGTTGCGTTTGCATTTTGATAAATGCAAACGTATTTATTTCAATTTTTACAACTAGCTCGAAATCATTCGTTATGTCGTACAATTATTTATTTATACGTCGGAATGCGAACAGAACAAAAAATTATAATAATAATAATAAATTTTACGTCGCTTCGCATCATCGAGTTATTGTATAGAATTTTATCAACGGTTCTACTTGAATCGTACGCTTCATAAATTTGCGATCGAATCAATGGAAAAACGTCGGCATTGAATGTTTTAAGCGGTTAAAAACAGAGTTAATAAATATTGCGATAAAAATTATAGATCATAAAACGACAAAAAAATTGTATCGTTCTATGAGAATCTTTTTTTTTCTAGTACCGGCGTAATTTTATATATATATTATATATATATATATATTTCTATGTAAATGTAAAAAAACAAAAAGATTGTTTTTTACATGAAAAAAAAACACAAATATTTTCATACAATAGTCGATTTGAATAATGTTTTATAAATTAATTTTTATTCAATAATTTATTTCGTAAGAATCAAAAATACAAATATACAAACGAATAATAGATTTTTGTAATATTGAGAAAAAAACTATGAAAAATATACTTTATTAATAATTATTTTTAATTCTATATATAAAATTTAAATTTTATGTTTAAAAAATAATAATTTTTAAAAATCCGTATAGAATTAAAAAATCGACTTTAAATACATAGAAAAAATGATCTAGGATTAAAAAGATTCTCTTAGACATAAAATTAATTATATTTATTTAAGTTTTATTTTTATTGTTTTAATTAAAAATTTATAATTCAATTCCCACTATAAAATCTATAGTATACTATACTATATGGTAATAAAATTAATTATTTATGAAGAAATATAAGGAAAAATCTTATATTTAATCTCTAAAAATCTCTATAAATAATTCAACGCATTTTTTTCGCAAAATATATGCATAAAATATTATAGTCATCGATTTTTTTAGATCATAATCTAATAACTGATTTATATTCAATATTAAATTTAAACTATTTCGTTGAAAATATTGATCGATATTAATTATATTGATAAATATTGACTGTCTATAATATTTGCCAACCGTCTGTTTGTTTTAATTAAAATAATAATAAACTCGACTCGTATCATTCCATTTGTTTGCCAACCACCGTATTCGCCTGATTTGACTCCGTGCGACTTCTGGCTATTCAGAAAACTCAAATGGCCAATGCGGGAATGACGTTTTTACACGATTGAGGAGATAAAAAAGATTATTTAGACTGTTTCGAGGACTGGAAAAAAACTTTGGCAAAAGTGCGTTTTATCAAACGAGGATTACTTTGAAGGAGATGATATTGATTTGAAAGAATAAATAAAGTATTTATACTTTATAAACAAATTCACTTTAATTTTTGATCACAATGTGATATTGTTGCAGAAGTTTTTTTTTTACAATTTCGAATCCGTTAAACAAACAGATGTATATTAATAATAATAATAAAAAAAACGGTAAGCAAATGTGTGTCAACGTTAAAAATTGATTTATGCAATTTCAAAGTGAGAAAGTACTGGTTGAATAATAATCAATAATCGTGTGAACTTAAAAGTGTATTGTCCACGCATTTATTACACTATTCAATGCAATGAGGTAGAAAGTATGTACACATAAATAAACCGATAACAATTACATACTGTATAATTTTTTTTTACTGTTTCATACATTACAATATTAAATGGTGAATTCAATTAGACGCCGCTAATTTCGTGTAATTTTGTGAATTTGACCCTTTTTTTCTAAAAATCTTGTAGAGCAATCGGTTTATTGTACAAATTCGTTGTATAATATTAAGATGTTCGAGATATAATAAAATAAATTCTCTAAGTAAAGATAAAATCTACCGTGTTACATTTCTTGTAGATTGCAGTCTTTTTTTCTATGTATAACGTTGATTTATTACTGTATTATACTTGGTAGAACTCAAAAAACCTTATTATTCTAGAATAAATTATGTTTTGAATATTTATAAATACAGTCAAACACGTTTTTGTGCGGTAGATAGGGACCGCATAAAAATATTCAGAAAATTTGTAAATAGCTATTAAAAATAATATTAACACAACATATGAAAAAAAATTATGCGGTAGAGGGAGACCGTATAAAAAAAAATCGGCGGCAACTAATCGAAGTTATTATATATGCATAAAAATATTGAACATGACTAATGAAATAGACTGTACATACACAATGATAGCAAAAAAAAAATGATGCCAATAGTTTTGTAATATAATAATTTGTCTAGTGATTCATATACCGCATAAAAAACAATCGCACAAAAAACGCATACATAAAGACCGCACAAAAACAGATTCGACCGTAATATTGAATTTGAGATCTATTATAAACATTTTAATATGAAAAATATGAAAGTTCAATTTAAAAATTAAATGTCATAAATAGAATATAAAATTCATTAAATAAATTCCATTGATAAGACAAAGGCGAAGAAAGTTACATACAAAAATAGACACAAAAAGACAATATAGGCATAGAAAACAATGAAAGTAGAAAAGTCAAAATCGAAAGAGAATGTTAAAAATATAAAATGAAATTAAAAAAATTGTAAGTATAGAAATTGAGAAGATGATTTTTTTTGGTTACGTTTTTAATGGTCAACTAGTGATTGTATCTTAAAGTTATATATATAATTTAATTGGAAACGCTTTAAAATCAACTTTAAACGAATCGTACATTTCTTTTGCATCATGCTTTATATTGAGAAAAGAACCGAATTTAAACAAATTCATTTTTAATAGCGCCATTATTTTATAAAATTCGGAATAGTTGACGTAATCGAAATTAAGATCGCAATGAAGCAAGTAAACAATTGCACGACAATTATACAAAGTCAGACTTCACGGTTCGCAATAACGGTGTCGTCTACCGTTACGGTCTTCTTCTTTCTTTCTTTCTTTCTTTCTTTTTTTCTTTCACGTTCTTTCATTTCGTTCGATTCTTTCAATTCTTCGGATGCTTCCATTTCGCGGGAAATCTTCGTTTACACGTGAAAAATCGAGTTCCGCTATTTTTATACTAGAAATGTACGTACATATTGGACTATCGAATGGTTTGTTTAATTGTTGGATGTTGTGTTTGAATTATTGCACTACTATAACAGGTTGTTAAAACACGGTAAAATACAAAATGATTGGAATTGTTGGAAATTCTTTTTTTGTGTCTGTGTGTGTGTGTAGCATATCAGTGATTCACAAACTGTTTAATTCCATACTAAAACAATGCTTCAAATATGGATGTTAAAGTAGGAAAAATTGACAATTTTAATAGATCAAATCATAGCAACATTAGAAAAAATATTAATAAAAATAGAGTTATAATAAAAATGTACAAAAATTATATATTCTTGAAAATAAAACCATATTTTAAAATATTATTGTTGACATTAAAGATTGAAATGGTCTTAGAAGACATTTTTGAAAGATTTGATATTATTTTACATATTAAGAATATATTTATATATATAAATTTTATTTCTTATGATTGAGAATAGAGGTTTTAATCTTAAAATCTTCCTACGTATTTGATGTTAAATCAAATTATAAGATTCAAAGCATGTTTCTTATAACTGGTTATTGTGTTTGTAAAATAAGGGATAGAAATAAACGTAGTTGGAATAATAGAAGTATTTATTGTTTATTGAAATAATTACATGATATAATCGATTTGATATTTGATAGCGGGTTGTAAATGTGCGTGAACACATTAAAAAAGATATGAATTTATGCTGTCGGAAAATTATAACGATATGTTTAATACAAAATAAATTATTTACAATATAAGAATCGTATAACGGTAAATTATGATATATGTATAATTTAAATTATGGTAAAATGTTGAAAATCTGTGAGAGTTTTGAATGGCTTCATCAATCACAACATCATCAAGTCATGAATAATATAAGACAGTTGGAAAAATGTTGTAACACGTTTATGCTATTTTGTAACGATCTATGAACCTTACAAAAGGTGCTTCGCGTATTATACTATTGATCTATGAGGTCATGCGAATATTGGATCACCCTGCACGAGCTTTATAAGCAAACATAATATACATTATATATATAAATATAATAAATAATAGTCACGCAAGTCGTTCAATTTCACCTAGTCTAGTGTCAAGGATAATTGCATATCGAAGCAAGTGTGCCGAGTGCATTTAAAACGTGTCGCACTGCATTCGTTTCGCTGGTGCAATCGTCTAAATAACGCTCTACTTGTTTCTGAAAATCAGCGGTTCTCAACAAACAGATAAATAAGGGGTACGCTGAAAGATTGGGAACCGCCGCCATGAGTTTTCACATCCGACCGCTTGTCTACGTTTTTAAAAGTGCTTGTGTTACGACGTCGGTGTGGCGCCGGCATTACAATCTGACGTGTGTCAATTAAAATCGCGATATGCAAAATGTGCAACAGCTTTTTTTTCTCATAGAAATTGCATTATTTATGTATATCCGCAATATATGAATTAATATACTGTGATCAAAAAGTAAGGTGAATTTGTTTATAAAATGTAAATTCTTTATTTATTCTTCCAAATCAATTTCATCCCCTTCAAAGAAATCCCAATCCGATAAAATGCACTTTTGCCAAAGCTTTTTTCAGGACAGAAAATAGTCGGAATAGTCTTTTTCCGGTATAGCCTTCAAGACCTTCTTCGATCGTGTCAAAATGGCGCCCCCGCATTAGCATTTGAGTTTGCTGAATAGCCAGAAGTCTCACAGAGCCAAATCTGACGAATACGGCGGTTGCGGAGTCGAGTTTTCGTCAAAAAAGTCGCGAAGAACCAACGCAGTATGACATAATGCATTATCGTGACGAAGGAACCAAGAGTTGTAAAACACGTGTAACTCGGAGATAATTAAACCTTTTGACAAACAGAACTTGGGAAATGTTATAGACAGTCCTACCAACCTAGGAGAAAAAAATACAATTTACCTGTCTTTTGTCCGGCAATTTTAAATGACAATTTCACCTTACTTTTTGATCACAGTAGTATATAATCAAGAGAGGAGAGAAAATAAAATATAAATTAATAAAAAAAATCGACGTTTACAAATTTTAATTACAATCAACAATAAACAATATAAATCTGTAAAATCGCTATTTAATTTTTAATTAATACAATTTTCATTGTTTATTATTATTATAGTATTTGGCATTGTTTTTTATCGTAGCGCGTATTTAATGATAAATCTCAACGATACTAGCAATTAAAATTATTTGAATTGATTTTTTTTCGATAAAGTAAGATCCACACTGTCGATATGTATGATATTATATAATACTAATGTAACATATATTATACGATATTTGAGAAACAATGCATGAATCGATCGAAAGCGTTTCGTTTTAATGCCTGGGTAATTTTCTGGTAATAATATCTTTAATCGCAACAATTAAACGCGATTAAATCAATTATTCCGTTAAAAATGCCGATTGTTTTAATTTGAATTTTTTTATTCATATGGAATATTTAAATGTTTTATCTGAATCGTCAAAAATCGTTTAACTCTTTTTATTTTTTTTATATATAATAATATATTTTTTTTTGATAAGCGTTGCGATTGTTTTGATTAATTAGTATATAAAATGGCGCATAAAAAATAATGTTTATTTTTTTAATAATGAAATAATTATAACTATTATATATATATATATATATATATATATATATATATATATATATATATATATATATATATATATATATATATATATATATATAAAGAGACGACATTGAATCAATTCACAATATAATTGTTTAAACAATAATCAATTATATCGTGAATTTCTACTGTAAATTGGAAGTTATTCGGTGATTATAATTATGTGAAATTACCATGAATTTTATTATCGTTGATTATATGTTCGATATTTTATGACTTTTTATACATAAATTTTCAATGGGGTTCGTATAAGTTAATTAAATTTAATATCGATTTTATTTGAAATTTTTGTATTAAATTAATATAATAAAAATGTGCTGAAAATTCTAAAATTGATTAATTGTAAATTATACCGTTATATTGAAGTGTGATAATTAATATTTTTATTATATATTATTCAATATAGTTATAAGAACCGATTTTGTAGAATATTCTAGTTTAGAATACTAAATACAATATTTGCATTTATTTAGCATTCGAATTTCGTTTACAGATGCGTCAGGAATTTTAAGATATTTTTTTTAATATAAAATAAACAAATAGGCCGAGTATATTTAATAAATTTAATCGAACGGAAATAAAATAAATATAATTATAACTGTATATTAAGAAGGATTTAATTTGAAAAAAATCGTATTCCAAAACAATATATGTATAGAAATAATTCAAAAATATTTACTGTTATAAAAAAATACAACGAAATCCAATATTTATATGTAGTTAAAAATCGAGTTAAAATTAACATGTTGTTTAACTTTATAACTTATTTACATGATCCGTTATCTCGGTTTTTTTTACGATTTTCACCTACGATTTTTTACGATTTTTCCTGTTATAAAAAAATAATAATAATTATATGTAAAATATAGGTTTTACAATTAAAACCATCGTTATAAAAAATAAATTAATGCAATAATGATCAAAATATAATTACTGTTAACGGTTCAATTCAGTCGATTTCTTATATTTTTATGATTAATAATTAATAGACATTTTTTTTCACAATAAAAATACTTTTATAATTTGTATATTTTAAAAATTATAATAATGCAAATTTTTATTATATTTATTATTATTTAATATTTTTTTGCATAGCCCCCTTTATAGAATATTTAAATTAAATTTGGGACAATTCTGTGCATTCAGCTGTAATAAAATATGATTACTTGATAATTTATAAATTAAATTATATTTTTAATAATAAATAATTTATGAGACGCTTCGTTTGAATAATTATTATAGTAAATATTGTGCAATATTCTATTTATTTAAATGTTATATAATAAATTAACGAATTGAACTTTCAGAAAATTCCATGTATTTTTAATTATTGTCAATAAAACACTTCTTTTAATGGATTATTACATAAATATTTGTCAATATTATTATATTAAAAATTATTTTAATATATTATATAACAATATACGGTATATTAATTTGTATAATTTTGACAAAAAGCGATGAAAAACTATCATTAAAATAGATTATTAGATATAATATTTTTTAACACTAATTACGAATAAAAAATATATATGCGATATAAAATAATTGACAGTGAATTTATTATTTTTCAAAAAATACTATATAAGTGAATAATGAGCTCAGAATATGTCGGATGTACATAATACACGTTCATTTACACCGATTCGATCTTGATCTAATTATCGGCTTATTGTATTTTTATAATTGTAATGTTCGTATAATTCGTGCATTTAAAATCGAATTGGGAAACGCTGATTTTTTTTCACAAGGTTACATACATAATAAGGTCCATCACGTAAATATTAATCATTTAATATAAAGCCTACATGATGCTGCACAAGTTAATTATGATCTACGATACAGATGAGCCACGCTCGTTTACCTTTATTAAAATTATTTTTTTAAAATTAATATTTTACATTATAATATTTGAATATTGGTATTATAAAAATAAATTTATCAAAGTATCGTTATATTATTATGTAATAGTATGATAGAGATTATATATAGCGGTGTCCTACTATATTAGTATTGTATCTTGATTTTCCTATTTCGTAATCATAAATTCAACGTATTATCATTATATTATCATTTTGTACACGGTCATTGTGCGTGTACTCCATTATTCCGTATTGTACGAGAGCACTAAAGGAACAAAAAAAAAATAAAAAAAGATGATATCACGATATCATTATATTATATTATATTATATGAGAGTTGTTCGTGCGTCGAACGTAAGAGCACTTAATATATTTTATACGAATTCAATTATATCAAGATGAATTCGATCCTATTACGGTTCTAAGGCGACGGTCACATTGATTGTATTTCATAAAAAAAATATTAAATTTTTTATGTCTTATAAAAGTATTTATTGCGCTTTATATTTGTATGAGAAAATACTATCACATTTTATATTATAGAAATGAGAGGATTATGTAAATATTTTTGCATATAAATATATATATATATATACCACATATACTCATATTGTGATCAAATGTTCACAATATGAGTGTCATTATAGCTTTTTTAAAAATAAATATATTAATATTTTCGCAATATTTTATTGGTTTGAAGAAGTCGAATTTATTAATCGCACACGAATTTTTAGTGCTAGTTAAATATTAATATAAGTTAAGTATCCAAAAATGTTTTATAAATAAATAATTCGATTGCGCAACAAGATGTTTTAGTATTAAGATTTTTACTAAGAAATTGAAGTAGAGTTGAATAGTCTATTTTATATTATTTTAAAAGAGTTTTACGGAAAAAAATAATAATAGGGTATATTCATATTTGACGAATGATATTTTTGTATTATATATTCTATGAATGTTTGTGTATATAATGTGACCATAGCCAATCTAATAATATTAATAAGTAATAAAATAGTCGTTCACCGACACTTTCCGATTTTTTTCATAACTGTATAATGGTAATTGTGGGCACTCGCTGGCGAATGTGGCGGATTCGCTCGCGTTTTCCACGGTCGACGTTTTTGTCAACAATGACGTCGAATTTTCCCGCGAATAATCGCCGTCGCCGCCGCCGTCATCAAAAAATAAATATAAAAAAAAAACAATGCTCAATTTGTCGGACGATTCGTTGACTGTTTATGGTGGAGGTCGACGACGCGGAACCATATTTATGTGCGTAAATAAAATGACGGTTCTTACCCACGGTGTCTCGTTACCGTAAAATCGTGAATCTATTCCTAATTAATTTTTGTGCGAATCAAAAAATTTTTGTGCGATTGTTACAAAATCATTTACGATTCATTTATCATAGTGTTTATTATTTTGATATACATATTACATTTTTTTTTAATTCATATAGAAATTGATAATTGTAATAAATCCACTTCAACGATTTAATCCATTCTACAAATTAAAATTATCTACCTAATTATAATGATTTGTATTTTATGATTGATTAGACAAAGATATTATTATACTCATAATTATGAACATATAAATTGCAAATTTTATATATAAAAAAGACGAATTAAAATCTAGTATAAATATAATAATTTAAATATTTATCTATGAATGAAAAATAAATTAAATCATTAACATATAAATGTATGATTGAATGATACGGTTCTAGTTTTTTTTTTCATCAAACCATTAAAACGTATAGTTATTATAAATTGTATAAATATTAAAACGCAACATAAGCGATAATTATTCGAGTGGAAATTTTGCAAATTACGAATGAAAAATAAAACATTAATTATAAATATCCATTTTGATCTAATTTTTTAGTCACGATTTACTATTCCGTTACAGTGAAAAAAAAAGACATATACGTTTGAAATTAACCCATAGACCCACATAATCACATTAGCATCTTTCCATATTACATTATATTTAATAATATATTTTTGCAAATATATATAATATATAAATTTATAGTATATAAATTTATTTAACGGATATAATTCAATTTTTTTTTTTGAATGAAATCGATATCGTTTTCATTGAATAAATTGTTACCGGATGAGTCTAATCATTTCCAATTTTCCATTTTGTTCGCACAATAAGAACCTTTGTTTCAATTGAACCGAAAATACGCTTTCTATTCTATTTTCAATAGTTTGAAAAAAAAATATACGTTTCGTCATTGTTTAAATTATTTATGCGTAGAAAAAAATAAATAATATCGATTTTAATACTGTGATCAAAAAGTAAAGCGAATTTGTTTATATGGTAAATCAATTTCATTCCCTTCAAAGTGATCCCCAAAATGATGATTTAATATAAATTATCTTTTAAAAAAATTGTAATAACACAACGTGTTTATGATAAATTTAAATATAATATTTTTGACGATGCAAAAATGTGACTTTTTATAACACGTCAAACAGCTGAAAGCCTCAATGAACGTTTAAAAAGCTGCAATTGCCGGTTCTCGTTCCACTTTTTACGCGTAATTGCTGCAAAATTTATGCATTTATAATTTTAATTATATATACATTATTGTTACCGATCAATCATCGATATAACGACAATGCAATATAATATTACCGTTTTTTTATATTGAACTACTTACTACTGCGATCAAAAAGAAAGGTGAAATTGTCATTTAAAAATACCAAGTATTGGGAAGGAAGGTAAATAGTATTTTTTTTTCAATGTTGATGGAACTGTCTATAACATTTGACAAAAGTCTATATGTCAAAAGATTTAGTTATTTCCGAGTTACAGGTGTTTTTACAACTCTCGGTTCCTTCATCACGATAATGCCCTATGTCATACTGCGTTGGTTCTTCGCGACTCTTTTGCCAAAAACTCGACTCATATCGTTCCGCAACCACCGTATTCGCCTGATTTGACTCAGTGCAATTTCTGGCTATTAAGAAAACTCAATAGGCCAATGCGGGGACGCCGTTTTGACACGATAGTGAAGATGAAAAACGAATCGAAGAAGGTCTTGAAGGCTATATTGGAAAAGGACTATTCCGACTATTTCGCGTACTGGAAAATGCGTTGGCAAAAATCTGTTTTATCGGACGGGGATTACTTTGAAGGTGATGAAACTGATTTGAAAGAATAAATAAAGAATACATTTTATAAACAAATCAATAACTATAATAAATAGAGAACGTAATTTTTCGCATTCTTAAAAATACTCTATCGTGTTTGAGAAAAACAACTTCAAAGCTTAATATAATTATAAATTAGTGACCGAACGTTACGTGTAGTATAATATAATATTATTTGAGCATCACCGATTTAAACCGTTACATACTTATTTATTATGAACGTTCAGAACATTTAGTTCGAAAATACTTTCGCTCGTGAAATTTTAAGCGCATATACAATATAAATTAACAACGAAACGAAAGTGAAAGGTTGCCTGACATCTTCTCTCACATAATTCCAATTAAACCTTCGTATAAAATCGTTTTTATTACCTGTTTTTTTTTTTCATCTTCACGACGAAAAATAATCGGGTTTCACAAGATCTAGAGGGATCTGCTTTCATCTATTATATATCTACTGCCGTATATTTCGTAAATTTATATACCGATTGTATATAAACGACTATTATTAACCGTTCAAATATTAGATAATTCACGTACAGATTTACATATTATGATTATATATATATATATATATATATATATATATAGATGTTACAGGCAAAGCCTGAAATTCTATCAATTTGTACGACGTGTAATTATCGGTCGTTTTAAATTTTAGATCGGATTTTTATCTTTAATTTCGGAGGAAAGGCTGTTTATTGTTTATGTTCGATAATTTCATCGTTTTATATATTTTTTTTACGAAGTATACTCATTATATGATCATTGAATATGTGTGGTCTTATAGTGGACGTTTCAACACGTGACATTTTATCACGTTCGTTTGATATTTAGTTTAAATCCCATTGTATATTTTTTTAAAGCTTTATTTTATTAAAAATATATATTTATCAAAATTTTCAAAAAAAAATCCGATATTTAAATATATGAATAAATTATTTTTTATATAGTGGATTGTTGTTATATTTCCTTATCGTAAATCGTTTGTGAACATCAAAATTTGTAATTAATATATATATATATATATATATATATATATATATATATATATATATATATATATATATATATATATATATATATAACTGTAATTTTACAATCGTACAAAAATATATAGATCTATATATAATTTGTTATTAAACCGTAATGATCCATAAAACACTCGAATTTTCTAGTCGACTATAATTGAAAATAATTTTCCGAAAAATAATTATTACCTTGAACGTTTTATGTAATATTAGATTTGGTTCGTGAATTTTCAACAATCTTTTAATTTTCTGGGATCCATTAGTATCTTTTTTTTGACTATCGTACTAATGAAGGTATTACTTAATCTTCAAGTGAAATAAAATAAAACGAGCAACGTGAAAAATTGAGCCCAGCAAGTAAGTACCTTTAGATTAAAAATAGTCGTTAATGTGAAAACCCATTCATTACAAAAAAAAATGCATCATAACGATGCACTTTGATTTTTTACACGTTCAATTGAAAATTACAAAACTCGTTAAAGTGTTAAAATATATTATTTAATTTTAAAAATATTTAGATTAAAATATTAATTTAGTATTAATAATTACAGTAATATATTTTGTACGCATATTAATTTTTGGCACGCACTGTATCACAAAAAAAATAGCTTATTAACACTAATGACAATATATAAAAATATATAACGAGTGACACTAATGACTTGATTCGAAACGCTTTTCCGTTTTCATATTCGAAAAAAAAATAACCTCGTACTTTAAATAAATGTCGCTGGAAAACACACAAATAATAATGCATACATACATACATAAAATGAGATCTCGAGGTGTTTTAATTGTTGAAAAAAAAAGATCATAACGATCCGCGTGCCCTTATTCACCATGAAACTTTTAAAAATATATATATATACAAAACGCGACCTTCTCAAATAGTGACTCGTTCGAAAGTCGTAATGAAAGATGCTTATTGTGTACGTTTCTATAAAATGTTGACCTCTCACGATCTACTTATTTCATGTGACATATATTATATATCAATCGTGAAATGAAAAATAAAGAAGCTGAATACAAAAAAAAAGAAAAATGGCAATCGCATTTTTCAATTCACTTACAGTCAGTGTAATGTATATATATTGTAGTAAATTGGCGATAAATTGAATTTCTTTATATATATATATATTATTATTCATATCGCATAAATGATACAAAAATTTAGAAGCGTTTATATTCAAGGTTTATAGTTGTCATACATTTGATATGCTCAATTTTATTAGGTATGCTAAATTGACATTTTTTTTTCATATTAACTATGACATTTTAAGATGTAATCGTTTTTATATATACTACTGCGATCAAAAAGTAAAATGAAATTGTCATTTAAGACTATCGGGCAGGTAAATTGTAATTTTTTTTCCCTCGGTTGGTAGGACATGTTTTTGTCAAGCCTCTGTTTGTCAAAAGATTTAATTATCTCCGAGTTACACATGTTTTTACTATCCTTGGTTCCTTCATGACAATGCACCATCTTCATATCGCTCCGCAATCACCGTATTCGCCTGATTTGTCTCCGTGCGATTTCTGGCTATTCAGTAAACTCAAATGGCCAATGCGTGGAAGCCGTTTTGACACGATTGAGGAGATAAAAACCGAATCGAAGAAGGTATTCCGATTGTTTCGAGGACTGGAAAAAACGTTTAGCAGAAGTGCGTTTTATCGGACGGGGATTACTTTGAAGGGGATGAAATTGATTTGGAAAAATAAATAAAGAATTTATATTTTATAAAAAAATTCACCTTACTTTTTGATCACAGTGTTATAGTTAAGGAATGTTTCTTGTAAAGATAAAAATGAAAATATTTTATTAATATGCATATAAATAATCAGCATTCAGATATGAAAGTTATGTGGAATTACTGCATGCTTCCTTCTGTTTTATACAATTTTAATAAAATTATAATAATAATTGATGGTTCCATTTAAATTTTATAAATTTGAATATTTTGATTTACATTATAAAAAAATCCATTAAATTATTTGTAATCTTTTGTCTAAATTGTAATAATTTTAAAAGTTAGAAGGAATTTTATTTAAAGTCACGATTTTAATATATGAAAGGAAGCGCTTGAATATATATATATTGTAAAAGTTTAAGAATCATTGGAATAAAGTGTTTTATATACGTCACGTTTAACTAATGGAACAATATTTTACGTGCATTATTTAGTGTTACTTGTCATATTTTTAAAACGAATACCTCAATTACGCACAAAAGCTTGTAATTTTTATTATGCTATTGCGCAATAGTATTGCTCAATATTTTTTTTAACTATATATATATATATATATATATATATATATATATATATATATATATATATATATATATATATATATATATTTGTCTCGATCTTGTGAACCAAAACAAGGTTAAAGCGATCGAACCGGTTAATTTAACCGGTAAGTAACGAATTTAACATCCATACAAAATCACTGCGCGCACTTTTTATCGATTATAAAAACTATGAGAAATTTAGAAAAATCTATTATTTTTTTTATATTTTTCACATTCACCTTTGTATCGTACTATGTTTTATATAATACTTATGCTATTATTATTATTTTTATTTTGTCTTAGTATCGAAGTTCAATAGTTTATTGAATGCTATGTAATTCTATATATTCAAAAAATATATTTTATGAATAAGAAAATCATTATTAATTAAAGAAATTATTATTTCATTTTTTATATTTAATATTAAATATGATTATAATGTGTAAAATATAGAAAAAAATAATTTTATAAATTTCATATTAAAAAAATAAAATTTCAGATTTATAAATTAACATCTTAAATGTCACTAACTATATAGAAAATGACGAAAATGATTAATGATTTTACTAAGACGAAAATTGATAAATGAAAAATTAAGATTGATAGACTTCCGGTTAAATTTTTACTTTCGTAGGTCAACGTTACCGGTCTTGAGTCTCTATTTTTTTATTATTATTGCCGATAACATATTATTTATGTTCAATTTTTGATATTGCGGTTTCCAGCTGTTAATATCCTGTCAGATGAAAAATAAAAATGATCTCAAATAATAATATCCCGTTCCCGGAATTGAACTCGAAACTCAAAAACGTTGAGGTTTGAAACATGTTGCGTCCGTAATTAGCTCACAAGAATGGATATATGAAAAAAAAAATAACATGATTTTATAAATAATTGTCGATAAACCGTTAAGTTTTATTATGTATCGATAAAAAAAAAGTTTATTTTTACGCGTCTATAAAGTACAAGGTTGTATTTTTTTGTTGTTGTTCAATGGATGTTAGTTTGGTAATTATCGGCGAATAAGTAATCTTTATTTATATTATAATGAAATTAATAATACGCATATTTTATTTGTAGTATAATATTATATAATAATAATATTTAATGATAAGTATATACAATATTTTAATTTTACATCTAAATCAAAAATCATATTTCATTTATATTTCACAAAAAAAAAATTAAATTAATTAAATATTTTATCTATATATATTTTTACAATATTTTCAAGATTAAAAAAAATATATTATCAGATTTTCTTCATAACATATAAATATTGTATTTAATAATTTCATTTATAATATAGATATATTTAAAAATATTTCTATTATTCGTGGTAATGATATTTTTAATATTATTTTTTCAATACGAATTTTTGAAAAATATATTTATTAAGTATTAAAAAAAATCTATTATATACACAATATAAAATATTATAAATGGAATAAGTGATGAATTGAACCTTTTATAGTTCGATTAAAGCAAAAAATCACGTTCGCGACCGTTTTGGAAATAATGTATCAATTTTTTGGATTACGTTATTATTGTATATTATTTATATTCGTACATAATATATTATATTATGCACGTGAATTCTTATATTGAAACACGAATTCGTCACGCTTCTATGAAAAGTTTTCGTGTATGAAAATAAACGTGGCGGAAAGGTTGAATTAACGGTGAATTTTCGGATAAATTCATATTTATATACATTATATGATATGTTTAAAAAACATTATGCGATTATTCGGTATTGCTTTCGATATTCGGTTTAAGTATATTATTTTAAAAAAATGTTTAAATGTCACAAACGCTTAGAAATTCATTGATGTTTTAGATATAACATTTAGAATTTGTTTATAAAATGTAAATTATATATTCATCCAAATTAATTTCAACCCATTCAAAGTAATCCCCGTACGATAAAATATACTTTTGTCAATGCTTTTTCCTTTCCTTAAAACAGTGGTAATAATCGTAAATACCTTCTTCGATTCGGTTTTAATCACTTCAAAACGGCGTCCACGCATTGGCCTTTTGAGTTTGCTGAATAGTCAGAAGTCGCACGGAGTCAAACCTGATGAATACGGCGGTTGCGGAACTATACGAATCGAGTTTAGATAATTAAACCTTTTGACAAATGTTGTAGACAGTCCTACCAACCAAGGAAAAAAATACAATTTACTTCCTAATACCCGAGAGTTTTAAATGAAATATTTTAATAGTAATATTTAGAAAAATGTATTATATATTATTTATTTTGTTATTTTTATTTTCTGTACGAGTCGATGACAAATTGAACGATTGATACTTCAGAAGTAATTTTGATTTTTAACTTTGTCACGCCACCAAATATATCAAGCATAAAATATTTTACAGCTTTTTAAATTGCAGTTAACTTTTCTTCTTTCTTCTTTATTTTTTTTTTATATTAATATTCGATTTGTTTCCCGATCCGTGGAAATTATTCGAAACGAATCGCAAATATTGAACTCTTGACATGATTTCTTCGACGCGAATAATTACCGTAAACATTTTGCGGAACTTTTTAACGCGTAAATAATTATTTGCTCATTGTTATCATGTGCGAGAAAAATGTTGAAAAAAAATGACAATTTTCCCGGTGTAAATTCCGCATAAAAATGTAATTTCAGTGTAAACATACATTATTTTTTTAAAATGACATTCTTTATATGCTATTTATGGATTTAGTATATATATATATATATATATATATATATATATATATATATATATATATCATTGTATTATCAAATATTTCATTAACATTGAATAGCAGGAAAATTGAATATTTATTAAATAAATTGTATTTGAGTTCTATAAAGCGTCTCTGAATATACGAAAAGTGCGCATAAATATACGCATAATCGATTTAAAAATTTTAAATTTAGAACTTATAGTACTTAAAACAAGTATTTAGATTATCACATATAACAGTTTTAAAGTCGATCCTGAAAATTCACTGTGACCTCATCCTTGATGCGGGTCATTTGTTAATTACAGATTCCGTTAACTACCGTTACGTCCGATTGAAAGTGTTAAAAAATAAAAAAATACGAAATAATATATATTTATATATATATATATATATATAAATTTAAGGATATATATTTATTTATACGATCCGAATAACGATAGACCAGTTTTCGATTTTGAATTCAGAATTTCATTGATAAAACCTGTCACTTTTAACGAAGCGGATGTTACATTTAATTACGTATTACGCGAAGACGTTTAATTAAGAGTATTTTCAAAACGGTCAAACAAGATTTTAACTGTAAATACGTCATATATTATATATATATATATATATATATATATATATATATATATATATATATATATATAAATGAATAATACAATGTAATAATTTATTCTTTTTTTTCTAGATTCGAGACATAATGTGAACGAATTCGGCATCTAACTGTTTCAGAGAAAGTTTCGTGTAAAATTTTTAGTCCAAATTGCAAATAATGTGTGTGTTTTACATTTTTTTTCTTCTCGATTGAATTCTATATATTCTATGTAATTGGAACATTTTTTATTGTTGAATATTTAAGAGTATTATACTATATTTATTTAAAAGACCTAATTATCAATATTTACTATATATGTATTATGTTATAAAAAACATAATGCAGAACAAATATTGTATACAGTTAAATCTGTTTTTATGCGGTCTTTATGTATGCGTTTTTTTTGTGCGGTATATGAATCGCAAGACGGCTCATTGTATTACAAAAGTGTTGACATCACTTTTTTGCTATCAGTGTGTATGTAAAGCCTATTTCATTAGTCATGCTCAATATTTTATGCATATATTACATCAACAAAATTTAATACACAATCCATCTAATAACTTTAGTTAGTTGCCGCCGAACTTTTTTTTATACGTTCTCCCACTATCGCATTTTTTTTCATATATCGTGTTAAAATTATTTCTTATAGCTATTAATTTTACAAAATTTCTGAATGTTTTTTTTTTGTGCAATTTTTTTTCTGCGGTCCATATCTACCGCACAAAAACAGGTTTGACTATATTTGAAATAAATATGATTGAAATTCATGATTTTTTTCTATTTATCTTTACATAAGTTATTTAAGATAAACAATATTAATTTAAAATATTTTATTTTAAATAAATATATATAATAATTTTTGAGCATAGAATTACAAAGAATAAGCGTTAATAAATATTAGTTATATTTAACATTTTATATAACAACATAAATTACTAGCGATTATAATGAGCACAAAAGAGAATTTTTTGTAGGTTCCATCGCTAATAATTCATTTAATTGATCTATTTAAGCTCTATATATAATTTTTAGTCGATAGCTTAATTAGCAAGCACTGAATTTTCATGAACGATAATAGTGCAATATTTTCTAAATTAGCGGTTATTAAAAATAATTGATAATTTACTAATAATGCAAAGGTGAAAGCGAATAATATTGAGAATAGTGTAAAATTCATATATTAAACGATTTAAAAGTGTGAAATAATTCCGTGGAATATTTTTCAGGTCAACTTTTGTTATGAATTTATATAATTAAGTATTAAAGTGAATAATGTCATATCTTATTTTCTCCATATAAAAATTATCAATTATACTGAATTATTCTACCTACATAAATATTTTTTAAATTAAAACGGTTTATCGAATATTGGCCGAAATATTACTGTGATCAAAAAGTAAGGTGAAATTATCATTTAAAACTCCCGGGTATTTTTAAAGCAGGTAAATTATATTTTTTCTTAGGTTGGTAGGACTGTCTATATTATTTTCCAAGCGTTTATTTGTCGAAAGGTTTAATTATTTCCAAGTTACGCATGTTTTTATAACTCTTGGTTCCTTCAACACGATAGTGCACCGTGTCATATGCATTGGTTCTTCACGATTTTTTTGCCAAAAACTCGACTCATATCGTTCCGCAACCGCCGTATTCGCCTGATTTGGTTTTGTGCGATTTCTGGCTATTCAGTAAACTCAAAAGGCCAATGCGGAGATGCCGTTTTGACACGATTGAGGAAATAAAAACCAAATCGAAGAAAGTCTTGCAGGCTATACTGGAAAAAGACTATTCCGACTGTTTCGAGGACTGGAAAAAGTGTTAGCAAAAGCGCGTTTTTATTGGACGGAGATTATTTTGAAGGAGAACAAATAAAGAATTTAAATTTTATAAACAAATTCAGTGATGATCGCAGTGTTAAGACTATTTATCATACGTATACAGTTTTGAACCGGATATTTGATGAAATGTCCGATTTTGCTATATCATCATCGAAAATTTTTTTTCACAATAACCATGTGAACTTAATATATATATTTTTTTTGAACTCTATTTTGAAAAAGTAGGCGAAGAAAACGATCCAAGTTCGTCTCGCCCACGGCTATTGTAAATCATTCACATTTTTTTTTCACCACCGACATCAAAATTGAAAATGAAAGTGCACACACATACAATATGCACGATTGTATTTATATATATATATATATATATATATATATATATTTTTTTTTTTTTTTTTGACAGACAGCTACAAGAGAATATATTTAGAATCGAAGAATATTTCATATGCGGCAACCGCATAATTCATAAATTCGTATCGGCGTTTACTGGTCATAAAAATATACGATTATGATCATATTTTTTTTTCCATTTTATAATGGAAAGTTAAAGTTGTTTTTTTTTCAGACATAATATGTAAATGTCTGAAACGGATTTTACACATAAAATTTTATAAGCATCCGTTCGGTTTATGTAAAATATATAATTTATATTATTTTCGCTAATATCCTATAATTTTTTCATATATTTAATAAAAAAAATACATTTTTATTCAAATTTGCAATATTTCAATTGATTCGACGATTGCATAAATATTGTTACTTAATCAATAGATTAAAAAAATGATAACTGAAAACGGATAAGATTTTTTTTATATATATAAAAACATGTACATTTTTAACACGCACAGCGGAAAATGAAGGGAAATGATGAAAAATTTATTTAGAGCATAGCTTTTCATGTGTAAATTATTTGATACGCTTTTGAAATTGTTTACAAAATAGCGATATAATCCTATTTTAATTAAATAAAAAAAATATACAACCATTAATTATATGGATTTCATGATTTTTTTATAATTTTTTTTTTTGCTCATCAGTTGCATTTACCATTATATATCTATATATGTTTGTATATGTATATATATATATATATATATATATATATATATATATATATATATATATATATATAAACAGATGTATATTCATATAGTAAAAAGAACACACACAAAAACTTTTGAAAGTCAAATTTGTTAATAAAAGGAATGATCGAAAGCGTTCTAAAAACCTGGTTGTTTTGCATTTACCATCAGTCGTATTGGTGCCATCATTTTTTTTTCTATACTCGCCTACAACAAACAACAAATAATAAACAACGACAACAACAACAAAAAATCGATTCCAAAAAAATGATGCTTGTCAAAAATGAAAATTTTGTATTTTAAGATCAAAGTGGAAAAATAGTAAAACGAACACAAACAATAACGTCGACATTGTTTATTGATGAAATACAAAAACGGACCTTAATTTGTCCAATTGTTAAAAAAAATTATCAAATTTTATTGTAAAATATTTACGTTGAAAATTTTGTGTAATTTTTAAATTTTCGTGTTATATTTATATATGGCGATCTTTGTTTATTTATTTTTTGTACTCAAAAATTACCCAATAATCGGTTCTATTTATTCACATAAAAATTTCCTAAAAATTCATTCATTCAATGTTAGTAAAATTCTCACACTATTCAGAAGTTCTAAATAGAATCTTTCACTTTTTTTTTATTTTTGTATACATTTATATTTCCTATTTTTTTTTTTTTTTTGTGACTTCGAATAATAATGTAAAGAAATAGAAACTATATTATTACACTATATTTACGTAATAAAAAAATGAAAGAAAAAATTTGACGTATTCAAAAGAAAATTGAAGAAAAAATATTTTTTATTATAAAATATTATAATACTAACGATATAATTATTATATAATCAAATTATTAAAATATTAAGTTCAAATTTGATTTCGAAACAAATATTTCAATTCATATTCATCAGAGATTCAACTCTGTCAAGTTCATTAAAATTTGTGTAATATTTTACTACGAACTCAATTAATTATAATAAACAATGACGACCGATAAAAAGAAACCTTTTCAACATTTTATCTGTGAATTGTAAAGAAATACATTCATCGCAATAATGATAATAAGACATTAATGATCGTGAAATGAATTAATTCATATTTTAATGAATATATATACGAGTTACACAATAATTTATCATTACGACTTTTATCTATTATGTGTTGATCTGAGCATAATATAATATTTTTTTTCATACGTTCGTGAAATAAAAAGTGTAAATTATTATTTTCATTTCATATGCTTGGAATATTTAGATTTATATTCAGAATTCTCACGGAATAATTGAAAAAAAAATATTATAAATATATGATGTTAAAACAATAAATTATTCATATTTTTACATATGTTAAATATGCTTTCGATTTATGATTTTCATTTTGAATTTGTTTCTAATTTTAATTTTTTTTATTATATATATATATATATATATATATATATATATATATATATATATATATAAGACGGTAATTTGTAACCCAGATTGATGGAACCGATATACGCAAAATTTCACCGAATTTTTAAAATTCCGTTTCAATTTAGACGTGAAAATACGTCGGTTTTGAATATATAATAATAAAATACTATGATCAAAATTAAAATTCAGTAGTGCATTGTTCAAGACGTGCATAAAATAATATAATAAATAACGTCTTTTAAGGGGAGAGAAAAAAACAAAAAGCGGCGATTGTTCAACAGGTGAAAGTTTTCAACGAAAAACTCGTGTAAAATATGTCGAATATTTATTTATATTTTTCGTGAATTATTATTATGAATATATATATATATATATATATATATATATATATATATATATATATATATATATATATGTTTTAACGTCATAATTTGTATTTTTTGAAATGTGCACAATGCAAATTTCATCTTCTTATTGAAGAACAAAAAAAAAGAAAAAGAAAAAAATGTCGATTTTTGTGATGATTTCTTCTTGTGCAGGAAAAACGTTCACTTTTTTTCTCGTGAAAGGTTCTAAAATACAATTCTCAGTATTGAGTAAGTGGTTCTTGATTAATCGGCATACAAAATTCGGATGCTCCTCTCACTTTATAATTATTCACATATAGGACCGGTTAAAAGTCTAAATATATATATATATATATATATATATATATATATATATATATATATATATATATATATATATATATAAACGAGTTTTAAATACAATGAAAAATAATATTGAGCATGCATATTTTATAGAAATCGATTTATAGTTAAACATTGATGCAAATATCAATAGATAGAAAAAAAATATTTTCAGAAAAAATATGTTTATTAGTGAAAATTATACATATTTTTTTATTTATAATGAATGAATTGTGATTAAATTAATTTATAAAAGAAAAAAAATATAATATTAAAATAAATAAAGCTTTGACTTCTAAATTTTATGTTTTATATTAAATAATTTATTAATAAACATTGTAATATTTCAAAATATAATTAACTTGTTGCATTATTTTTAATCACACAATTACGTTATAATAAATGTATAAAAAGTAAAATTTTATATTATAGAAAATATATTGTTAAAATTTCTTTATTAAAAATGAAAATGATTTTTAATCGTTTTTCTATTCTTGTAGACGTCCATTGTTTTATTTTAATATAAAACAATGTTAGTTGTTTTATAAAAAAAATATAAAAACCTAATACTAAAATATATTTAGAAAATTTAGGATATTTTAGAACATTAAAATAAAATATGTCATATTTAAATATAATGGATATTTATGATTTCTTACAATTATAAATTAATATATGTAGCATATATTATGATCCACACTGTATTTATATATAATAAAACAATCAATTAAACTAGCAGTAAAGCACTCGATCAGTTCTACGGTCACTTTTCACCGGTTTCACCTCTGACATTACGAACACGTAAGTGCTTATATATTTATTTATAAATGTGTATGTGCTTCAAGTAAATCGTATCATTATTTATACGGCTTTCTCCTTGTGCTTTTACGTCGTTGTTGTTGTTGTTGTTGTTGTGCATTTGACCCACTGCTGACTGTGAACTTAACCGTTTTTTTTAAATCGTTTACCTTCTCCGTTGCAATTTTATATATATATATATATATATATATATATATATATATATATACTTTGATTGAAATTTATTGCTTTCTAAAAATGACTTGAAATGGCTTCGAATTAAAATGCACGAATCGAATGCTAGTTATTATTGAAGATTACCGTTCTTCGACGATCGATAAATGTCGGTTTGTATGTTTTCTTTTTTTTTGTTTTAATGAAACGACGTTAATTTTCGCTTTATATGGATAATAGGATGTGATGCGGTGTGAGATTTTTTAATGTTCGTGATTTATATCTTATAACGAACGCCGAAAGAAAGTTTTAAAATACTTGATTTATTGCTTATAATTCAAATATTTAAAAATAATTCTATATATTACCTAAGATATCTTTCGCATTTCAAATTTTATAATGTTATAGTTTCATTTAAAAATTTATCTGAATAAATTCAATGATTTAAATCTATTATATTAAAAAAATATTTAATCAATCTATATATTAAATTATAACGTTTTGATATTTCTATAATAAAATTATATTAACTATTAACCATGTAAAAGTTTCATTATTATTACTATTTTATATTATAATATTAATTTATGGATGTAAAATCAATCTTTTTATTAATTAAAAAAATACAAATGTATAAAAATCAATAAAAATGCATTAAAAATAATTATTATTAAATTAAACTTGTTACATAGCGTGATAATAAATAAACACACCGACAGATAGGTAAACTAATGATTATATAATTGCAATAATAATGACGATAATAATGGTTAATTGTTTTGAATATAAAAGAAAAAATTTGCTTTGATAACAATTATTTTTTTTTATTAAAAACGTATACATATTTCAATTGCTTGTGATAAAAATATGATATGAAAACAATCTTATTTTAATGTGAATAAATAAAAATTTATTTGTTTAAAAAACTATAAAATAAATTGAATATTTTTCAATATATATATATGTGTTATGTAATTTAACATCGAAAAAGTGCGAATCTTCCTAATATATTTGTGAAAAAAAAAGTAGATTTTATGATCAATTATTGAACAGTATATAATAAAATTAACACGACGATTTTTGTTCTAAAATATAAAACAATATAATTTTATACTTTTTCATGAAAAGAAAGTAAACGTATTCATATTTGAATTTTGATGAATTCAGAAAAGAAGAGTGAAGATTCGAATCCGAAATAATCCATTGTAACAAACAATACCATAATGCCAAAAACCTGTTGTTACTATTATTATAGATTTTTCCGATAAAGATGAAAATATTATATATATATATTTTTTTTTTTTTGATTATACATTTTTATGAGCAATGCGCTCGATATTTTTGTCCGCTTTCTCCGAATATTCAAAACGTAACACAAAAAATAAAAAATTCAAACAATAAAAAAAACGTATTTGGTCGTTTCATGCATTGTTAATTTATCGCTATGTTATTACAATTATTAATTATTCGTTTGCGATTGTGTTTTATTTACGTTTTTTTCTCATAGGCTTCATAAATATCCAAGAATATATATGCGAATTTTCACAATTTATTTTTTTTTTGGGTTTCTTTATGAACCGCTCATTCAAATCACTCGAGAATAAGTTAAATCTAAAACAATTTCTTTAAAAAACGACGTCCACGCATTGACCTTTTGAGTTTGCTGAATAGCCAGAAATCGCACGGAGCCAAATCAGACAAATACGGTGGTTGCGGAACGAGTTTTGGGCAAATGCAGTATGACATGGTGCATTATCGTGATGAAGGAACCGAGAGTTGCGAAAACACGTGTAATTCGGAGATAATAAAACCTTTTGACAGACAGACGCTTGACAAATGTTATAGACAGTCCTACCAATTTAGGAAAAAAATACAATTTTCCTATTTTCCTAATGCTCGGGAGTTTTAAATGACAATTTCACCTTACTTTTTGATCACAGTAATATATTGTTCTATAAATAAATTTATGTGAAAATTACTTTTTATTTTTTATTCAATACTATATAAAATTAAATAGTATATAAAAAAAACCTTGTAATAATGAAAAGAAATGTTGTCTTACATATATGTTTCAATACAAATTGAGTATTTCATTGAAATATTATTGACACGTAACATTAACAGCACTGTAGTGATTGCTTTGTTACGGATGTGAATAAGAAATTGTTCAAATAACCATTTTTACGTATTCGGTGAGTAATTTCAAATACATTGCATATTGTAAGTTAAAATATTGTGAAATAATAATATATAGTAAAATTTGTATACAACGAGTTCATTACTGAACTACGAATAGATTGAGTATATTTAAAAAATTCATATCCAAATCTTGATGAAAATTAAAATGATGTATAATATTTTTGGAATTAAATAAAATCTGGATTAGTTCCCAATTTTAATTTTTCAAATATTGTGAAATTATTAAATAACAGGCTTCAGTTTAAGTTAATTAATAAGAATAAATATTGATATAATTACAGGTATAACGCATAAATACGTGTTTAAATTTACGACATCGTAATAAAAGAACGACCTTGTTTTGTTTACATATTGAGTACGTAAAAATGAAACTATAATTATAATAAATACGTAATAAAAAGGCTGTTGTTGTAGCTTCATAACTTAATTAACGAACGTGGAATTGAAAAGAAAATTTAATACGCGTATGCATTGAAATGAAAAATTCGTGACCTCTCGTTCTATAAAGGCTCGCAATATGTTTATAACGTTGCCAAAATTATTTGGTCGAAATATATATATATATATATATATATATATATATATATATATATATATATATATATATATATATATATATATATATATTTACGCATACTCGTATTTTAAAAATAAATAAACAATCGTAAAAAATCGTACAGTCGAACAATGCCATGTTTTATAATTGTAATAAATTTTTACTATATATGCATGAACACATTTGATTCGAAAAATTTTTCGATTATTGTGAGAAACATAGATTTTATGTCATCAATTAAAATTCCCTATGAATTTTTATTATACGAAATAATACTCGATTGAATATTTTTACAATCATTTTGGGAAACGGTGTCGTTTTCCTACTTTAACGGAACAATGAAAGCTTATTTTTTATATTAGACATGCGTAATTTGAGATTGCGCAAGACGCTTCGTAATAAACGACGATTTTCTTCTAGATTTTCATCTGTGGAAAAATTTATTATGAAAAAAAAATTGTATTCGTATCGTAATTCTGTATATTAAACAATGAAAATTCAAAACGGTTTTGTATTGTCATTTTATATTATTAATATATTCGCTTTTTCTTTGTTTGATCTACATTTGTAACCGAGAAAAGAAAATTGTTTGTATGTAAAAAAAAATAAATAAATAAATAAGAATCGACATTATTTCGAGAGCATCTTGTTTCGGAAGACAAATTACGTATATTTTTATATTTATTTTTATTCTTGTAAAAGAGGCGATTTCTCGTTCAAGCTTTATATTTTATTTATTGATTTGAAATTCGCTTACAAGCATTTCAAATATTATTATTATTTACTTTGTGAGCGGAGATAACTTTAAAAAATACTTTATTATAAATAATTTTATTACAGTAAAATTCGATATAATTTTTTGATTTTTATAAAATATATTTTTATTTGGCATACTTTTCAAAATAAACTTTGTGATGAAAATATTTTTTTTTATTGTAATATAAAATTGTCAAGATCAAATTTGAAAATTATTCCATATTAATCAGAAATAATTCATTATAAAATGAACATATAAAATATGTATTCAATCGTCGGAAATTAATAATATTATATATATATATATATATATATATATATATATATATATATTCGTGACATATAAAAAATACGTAATATATTTATTTAGCAACAAATCGGGTTAATTTTTAACGCTTTCCAAATGTCAAGTTCAGGCACTTGAACGTTAAACGTGTGAACGTTATTTTAACAGACAACGAGCGTTGCTCAAATTTTCACACTCGAAATATTTTATAAATTAATTTACGGTTCATTAACTTGTGAATTTGTCTGAAAAAAAATAATTTACATACGAGTAATTGAATAAAAAATAATAATAATGCAGCGAGGTAATTTTTTTTATTTCATATAATTATTATTATTATTATCGTATCGATCGATAGCCGAACGTCGATTTCGTTTTACCGGTTAATTAATACCGAAGACGCGGTACCGGTTTTTCCGGATGAAAAACAATAACGCCAAATCTGAAATACGTTTGATTAAAGTAAATTATCGTATTATCACGTGAAAATATTTTTGTGGCAAATTAAAAATTTTCATATTTTTTTATGTTAGATAATTTTACGCCATAATCGCTGTTAGATAATGATCATAAAAATATTTCGTCAAATTACATCGATTAATTATTTTAATCCTAATTGTTATCTCAACATTGTATAATATATATGTAGTTACGTTTTTAAATTTAGTTAAATTACTTCCGTTTAGAAAAAATAAATAGTTGCAAAACTATTATAAATTATTTTATTTTCATTTCGTATCGTTCTTTTATGTAAATTTTATTAAAAAATTGCAATCTTTTTAATAACGAATAATTTAGATGAAAATTGGAAAATGCGTAATTCAATTAATATTTATGATAAAATATTATGAAATATGATGTAAACTTTTTAAATGTTTATAATTTAAAAATATATATCTGTAATTAAATTAAATATTATAAATCGAATTATCGTATAGATAAATTAATGTATTTTTTTACATTGAAAAGTGATTAATTATAATGAAATTGTGAAAAATGCAAATCTTTCAGAAACTATATTGTAAAATAAAACAAGATCAATATTACGAATAAAAATATTCATATAATTATTATTCGTAAAAAATATATAAATATTATCAGATGTTATAATCAAAATTATATTATTATACGTATAATAATATTAAATAGTATAATTAGCTTAGAACATGAGCAAATATATCAGATAACTTGCGCACATAAAAAACAACATTTTTTTTATATCTATAAATAATTTCTAATTAAGAATATAATAATAATTAAATAAATTTAATAATTAAAAAAATAAATATATATCGCGATCGTATTATAACTTGGATAAGTTCTGAAACACCAACCTTTTAGGCATTGATAATCTCCTCTGTCTGAAGAACGAGTCCATTGGAGTTCTTTTCTGCATTTTCTGTTAACTTAAACTAAACTTTCAGTCGTCGTCAACGATCTATTTTCTATTCAGAAATATAACAACACATAAAAAAAAACCACTGAAAATCGCGAATGTTTCGCATAAACGAGTTATCATGACGACCGCACGCGGACGACTGACTATGGCGATTTTCCGTAAAGACTTCATACCATGAACCGATCCAGTTAACACACACACACACGCACTCTTTCTCTTTCTTCTCTCTCTCTCTCTCTCTCTCTCTCTCTCTATATATATATATATATATATATATATATATATATATATATATATATATATATATCGACCGTAATATATGTTTGTCTATTTTTCTATTTCTAGTAAATTGTGTATTGCATATGTCTATTTCTAATTAATTATATTGCATAAGAATAATTACCGGAATTAAACGAATAATAAAAAATATATACATACTAATATGTATTTATTTGTTTAATATTTTTTTTTAAAGAAAAATAATTTTAAGTCATCATTTTTCTTCATTTATAATTACAATAAAAAGTTATTTAGAATATGTTAAAGTTTATTTTACAAAAATATGTTTATTATTAGAATTTTTATTTACAAATCAATAGTCGGTTTGTAAATTATAATATTTATTAAAAAAATATATATGAAGTATACATTCTGAATATATATATATATTATTATTCGCCTCAATAAAAAAAAATAATTGATATCATAAATTTTTAAAGAGAATCCTTAGCGAATTCATATAAATTGTAATATTTTAAAAATTAAAAAGTGCATGAAATATGAAAATAAAATGTTTCTTCAAATATCAAAAATTTTCAAAAAAAAAATATTGTAATAAGAAATCTATAGTATATATATTTTTATCAAACATGCATTTATATAAATATTTAAATTTATATTCTATTTTTAAATTTATCTATATATTTTTTCAATAATTATTATAAGAAAATAATTTTAGCTAATTAATATTAAGTATTATAAAAAAAATAAAGTGAGATTTGTTTCTATAGAACGACGTTCATTTTCATTACATTTTCCGAGCACTGTTTGCTTTCTCATTCACTTTAAACGACGTTGTTGAATATTTTTTTCCGTTTTTCTTGTTATTTTTACGGAATATATTTTTTTTCGTAATATTTTCTGCAATTACATATTCGACTCGCTGAATGCTGAAACAAATTATAATTTATACGCACGTTACTGTTGATTGATATCTGTAGAAATAAAAAGTGGGAAAAAAACTATATATAAATCGTTTGTGAAAATTTATTGTGATTTCATATACAATTTTAAATATAGAAGACATTAGAAATATATTTTATTTGCATATTTCTAAATAAATATATTTAAAATTTTACACACTTAAAATTATAACTGTTTAAAATATAAAGTAGATCATTTGTAAATATATAAATAATTCAAAATATATTATAATTTTGGACTTATTTATAATATCTGAATATTTATATTTTTTAATATAACAAAGATAATATAATATAATAATATTTTTTAACTTTAAATTAAAAGACTCGCAGGAAACAAGTGTTGATTATCAAATATAATTATAACCAATATTTTTCATATAATAAATTTGAAAATTAAAACTAACGGTTTTTTCAAAATGAATAAAAAAATATTTTTTATTCGACGCGATAACTAAAGCACCTTTTGGTAATTTCAATAAAAGGTTTTTTTTTGTTATTTAAATAAACCGGTAATTTCGAAAATGTAACTGAAATACAAAGGTAATTTTAACAGATTGCGATGCCCGTTATATATTGATTGAATTTGAAACGTTACCTTATTGGATTCTAGGTACTTGTTAATTTATGTGTTTGCAATTTTGTATACCAGATATGTGTGTCTATTAAAATTTCTCAAACGTTTATAGATTTCAATTTTTCGTCTAGAAATCGTGATCTTTGGAGTTTGGAATGGATTAAATTTGTTGAAATTACTTTTCATTGAAAAAAATTAATTCCATATTATATAAAACGTGGAAAATTTTTAAACAATAGTCTGTTTTTTTTTTAATTTACATAATCGTAAAAATATTATCGATTGATTTAAAATTGTAAAATACAATAGTATAAACAAAAAGAAAATATTACGTATAAACGTATTTATGGATAAATGTTTAAAAGTTCAATTTTTTTAAATGAAATCAATATATTAAAAATTGATTAAATTTAAAGTGTAAAGAGACATTTTACATTTCAATAATACTGTTAATATTTATCAATAATTTTATTAAAATAGAATTTGTAATGAAATTGCATTACATATAAATACATTGATTGTACATATATATTTTTATATCAGATTATTATGTTAGTTTATTATATAAAATACTAGCATGACTTTATTTGTTCGTCGATAAAAAAACTATATATTAAAAATCGGATTCCTTTAAAGATGCACATACAGGAAATAGTATGGCGATTATTTAGCGCTGAAATCAAGAATTGTCGTTTAGAAAGCAGTTCCGAAAGCAGAATCAAAAGTGGGCTTTTTGCAATGCGCAATTTTTGCAACGTTCATACATATAATATAAATACATATATAAAATATAACAATAATATGTTTAAATAATGAAAGGCGATGTCGTCGAACGTTTATTTAAAACGCGCGCCAAAACGTAACGCAACGAAAAACGACCATGCATCGCAAAATTAATCGAAAATAGTCGACCGCCCGTTGAATTTTCTATTCGAGTTGTAAATTTTGTAAAAAAAAACAAAAAAAATCCAAATCGGATCATTTAAATTCGCATCTACAAGTTGTTGCGGAAATTTATAATTGAAGCGTCGCTAAAAATCAATGCTTCTCAATATTTTTTTCTATTTCAAAAAAATTTTTTTTTGAAATAGAAAAAAAAATTTGCATTGAAATAAATTTCAAGTAAAAAAAAATATTTATTTGTTGCATATTTGTGATAAATTATAATATTTAATAAATCATATAAACTTATTTTGCGAATTTCTAATCTAATTTAATATTGAAAAAAAAAGTGTTGTAAAACAATAAAATTGATGTATGACAGTTAATAAATATTTTGAATAATAAAATACAAAAATGCAGTTAAAATATTGATAGACTGATCGCTTGTTGAATACACCTGAAATAGAATACAACTATAGACATCGGTATAGATTTCTATAAATAGTTAAACTATTCAAGAAATAAGGATTGTTCTTTTGAAAAACATTGCCTCAACAGATTACAAATAATGTGTTATATTTAATTAATTTCTTTTTATATATAAAACATACTTTTCTTTTATAAAAAACAATAAGTGATGAATATTTTTTTAATTTGTTATATATTATATTAATTAAAATTCAAGGTTATATATATATATATATATATATATATATATATATATATATATATATATATATATATATATATATATATAGACGAACGAAAGAAAAATGATGATAATTAAAGATTAAAAAATATTACAAAATATATATCGCGCGCCACACTTTGAAAACGTCCGATATAAATAACGACACGACATTATGGAAAAAAATCGGTATAGATTTTCGAGTATATAAATTAACAGAGCAGCGCCTAGAACGCCTAGAACGACTAGTGAAGTTCCACGACCGCATAATTACGATCGCCAAGTTCACAGTTAAACTGGTTCAATTCAATGACCTTGCTATAAATACCCTTATATTATATATATATATATATATATATATATATATATATATATATATATATATATATATATATATATATATATATATATATATAGAAAAAAAATGTAATATGTGCAGTTAAAAACTCAACAAACGGTGTTTCTATTGTCATTTCTATGATGACACAACTCAAATTCTATTATTGGATCCGGTCACGACAGAGAAAAGAAATCTAGACTCGAACCGATGCTGAACGCGTGCTGAATTGTCAATGATTCTGTTTTATTTTTATTTTATTTATTTTTTTTTTTTGAAAAACACTGTAAACAGTGATCATTCACGGTTTAACGTATTCTAAAACGACGCTTCTCAAAGTGTGCTAGTGTGCCCTTAAAACGATGCTAAACTTCACTGTAATATTATATATATATATATATATATATATATATATATATATATATATATATATATACGACTGTGATCAAAAAGTAAAGTGAAATTTTCATTTAAAACTCCCGAGCTTTAGGAAGGCAGGAAAATTGTATTTTTTTCCTAGGTTGGTAGGAATGTCTATAACATTTGCCAATCTCTGTTTGTTAAAAGGTCTAATTATTTCTGAGTTATACGTGTTTTTACAACTCTTGGTTCCTTTATCATAATAATGCACCATGTCAAAACAATTTTTTTGCCAAAACCTCGACTCACATCGTTCTTCAACCACCGTATTCATCTGATTTGGCTCCGTGCGATTTCTGGCTATTCAGCAAACTCAAAAGGCCAATACTAGGACGCCATTTTGACACAAAGAAGGTCTTGAAAAAGTTTTATCTGTGAATGGGATAAAATTGTTTAGGAAGAATAAATAAAAAAATTACATTTTATAAATAAATTCACCATACTTTTTGATCAGAGTGTTATATAAAAATTCTCAAGTATTCAAGTTTTAATATATTGTATATATATGAATTTAATTGTGCATTCAATTATAAATAAAACCGGTTATATTTACTTGTGCAGGATCGAAGAGAAATTTATCCGTGAAACTATTGTATTGTATTATAGTTATTTTTTTAAAGGAATTATAGTATATATAATGAATCCATAAACAGATGCAATTGAATATAAACGATCGTCCGTATTGAATGTAATTTGAGTTATATAATAACATATATAAAAATAATAAACCAAAACGAGATGATAAACGACTGTAAAACAAGGAAAATTATGAATAAGTAGTAAAAGGCTTTTGCGATTGCGAAATATCAGGAATTCGATGGACTTTTACATGATGATATTGTTCCGGATTGTTATCATTTTTTAATACTTGTAAGAAGAAAGATTACGTAGTTGAAGTCTGCTATTTTTCTAGTTGTTTTTCCTATTTCTAAGATCGTGATTTCTATGAGTTTGTAACTCTTGAAAAATTTAGAATATCGTGAAAAATCGTATTATTGTTCAATGAATCCGTATATAAAATTTCATATTTAATATATAAAAATATCATAATTTAGTTATATCTGTGATGATGTTTAAAAATTATAATATTTTCTGGAAAAAAAATAGATAAGACTTTCTTTATGATAATCGTTAACGTTAAACTTGAAACGACACAGGAAGAGAGTTAAATGATAAAAAAAAAATGTGAAACTTGATAAATAATTCAGATAGTATAAAAAATATAAATTTTGAATAGAAAAAAAATATATTTTAGTAGTAAATATGTTTAATGTATAAAATGAAATTTTAAATAAATCATCAGATCTAATGTCAAACAACGAAACGTTGCGGAAAACGAAAAAAAAATAATGTCGATGTGAATTCGGCTTAATATATCTCATATAGACGTCGTTTTATAAATGAGAACGAGACTGAAATCGTGCATAAATAAGAATAGAAGCCATTTATAGTCACTTTAAAAGTGGTTTACTGTGATGCTCGACCACCCCTCGTCTGCCATAGCATAGAACCAGTCCAGCATGGCCGTGTCTATTCGAGTCTCTTGACCACAAGACATTTTTCAACGTGTGCATATAATGTGTATGTGCACATATTCGCTGTCAATACGCGTATGCAGTCTAAGGTGTTTTATGAAATGTCAAGACGTCCGGTTTGTTTCGCGGTAAAGTGCACGCATATTCCGTGTACTACTATTATAGGTTTTTGGAGCGTGTTTCGTAATGAACCAGTATATGATTTATGGATGAAAATTCTAGGTAAAATTTCTAGGTTTATATTCGTGGTGAATATGATATAATCTATCGTATCGATCCGCAACCACTGTATTCGCCTGATTTGACTCCGTGCGATTTTTGGATATTCAGCAAACTCAAAAGGGTATTCCGACTGTTTTGAGGATTGAAAAAAAAACGTTGGCAAAAGTGCGTTTTATCGGACGAGGATTACTTTGAATGGGACGAAATTGATTTGGAAGAATAAATAAAGAATTTACATTTTATAAACAAATTCATCTTACTTTTTGATCACAGTGTTATATTGGTTATTAAAATCTACTGTATAAATGTATATTTATTTATCTAAATTTTTAGGAATATATTTTTTTATCTAATAGCACATATTAGGTTTATTTTAGTATTTAACTCATGAAATTAATAAACTGTTTAAATCGTACGGGAGTAAAATATTATTTCGAAGAGTAATATAATTTTTTGTAATCGTATAAAATGTTGTAAAATTTTTTATTAAAGATATTTTTTTCAAAAAGTGTATTGACAATAATAAATATCGTAATCTTTAATGATCTAATTAAATATACAAGTGTAATAGTCTATTTATATTTTTTTCCATTTAAATCGTATTTAGTTATAAATTATAATAAATATCATCGAGATTTCCTGTTATCGTTATTTTAACTGTCTGAATTTTAGACTAATTTAAAAACGGACCCATAAAAACGTCTTTGAACAAAATTTATTCTTAAATCATATATGAATAATCATACTTGAATTGAAAAAAAAAAGACTAAATAAGCGCAACAAAAAATTTTTTTATTAAAATAAAATATATATTATTAAAATCAGAATAGCTCATTTAACCGATTTTGTTGGGAAAAAAATAGTTAATGAAATATGTAAATATATTTCATGTAATATGTGATATAAAACGATTTAGACGTATGTAAATAGCACTAATTACGAATGCTTTTATGATGTATTTACAAAAAAAAACCAGCGCTTGTTGCAGTCTCTAGTGAAATTTACATATTTAAAGTATTCACACGATTGATGCGTTTTAGATTCAGGGTCTGAAGACATAATTTATTCGTTAAATCGAGGCTTTAACGACGAGATCGTGTGACAAAATGTCATCATGGATCGTTTGTGTTGATGCAAATTTTGTAATATAAATAAATATATATTTAAATATCTAATAAATTGTGTATTTTGTGCAAATTTTTATATTAAAAGTGAAAATTTTAGTGTAAAAAAAAATTTACACACAATTTTTAACGGTCTATATCGTAAATGGTTAATATAAAATCGTAATATATATATATATATATATATATATATATAAGAGATGTTTTAAAAATAAAAAAGCGGATTAGAAAATAGAAAGAGAAATTTTCTGAAAAAAAAAACTATTATAATTTTATGTTGAATTTAAGATGGATTATTATTTATTTATTTTGTATAAAGGTTATGAAGTAAATGTTTGACTATTTTATTTGTATAAAAAAACGTAATTTATTATATTGTATAAAAAAATAAATGTTATATTTTTATAAGATTTTTCATTGATAAAGCTATTATTATGAAACGAAATTAAATATAATTTTTAATTAAAATATAAACAGGAAAATTTCAATAATATTTGGTTTTTTTTATTATAATAAAAACCAACAGACAATGAATTCAATCTATAATTATTTTTGTCTATTATTTCATCTTTAATTTACGTTGAAAACACAATATAATATCTGAATATTCAATTTGTGACCGGATTTTACATAGAAAATTTAAAAAATATGACGAAACCCACATTTTTAATATTTATTCTAAATTTACGCACATATATTTTTATGGTTATATATATATATATATATATATATATATATATATATATATATATATATATATATATATAATGCCGTTAATTAGCTCGACATGCATTTCCTTTTTACTAAATAAAGCAATCTTCACAAAGCTCTATATGGAATTATAAAATAGAAAGGTACAAAATTGACTAACAGTAGAACGTTTACTTTATTCGTTCGTCGGTTTTCTCTTTGCATATAAAAAAAAAAGACAGAAAAGAAAATGCACCATTTTCGTATCACAATATAATAATGAAAAAAAAAACGTATAATTTTATAATACATTCGTTGTCATAAAATTCTCTATAATATAATTGTACGTAAATTTCGCGAAATTATACGGTTACCCTTGTTGCATAATTTTCGAATTTGATTTTACGTAATAACTCACTAAATTTGATGTCAGTTTTATATATGAAATGACATATAAATATATATATATATATATATATATATATATATATATATATATATATATATATATATATATATATATATATATATATATATAATTTTTTTTTTGATTTCTCTTTTTTAACTGATATATGGTCCATAGTCATGGATGTCAAACGATTTAAGAAAATGTGTGTAAAAGTTATATATTATACGTTTAAAAATCTTGGTTTCCGACAAAATAAATGGTCGCGTGAAAAGAAATCGATTCGCAACTTTTTTCTTAATTTAGTTTTTCATCTTCAAAAAACTCGTTTTAATAATAAATAAATGTGATAATTTTAAAACAAGATTCTGAATGTGTCAAAACAAGATTTTGAATTGTGAAAAAATCACAAAAAATATCAAATATATATCAAAATAAATTTTAATATATAGCGAGTTATAAATGACAACTGAATAAGTAAAATATTAATATATTTTTTTACTTTTAATATGTTTTATCAAATTCTAAAATTGTTAAAATCATGAAATAATGTCTTAAAGTAATAAACCAAAATATGATACATGCGATAGACATTTGTTATTGATAATTTATATTTTCAATTAAAATCGCAATCAACGAGCCGCAACCATCGAAAGTAATTAAATTTCAACTATAAATAATATTCATTATCTTTTTTTTTGTTTAAAAAAATCAAAACACAAAAAAAATTTGATCATCGTCATGCTGACCCACAAAAATTTCATTATTATTTTCGGCGTCATCGTGACGTCGCCTTAGCGTTTCTTTGGGTCTTGACCCTATTTCTGGTGCGATTATTTTCGATTTTCTTCGACGAGAAAGAATGAGAATGCAAATAGACCGATTCTTCGACGAGCGTGATGAGCACAAGTACTCCAAAGTGCTCTTCATGACTCGTTTGAAAATTGCGCAATTGCATCTTCGACACGAGTTCAGCATATTTCTTTTCAAGCCCTTAACATAAACGCCATTTATCGCATACTAGAATAAATTTTTCCCTCTTGATTTTACTACTATATTTTTAAGATTGACAGTAACACTGTGATCAAAAAGTAAGGTGAATTTGTTTATAAAATTTAAATTCTTTATTTATTCTCTTAAATCAATTTCATCCCCTTCAAAATAATTCCCGACCGATAAAACTCGAAACAGTCAGAATAGTCTTTTTCTGGAATAATCTTCAAGACCTTCTTTGATTCGGTTTTTATCTCCTCAATCGTGTCAAAACGGCGACCACGCATTGGCCTTTTGAGTTTGCTGAATAGCCAGAAGTCGCACGGAGTCAAACCTGATGAATACGGCGGTTGCGGTACTATAAGAGTCGAGTTTTCTGCAAAAAAGTCGTGAAGAACCAGCGCAGTATGACATAGTGCATTATCGTGATGAAGGAACCAAGAGTTATAAAAACAAGTGTAACTCGGAAATAATTAAACCTTTTGACAAATAAACGGTTAGCAAATATTATAGACAGTCCTACCAACCTAGGATAAAAAAAATACAATTTACCTGCTTTCCTAATGCCCGGGAGTTTTAAATGACAATTTCATCTTACTTCTTGATCACAGTAGTATGTACCATATATATTTTAAAAACAATCTACGTAATTTAAAGTCTTTTATTTTTAATCGTATAAAATGTATGAAAATTGTAATTTCTTTTTCGAATTTCAAATTATCCAGTTTATCGTCCAAAAAGATAAAAATTAATTTACAACAGTATAAATTAATGAATTTGATTCGGTTGAAATATTGAATGAAAGCAATAACACATTAACACGTGTTTTTTTATATGTACAGATCGTTAATTAAATAAAACGACGAATTTGTAAATGTGTATCGTATAATCGTGCAAATGTTAGGAATTAATAATACAAAAATGAAGAAGGAAAAAATATATATAAAAAAAATCAACATGCAGAGCCGCATTGCGATACATGCGGCTCTAACAATGGCGTCGTAATTCAGTTGCACGTTGCAGACAAGTGCATTTCCTCACCGGTACACATAAAAACAGATACAATCGCTTTTTAATATACGAATATATGTATATATATATATATATATATATATATATATATATATATATATATATATATATATATATATATATATATATATATATGTATATATATGTATATATATGTATATATATGTGTATATATATATATATATATATATATATATGTGTATATATATATATATATATATATGTATACATATATATATATATATATATATATATATATATATATATATAAATCAAAATTATAATTATTTTTTTATATATTTTTCTTACATGTCAATCAAAATCTTAATTTTTATTACTTAAAAATATTTATAAAAAAAAAAATTAATAGATGTATTTTTTTAAATAATAGTAATTAATCTAGTTTTCTCTATTTAACCAAGGATTTGTCGCGATGCGAATGACTCGATTATATAAAAAAATAAATCAGTTACAAGGAACGAGCAGAACAAGTCTCTTGAAGATTGTTGTTGATTTTTTTGTTTAATCATATACCATATAATATATATATATATATATATATATATATATATATATATATATATATATATATATACCATATATACATAGTATATATATTATATTTATATGCATTATATGTAATTAAATGCTTAAATCGATAAATAATTATTAAAAAATTAAAACTTGGTTACAAATTATATATATATATATATATATATATATATATATATATATATATATATATATACATATATATTATAATATAATTTAATTCTTAATTTAATTCTTTGATATCTTTTCTTTGTTTACAAATCAGTGTTTCTCAAAAAAAAACAAATTGTATTAAATCTATTTTATACTTCACGTGTTAGATTCAATGTTCTTTATATTATTATACTGTAAAAAATAATCTATTTATTTTTATCTATAGCGAAATAGAAAATAAATGATTTATGACCTGCCACTTTTATTCCACCATTTATATTATATATAAATATGATATATACAAAACATACATCATAGATAGATGACTAGAAATAGCAAAAAAAAAAAAAAAACAAAAAAAAATAGCCATTTCGGGTCGTCAACCGAGAATACTTTGCGAATCGAATTCGGACATCTTCCATAAAACGTCCACTTTTTCCGTCGGACTACCGAGATTCGTATCTTTGCACTCTTTTTTTTTTTGTTCACTCTTTTATAATCCGGATTCAAACCGGTCTAGGAAATTGTTACGCGATTGACGTGTCGTTTTTAAGATGCAATTATCGAGCGGAAAATGTGCATAAGTTATTTATTGCATCGTGTATATATTATATATATATATCAGGGTTAATAAGTGTTGTTTCTTTTCGAAAAATGGAACAGACGACACACTATGCAAATGTACATAAATTGCCTGGCATTATACTTATAACATAATCGCCGTTGGCGTGTGTCCGTCTGTCTGTCTGTCTGTTTGCGAGTAATGTTTTTCGCTATTGTGAAGTTTCATACTGAAGTACTTAAAGCGTGTATTTAAACCGCGCAATTTTATGATTATATCATATTTTGCACGCTATTTTTTTAGTATAATTAATGGCGCTACAGATTTTGTGGGTCTTAATCTATTTTTACACACTTTTATACAAGTTTTACTTGTCTATTTGTCCGGGTGGAATTTTGTAATCGATTTTTCGAACGCTTTCCGATGTCCAATTGAATTGAAATTTTCCATAATTTATCATTCATGATGACAATATCAGTTAATAGATTTTAAAAATAATTAACCGATTAGTGGAAATTAATTATATGTAACTTTTACGATATAATTACCTTTAATAATACAATATGATGAATATTGGTGTGATTGTTATTATTATTATTATTATATTATCTAAATAAAAAAATCGAAATGTATAATAAATAATTATATTAAAGATGACACATGAATTATTTTGACATGCACATATCTAAGTGAAAATTATATAATTTTTTCTTCATCAAAAAAAAAAAGTAAGTACATGTCATAGAAATGCAATGTTTATTACGGTATAAAAAATTCAGGTTAGCGTGTAAAAAAATAATAATAAATAAACACATTAATTAGTGAATAAAGAGGTAAAAACAAGTTTAAATGAATTTTATAAATGTATACAATCTTACATTGTCGCCCAAACGTGACTTTTGATCTAAATTTTAGTTTTATGACTCACTTTTTAGTGTGTCAAAGATCGTTTACTACTTTTGACTCGCTGGGTCAATCTAAACAAACATTTGTCGAAATTTTGTAATTCCTCGCGATAAAAATATATTTATAAATGAATTGTCATATATAATTTGAATGAAATAAATCAATAATCTTCGTACAAATCGTTATAAAATTAAAGAAAAATAAACGGGTACAATTTCTCGTTGAATTTAATGATTATCGTCTAAAATTTATTCAATCGACCGAATTTCATTTTTGTGTCAAGGTACTGGATATTGATTACGTTTATTTTTTTTTTTGTAATTATACAAAATATTACTAAACAATCGTGACCACGTTGGCATTACTTGATCTACATATATAATATAATTTTTGAATTTTTTAACTTTTATATTTGCACATTACAATAATACATTTTTATGATTGATAAATATTCAATAATTTTTACATACAATTTTTTTTAAATTTTTACTTCGAATCTGATATAATGTAAAATTTTTCTCTTGCATTATATTAAGTTAGAAATATTACCGAATTTCATTTTATAATATGTAAATAATCATTAAGTATATATATATATATATATATATATATATATATATATATATATATATATATATATATATATATATAGCAGTGAAAACGCATGATTATTTTTTAATTGCAGTTATTTCTTACTCGTGTAATAAGTAAATAGTTAACTGTAATATTTAGTCTTACTCGTGTGACTCAAATGACGTATAATTTACGTATTTACGTGTGCGCGATATAAAAATTCACAACGTGACATCACGTAAATGCAATTTTATCAATATACTGAAAAGTATAATAATTTTACTATATTAAAATATTTCCGGTGAACCTACGGTAAAATTTCAATCGTTCGAAAGTCAAACGGAATGAAGAATTTATAATTTCCACTTTATAATTTGTATTTTATTTTCGTAATAAAATTATAATTTTAATTGCGAGATTTATAAATTAATACGTTAAATCATGAAAGTCTATATATAGATGAATTCTTTCTCGACTTTCTTTTCGACGATTGCCTTTTCATTTATTCTTGCAACTACAAAAAATATATCAGTATATATATTTTAGTTTTGAACAATCAACATTTTCAATAGATAGTTTAATATATATTAATTAATTCTAATTTTTTTATTATTAGTAAAAATTAAATTCATTAATGGCAAGTTAATCATTATATTAGTTTTAAAATTATATTAGTCATTATAATTTGAAGACACAGCGATAGAAATATTTCCAATTATATCGATCATTTTAATACATATTGTTGTTTTCCAATGTACATCATTATTTCTAGTTGTATAATTTAATAATTTTCCACTTTAACTATGAGTTTATACTTGAACATATTTATTCATTAACATCTAAGTCTACCAATTGATTGATAATCATCAGTCAATTAGGATTCAAATATTTTTTCTATCCATTCACGACTAAGAATCGAGTTATAAAACGATATTTTTTTCATAATAATGTAAATATTATTATAGCATATAATTTTACATTTAAAATATCATAACCTTTATCAGTAAACGTTAAACGTCACCGATTTAAAAGATGTTACGATGTCAGGATCACGGATCGTCTCACGATACAGAAAACCATTGAATAGCCGGATAGAATCGCGTGTCTCTCGAATTATTCAAATCCCGTTTTGATTATTTTTTTTTTTTGCTATTTAGCCAGTTCTTTGTCCGACAAAATATTCTGATCCTCGACATCTGGTTCACGGTATTTGTCGTTTCCGTTCGTGCGTAACTTTAACTCCAACGGTAGTCGTGCACCCTCACGATTTTTTTTATTTTTTTTTTTTTTGGAAAAAGAAAATCAAAAGACCCAAAGAGCAAGGCAAATTAGAATAGAGATGAGATTGAAATAAATAAAAATAAAAAAATAAAGTGTATGGCACGTTCACCTCGGCCTGTCCGTGACACTGAGCCCCGGTTAACGGCATCGTCGAAGACCGACACATCGGTGACCCTAGAAAACCGGAGGATCCCACGAAACTATTTGCCATTGTGTGTCGCACTGTTTATTTGTTTTATTTTTATGTGTGTGTGTGTGTGTATATATATATATAATCGGCGGTGAGAATACAAAGGGTACATCGACAAATTTTATTGACTTTATTCCTAGATCGGTATTCAGTATGTCTAGACTTGACGATAGAAACGATTGTTCAATTTTCAAATATTTTTTTTTTTGATTTATTGAATTTTTATTTTAATTATTCAAGTACCTTTTTATATCCATATGTTTATTATTCTAATTTATATCTTCATTTCCATGGATTTAAAGAGAAAGCTTGAACTATATTTAAAATTCCCTTAATATTTTTCCATCTATCACCAATTAGAAAATATTTCTTATATTACTGACATATTAAAAAAATAATCAATTTAAAGTAAAATATAAAATATAAATATAGTTTTTTTAATAAAGAATAAATTTTGAGAAACGTAAACCTACTATCGTAAAAAGTACTCAAGTATTTAACAAAAAAATAAATAATACACTTAACTTGTTAATTTTTTTAGTGTGTTAATTTAGTAAATTAAACAGTAAATATTGTCGCTCTCAAAACAATTTATCGAATGTATCGCACCTATTTATTTAATGTATATCCGTCGTTATTATTCCCGATGTATGTCGACAAAAACGTATACGCCGGGTGAAATTGAACGAAATTAGAACGCCGTGATAAATCAATAAATTTCAAATGAACGTATATACATTTCGTGTAAATTGACATCATCAATATCACAGATAGTGATGATATTATCGAAAAATTCCTGACATTTGTGAACAATAATGATGATGATGATGATGCAGATTGAAAATACATAACAAAAATCGTGACTCAAAGATGATATGAAATATACCGTTGTGATTTATTGGCGAAAATTGTATTGTATTTGTTTCGTTTACTATTGACCTCTAATTAGAAGGATTCTATTATATTTTTTTTATTAATATATGTCTAATTATTCAATGTAAAATTTAATTATCAGTTCATTTTTTATAGAAATGCAATTCATTTACGGCAAATTTTTAAATAAAAAGTTCAATGACGACGATCATAGATAGGCAAATATTTGAGAAATGCTCACACGTATATTTTTTTTCTTTTTTTTTTGAGTGACATCACATAAAATGTAAACTACATTATAATCATCGTATGAGATTAGCCTTTTCTTCACTTTACACTGAGAATGCTGTGAATGAAGAGATTATAAACGCATTATAATGTAGAATATTTTATGTTTTTGATTATATAATATAAATATTCGTCATTAAACACCTTTATAACGTATATAGGAAAATTTATTTTTAATGATAAATTTGAGAACGGAAGTGTAAAAACGCAAATCTTACATTTTGAAATATAAAACATGTAAAATATCTACTAAAATAAAATTACTAATAATATAAACATATATATCAAATTATGATATTATTACATATTTTTTATAATCGAAAATAACTGTAATGATTAAACATATAAATTATGTTGTAAAATTTGAAGTATGTAACTAAATACTATATAAAAATAAATCCAATATACAAAATATATTTTTTAGTGCAAAATAATTAAATAATTTAAACTAATATTTTTATTATTCAAATGTGATAATAGCTCGGAAATATTCATTTTGAGTTGCAACAGTATTCATTGCGGCGTGCGACACAAATCTTATTCATATTCAATAGAATTTCGCGTACAATGCATTCTATTAATAATAATTTAATATATTATATATCATAAGATAGTCTGAATATTTTTAAATTAAATTTTAATTGACTTCGCTTACGTAATGATTTCGAATAGCCGCACTAAATCAAAGGCTTTCGTGATTTCTAATGAAAAGAAAACCTAAAAATGAGCTATTGAATTTTTTTGATAATCGATCAAGCATTTATTTGCTCGTCTTTTTTCGATAATATATTGTATATTAATGCAAAAAAAAGATATCATTGTATTTGAAATGGATAACGACCCAATTTTTTAATGACAAAATCGTCTTTTATTTCGATCTTTCTCTTTAAAATAAAAAATCCGATTCGTTTCACGAAAAATTGTATGGCCGTCATCGTTTCAATACATCATGATTACAATCTGCAATGAAAATAATTTGTATTTCTTAAATAATTTGTGTCAAATATATATATTGTAGTTTAATGGAGAGAATGCGCTTTTCTTTCTCGTTTAGCGGCATCGATGTAATTTTTTTTTCATAAAAATCGAGTCATTAATTCTTTACTTTTAGTTTGGAATCTTTGAAAGTGTAATTAATATATATATATATATATATATATATATATATATATATATATATATATATATATATATATATATATATATATATATATATATATTGACAGTTGTGATAATGGAATTTATAGTTTGTTTATTCAGCGTATAAAAAGTTCAAGTTGAAATTTGTAATATAATTAAAAACAATAATATTATATATATACTGCTGTAATCAAAAAGTAAGGTGAAATTGTCATTCTAAACTTCCGGACATTAAGAAGGCAGGTAAGTTGTTTTTTTTTCCTAGGTTGGTAGGACTATCTATAATATTAACCAAGCGACTGTTTGTCAAAAGGTTTAATTATCTTCGATTTAAGTGTTTTTACAACTCTCGGTTCCTTCATCATGATAATGTACCATGTCATTCTTCGCGTCTTCTTTGTAAGAACTCGACTCAAATTGTTCCGCAACCGCCGTATTCGCCTGATTTGGCTCTGTAAGACTTCTGGCTATTCGGCAAATTCAAAAGACCAATGCGGGGATGTCGTTTTGACACGATTAAGGAGATAAAATTCGAATCGAAGAAGGTCTAGAAGACAATATCGGAAAAAGACTATTCTGACTGTATAATTACGTGACATTGACTCTTATAAACCTGTTACGTTACTTTCTAATTATTTTTTTAGTAATCCTAATAAATTCAGACATTATATTATTTCAGTAAAACAACTGAGATTTCTCTATATATAAGAATGTATATATTAAAATATTACATTATCTTATTTCTGAATACGGCATAAATCGTGTAAGATTTCGCACATTGAAAGTTACAAAATCGCCAACGGAATTAATGACGGTCACAACTCAGATCTGGTTCAGATAAATACAACTCGATGTTCGGAGGCTCGTAATTTAAGACGGTCACGGAAAACGTCCATTTTATATAAAGTGAGTAATAGTAAAAAAAAAACAATAACTTTTCGCTTGTAACTTGTTACTGGTAAATCGCGGAATAAATGAAGTGGATTCGTTCGCGAATCGATTTCGTTGAAAATTTCGCAGACATTGTTAAACAAGGAAACACGTGAAAAACGTCCATCGTTCAATTCTAAGGATAATCTGTGTAGATCGGCGTTTCTCAATCGTTCGAGGTTGTTCACTTTCTCTTAATGCCACAGGCGTAAGAGTATAACGCATAAAATTGAACGTCCGCAATCTTGTTTAAAATCAATATATTGTATTTTGATATGATTTACAATTATAATATTATTTAAAAAAATATGATAAATATTATTCATATTATATAAATCTATGTATCGTTATTTTTTATAATATTATATATTTTTTTTATAATTTATAGTCTAGTGATTGCTAATTTTCTATGACATTATCTTACTTCAGCGGTTACTTGTTCGTAAATAGTGCGATTTTCGTGACGATTCTATCGTGCGATGCGATTCTATTTTAATTTTCTTATTTTTCGCGTACAATTTCGCGTGTGTCGACACGGTTAATTATCCTGAAATTTCGAATATATATATATTTTTTTGATATAGAAATAAATGTACGAAAAAAAAATAATAATAATGGCAATATTGTGCGCGCATCACGGTCATTATCGTGAGAATTAGACGTGAGCGAAGAAAGTACGTCTACGATTCTATTTTCTTTTCTAATTTTTTTTATTTTATTTTTTTACAATTCTGCTCTGCGAAGAGAATCGTCAAAAATTGAGAATTAAGGCTTTGTCGCCGCCATTTTAACACGGAATATGAAATGGTATAAAAAGAAATATGGCGGTCGATTCTTTTCCATTTGAAAAATATTTCGCTGTTTGGAACAATCGCGTTCTAGATTCTTCAATGGTTCCACAGGAAAATAAAGAAAATCAATCTGAAAGAATCGTAATTTGCTATCTAAACTGAATATTTGTATTCAATTCGAGTAGAAAAATTTTGTATGTGTTTTGTAGCAATTTGTCAGTAAATATATATTATTATATATTCAATTTGTTATTGACTTTTTAGAAATATTCTAGACAAATTATTAAATAAAACTATATTTACGAAAATATTTGTTCTAGAATATTTTTTTCTGGAAAACGATATAATAGAGTACATTAAAAAAAATGTTTATTTTGATTTTAAATTGTTTGCTGATTATAGATTGTTCAGTTCTAGATTACATTATTTTTATTTATTTCATGTGCAAAATTTTAAAATTAAATACAAAATTTTTGGTATTAAAAAATATTTACAAAAATAAAATTAATGATTTAATATCATTTTTTTAAATATTTATTCATTGCATTTGTCTCTTTCTATTCATTAATTAAAAATATTTGACGTTTCATTTGTGGATATTTACTAAATATTTTTAATGCACTATTTAATATAAAAAAACATTCCAATAATCATAATATATCAAGAAAAAATTACTTACTGTAATAATTTAAAATATATAAGTATAAATATAATTTAAAATTACAGCAATAACTGTCATCCTAAAATAATGCAAAAGAATGTAGATATATTTACGAATAAAAATAGAAATCAAACTTGATTTTTTGAACACATAAAAAATTATGCATATTAAAAATTTTACATAGTTTTATTTGAATATAAATTAAATCAAATCAAAATAAGCAATGTTGATATTAAAAATTTACATTTAAGTATGAGTAATTTAAATTTTCAATTGCATATGTAAAATATGCACTTTCTTATCTCGCAATATATGATAAACTTTCGTTTAACGGTTAACCGATCGTTATTTTAAAATTTCATTGGCGATTTCATATTTTGATGACAGACGACCGATCATTTATTATTTATGGAAAAACGTCCTATTTATCATATAAATTGATGCGTTTATAAAATATTCAAAATTGAGATCAAAAGTGATAAAAAAATGACTTAATCAACGAAACCGAACGGCTTTACAATCATTTAAAAATAACACTATGATCAAAAAGTAAGGTAAAAACTGGTCCAAATTAATTTCATCCCCTTCAAAATAATCCCCGTCCGATAAAACACATTTTTGCCAACGCATTTTCCAGTACACGAAATAGTCGGAATAGTCCTTTTCCAATATAGCCTTCAAGACCTTCGATTTGTTTTTCATCTTCAAAATCGTGTCAAAACGGCGTCCTTGCATTGACCTTTTGAGTGTACTGAATAGCCAGAAGTCGCACGGAGCCAAATCAGGCAAATACGGTGGTTGTAGAACTATATAAGTCGAGTTTTTGTCAAAAAAGTCGCGAAGAACCAATTATTTTGATCGAGAAAATCGAATCGAATGCTGAAAGCCGTTTGGAAAATGAAACGTTTTCAGCAAAGTTATGACGTTTTTTTTTGCATCGAAAATTGCGATTTCATTAACGAAAACGAAATTTTTGTTTGTAAATATGGTTTGTAATATTAATATAAAAATTAATACATAATTATGGGCACATAAAAGGATATTGCACTATTGCTTTTTTATTGCTAATTACTCTGAACTTTTATATATTACAGAAAAAACATATAAATCATGTGTTGAATACGAAATGAATTAACTAACTCATATTCGTATCACTATTTTTCACGCTCGTGACTCGAGCTAAAAATCGCATAATTATCGATTGAGCAACCCTGTATTAAATAATATATAATATAATATAATAGTTTTACATATCCATTCGACGAATTATAATTTTTATGATTTGTATGGTAACGTCAAAAAAAAAAAATAAGAAAACGATTTCATTACGTCGTGCAGTACGAAAATTTGCAATAGCACGATCTATTTCGTTTATCACGATTCGATATGCGTATAGCACTTCCACTATATATCTATGATCTATTATAAATATGATCGAATATAGAGCAAAATACTATGCGATCGTATTTATCATCGTTTTCGCAAGGCGCATATACAGCGTGATTCGATTTTATTATTTTCAACGTATATTCAATTCATATTTAATCATAATATTTTTTTATTGTTAACAACGTGTATTTACATTATTTATATGAACACGAAGATCTAGTCAATTAAAATTCATGTTACAAAGTACAATTCTCAAAATACGAATATACCTGAAATAAGATTGATATTTATATATATTTTGAAAATAGAATTGAACAACTTTTTATTGATGTCAAAGATGTCTTTTACGATTATACAATTTGATGTCGCGCAATATTAACTGTTGTAATTTATAAACAAAAATAAATCAATGTCACAACAACTTTATATTGACCAAGTTTTCTCTTTCTAAACCCAAAACTATTATATTTCCTTTTAAGTGAACGAATCGATAGTTCTATAAACAAATCATCCGATATATATTACACGTTGAAAATTTACAAACACCTGTATAACATTACTTTTTTAATCTGATTTCGTGTGATAATCACGAATAATTTGCATCATAATAGCTATCGTTTGACTCGCGAATGAAAGTAAACCATCATAGAAATAGAATAATTCATTGTTGTTACTGTATTAGGTTGTTATAGTTATTATGTGTTATATATAATACTGTGATCAAAAAGTAAGGTGAATTTATTTATAAAATATAAACTCTTTATTTATTCTTCTAAATCAATTTCATCCTTTACAAAGTAATCGCCGTCTGATTAAACGCACTTTTGCCAATGCTTTTTCTAGTTCTCGAAACAGTCGGAAGCCTTTTTCCGGTATAGCCTTCAAGACCTTTTTCGATTCGGTTTTTTTATCTCCTCAATCGTGTCAAAACGGCGTTCTCGCATTGGCCTTTTAAGTTTGCTGAATAGCCAGAAGTCGCACGGAGCCAAATGAGGCGAATATGGCGGTTGCGGATCGATTTGAGTCGAGTTTTTGGCAAAAAAATCGCAAAGAACCAATGCAGTATGACATGGTGCATTATCGTGATGAAGGAACCAAGAGTTGTAACTCGGAGATAATTACACCTTTTGACTAACAGACGCTTGGCAAATATTATAGACAATCCTACCAATTTATGAAAAAAATATATAATTCACCTGCCTTTCTAATGCCCGGGAGTTTTAAATGACAATTTCATCTTACTTTTTTATCACTGTGGTATATATAATGATAATTCATATATTTCTGCATCATTGTTTCGTAATTAAAACATAATTAAACGCTCGTTTTCATACGGTAACACTTACGACGTGTTCGTGACAGTTGTCTGAAACCTTTTTTTTTTCTAAAATCAATTTTCCGTTTGTTCTTTCGTTCGATCAAAGCTCACGAAGGCTGTCCGTCGATTGCATTAGGTTCGTGTCTTTTTATGGGAAAATTTCTTGAACGTTATGAAAATATTGCTATTATTATATATTATATTATGCAAACGGTGCGTGCCGTTAAAAGGTTTATGTGAAAATATTGTTTTGTTTTCTAAAATGACATGCAAAGCACTAAAATTGACTTCTTGGAATATATAGAATACTTTTTTATGTACTTTATTAATTCAAAATTTAATATTGAACCAAAATATATTACATAAAGCTAATCTATCAACAATTTTCAATATTTTTTCCATAAGATTAATTAACATTTAATATTAAAAAAAAAAATATAATTATTTTATTTCACTATTATTTGCGAATCTTCTTTATCTAAATTTTGACATATCAACTCTTGTGATTTATTTAATATATCAGGGGTAGTCAAGCTTCTTGATAGTCCTAGCCATTTTTCAAAAATTGAAAATTTTCGCGAATCGCAGTTCAATACGTATTATTTTTTTTTATATATAAATAATATTTAAAATTAAACACTTATTTTATTAGAATGATTATTGTAACGAAACAAGAATAATGCTGCAATATAGTCACAAAAAAAAATAATATAAAAATATACAAGTTACAAAAAACACACATAAATCATTCATAAAACATCAATTAAATTATTTTCTTACAAAAAAAACCAGTCTAAATTGAACCACGTCTTATCGTCCAATATAAAAATTTACCGCCTATTTCTTAATTGATCCCTTTTATTTTTAGCGTATATATTTTAGTCTATATTTTTAATACGATCTATTAAAAAAATCGTACATTCGGAAACATAAATCAATTTTAATTTACAAAAAAAAAAATGGCGCCACTCCGATTGAATTATTTAAGCTGTAATACAACGAATACTTTTTAATGTATTCAAATTTATGCTTATTACGGATTAAAAGATTAGACGTAAAGATATACGTTGTGTTGCAGTCGTTTTTTTTTAATATATAGTTACGACGAAATCGATCGCAAAGTCGGATCAGAACGTTACGAAAAAAGTCTTTCAACACTGATTCATATCGTTTTTAGTTATAAAATAGTACAAAACGATCCGAGATACTCATCTTAAATATCATGAGATTAAAATTGTATGAATTGTATGTAGTCATTTAAATACGGTGTGTGACTGTGAAAATGTGACTTGTGACTTTTCACAGTCCTAACTTAAATATAAAATATTTACTACTGTGATCAAAAGATAAGGTGAAATTAAATTGTACTTTTATCCTAGGTTAGTAGGACTGTCTATAACATTTGCCAAGCGATTGTTTATCAAAAGGTTTAATTATCTCCGATTTACACGTTTTTATGCAACTCTTGGTTCCTTCATCAAGAAAATGCACCATGTCATACTGTATTGGTTTTTCGCGACTCTTTTACCAAAAACTCAACTCATATTTTTCCGCAACCACCGCATTCGCTCAATTTGGCTCCGTGCGACTTCTGACTATTCAGCAAACTTAGAAGGCCAATGTGAGGACGCCGTTTTTACACGATTGAGGAGATTAAAACCGAATCGAAAAAGGTTTTAAAGGCTATACCGGAAAAAGACTTCCGACCGTTTCGAGGACTGGAAAAAGCGTTGACAAAAGTGCGTTTTATCAGACGGCGATTACTTTGAAGGGAAAAATAAAATAAAGAAGAATAAATAAAAATAAAATAAAATAAATATTTATTTTTTGAAGAATAAATTAAAAAAATATATTATTTTTGCTTTTTGATCAGTGTTATATTGTTCAGTATGTATTTAAATTTCTAGTCACATTTTTCAAAATAAATTATTATTTTTTTTTTGTATCTATGTTATAAAAATATTATTATATTAATAATATTTTCCAATCAATATAATAATATTATAGTATATTAAAAATTCATTATGATTTTATAACGAATAGAAATTTAGAGTGATCTTATTTTTAATATGTCAAATATGAAATTGATATTAAAATAGAAAGTATTATAAAAGATTTAATCTTACTTCATTAATGATAAAACTAATAGAAAATGACATTATTAAAATATTCATATATCATATGCGTTACATTTAAAATAAAATTACAGAATTACTAATATTTGTAATAATATTACCATATGGATGAATCGATTTTCGCAAAATTTTAATTCGTTACAATTTTTAATTAGCTATATATAGATATGGAAATATTATTTAAATATTTTATTTTTATACATTGTTTGAAAAAAAATTCATCGATTTTTTTCATATAAAATTTATATAAAATATCGATTTCTAAAATTGTATCGTAAAATTATTTTTCAAAATTAATCGACTGATGAATTTTTACTTGCACTTTTACTCTAATATAAAAATTCGCAATATTATATTGAAAAAAAAATATATATATGTATAATATTAAAGTAAAATATAAATATTAAAGTAAAAAAACTTGATCATAGATCTCTAGTTTTAGATAAAAAAAACCGATATATTTTCACTTGATATATCAAAAAAAGTTGTACACGTCATGAAAAAAAATCGAATTTTTTTTTACTATAATATATATATATTTTAAATATATAAAAATAAAATAGAAAAGTGTCGAAATTAACCGAAACGTGCACATTACATGCATAATAATGATAACGGTTAACACGCGTATTGATCTTATATAATATCGTATATTACGAAGCTATTATCGTCAATTTGTTTAACGGTTATGACAAAAAAAAAAAAATATATATATATATATATATATATATATATATATATATATATATATATATATATATATATATATATATATATAAATTTCAATCGTGGAAATGGTGTTATTTGTTTTATGCATACAATGTGTCAGAGGAAAATTTGCATTTAATTTTTCTTTTCATATTACGACGTGTTGAATATTAGTTTTCCGAAAGAAAAAGTATCGTATGTTTGTATTATATATTTTTATTCACGTTTTCTTATTTATTCATATTTTTTTTCTATTTTATTTATGTATTTAATTAATGACTGATAAAATATTAATATATATTTTACAGATCATACATATAATATATTTTATTTCGACGAATTTTTTCTAAATATCATATATTTTTCGTCTTAAATTAAATATTTAAATTTTACTATATATATATATATATATATATATATATATATATGCATTAATTATATTGTATATAAACTTGATATATAGCCGACATTGTGTGTTTCAGAACTATATTATAAATAATTAATATTTTATTAATAAACATTAGAATTATTTGGATATCATAAATATTTAGAAATTATAAATTTCGAAATATGCATTTATTTTTTTTCAATAAAATATTATATATATTTTATAATTAAAATAAAAAGCGTTTAAAAATTAATTAATAGTACTAGAATCATCTCATGGAATTAAATAATACTTAAATATTTTAAAAATATAAAAAAAATAAATTTTATAGAACAAAGATGTCTCTAAATAAAAATGAAAAATTATTTCATTAAAATATTCAATTAATATAATTAATGTTTCAATATTTTAAATGTTCTCATTCTAAAATCCAAATAATTTAATTTGAGTATTATATGAATAAATATTGTATTATAAATTTAAAATTATTATGAAAAAAAATATTTCTTATTTATAATTTAGTAAACATTTAGAGAGATGGCATATTATTATTAATTTGAATTTAATTTTTAAGTTTCAATTTCCATATTCTCAGTTTCACTATTCACGGATTAAAAAAATTCTTTGTAAATAGAATTCGTGCAAAATAAAATTGTGAGGTCATCATTATTAAAACCTGTCTTTAATTTAAATTTTTCGAAATTTCTTTAAAGAATAATATTTCGCATGTTTTTTTTTTATAGATTTTCAATTTAAATAAATATTTTTTTTTTTGGTACAAGAAATATAAACACAACATATAAACCAAAAAATCTTTATTTACACGAAAAAATATTACAATTTCACATTTGTAAAAGCTCGGGAGCAAAAATAATAAAATCTTAAAAATTTACAACATAAAACAGAAAATCACCGAAAATTATTTAAGTTACATTTGCTTCCGCGAATTATCAATAAAACTACGCAAAAATCACATATTCTAAGAAAAAAATATAGCAGAACAAACTATTTAAAAAAATATATATATAATTAATCTGTTCATCTGATTGTATTTACAGTTATATTTTTTCTTTGCAAACTAATATCTACGATTTATTTTTTTTTTATTTCAATAATTAATATTTATAATAGTGAAATGATAAAAAAAATAATACACATATATTGTGTGTAATAACATTCTACAACAGATCCGATGTTAAACCTTCACATATATGTTATCACAATTTTATTGTTGTAAAAAGAAATAGCGAAAATAAACTACAATTCTTTCGTTTTTTTTATTATAAATCTTTTCAGATTAATTTTTCGTTTATTCTTCGCTTAACACGCGCAATCGCAGGAGCAGCTTCGCTTAACGCGCTTTTCGCGGTGCAAAATTTGATCCACCGACCTCACAGAACGCGGTTGTACATCTGAAAAAAAAAACAAATATTTATATAAATTTTTAAATTAAATGTATTTAAATAAGTTATCTCTTTTATTCAATGTGTTAAATAAAAAAGTAAGAATATTGAATTATTTGTGAATTTTCAAATTTACAACAATTTTAAGTATTATTTTTTCTTTTCGCATATAAAAAAAAAATTCTTTGAATTCATTAAGAAACTTTTATATCTAAATTGTAAATTTTTAGTATTACGTCATAAGAATTTTTTTACACGATTTTTTGAAACCTTTACAGATATTCATTCACTAGTACTTTTTTATGGTATTAATCTAAACAATTAACATACTAGTATTTTTTTAATTAATTAATTTTTATTATTTTAATATCATTCTTAAACTTTATATATATATATATATTTTACACACATTTATTTCGAATTTCGCTTGTCAGTTTGTCTGTATAAAATTTTGTAATCGATTTTTCAAACATTTTTAATGTCCGATTCAGCTGAAACTTTGCATACTTGTTCACTATCGATGACAATACAACAATCAATTAACAGATTTACAAAATTATCGACCGATTAGTGGCAATTAATTGTATCGCTAATTGCCACCGATAATGCGTTATGACTTAATATATATGATAATATAATACATTTGTGCGATTTTTATTATTTATATGTGTTTTCTTTTAGGAAAAAAAAATTTTTTTTTTAGTGGACGACTCGGCTACACCACTGTGTTTGAAGTATAATAAAAACGATTCAATTAAAATGGCAATTACAGTGTGGTCTTTCCGATTCGTGAACCGGTGCTTCTTCTTGCTGCATCATCGGCACAGGAATGTGCACAGGCAATGCCCGAACCATGGCCTGTCTACCCAACATTTCGTGGCTGGCTTCGTGAGCTTCTTGAGCCTGTAATACGATAATAACACTTATATATATATATATATATATATATATATATATATATATATATATATTTAATAAATACATACGCTCGTATTTTTACCGTTCGTTAATGAGTTTTTATTTTTTTATTATTATTATTATTAGACAAATATAATATTACAAAGCGAAAATTGAATATGTGTTGAAAATTTTCAGTACCCTCATTCTGGCTCTTCGTTGTTCAGCGTGTTCTTCAGCAACTCTGACCGCTTGCTGAACGGCCTGAAGTTCTTCCGGTGTTATGACCGGCATTTGTACCGGAACTTGTAACTATAATTAAAATCAACATTTAAGATCAAAAATAAAATAAAAACATATTAATTATTTTCTTATACTATTTATGCATGTAAGACTTATTAATTTTTTATTAAATTTTTGGTTATGATAACATTAAAAAAATCTAAAGATTCATCTGAATTTTTATTAGTAGATATGATTATAATTTTTCACCATTTTTAAAGTATTAAATTAATTTACATATATTAAATTTCAAATCTTAAATATATATATATATATATATATATATATATATATATATATATATATATATAATGAGCATCAGAATATTAAGAAAATGTCATCCAATAGTAAACGGTAGCTAATATCAAAATTAATGAGATTTAAAAATTTATTATACACCTCCGAATTCCATATAATAAAATAAAATATATTTTTTTATAATCCTCTTACTTCATCTTTGGTTAATATATTTTTTTATTATACAATTTTACAATTTATCATTAAATTTGTAGTAAAATATCGTTAAGTATATTTTAATGTGTACATGTATAAAAGTAATATTAAAAATCGATAAATATTTTTTTATTATTTGAATACAACATTATTTTCAACATAAAAATACCGCTATTTCATATATACATATTTTTATAATTTTATATATATATATATATATATATATAATGCAAGAAGTAATTATGAGAATCGATGCGTGTATCCGTTAAAAGGGAAACGAGTGAACTCTTTCAATTGTTGAAAAATTCAATCGATTTCGAGAAATTGCAGAACGCAGTTCAGCAATAATAGTACTTAAAAGCCTTGGTCACAGTGAATGCGTATTTGTGCAACGCGCATTGTTTTTTTTCCTCCATAAATGTACTCGTTTAATAGAATATATGTGGCATTCGGAATGTAATTATTTTGTTGTAAATACGAAATTTCAAAAATAATAAACAATAAATCTTTAGATATCATATACTACTGTGATCAAAAAGTAAGGTGAAACTTATCACGATAATGCACCATGTCATACTGCATTGGTTCTTTACGACTTTTTTGCCAAAAACTCGACTCATATCGTTCCGCAACCGTCGTATTCGCCTGATTTGGCTCCGTGCGACTTCTGAATATTCATCAAACTCAAAAGCAAATGCGGAAACGCCGTTTTGTCACGATTAAGGAGATAAAAACCGGATCGAAGAAGGTCTTGAAGACCATACCGGAAAAAATACTATTCCGACTGTTTTGATAAAAGTATGTTTTAGCGAACGGAGATTATTTTGAAGGGGATGAAATTGATTTGGAAGAATAAATAAAGAATTTACATTTTGTAAACAAGTTCACCTTACTTTATGATCACAGTGTTATAATAATATATGAGAATTTTACCATTTCTTGTTGGTGTTGCTCTTCTTGAGACACATGAGAATCATCAGGTACTTGTTCTGGTTCAATATGAGGCAACTGTACGCGTTGCACGTGAATTCTGACTTCTCTGGGTATCAAAGTCATCTGTTCTTGTTGATGTTGAATTTGTTGAGGTGGGAAATCTGGTCTGCGTGGTAAGAAAGTAAACTGTTCCATATGTGGAGGAAATTGTCTCGATTGCTGGGGTTCTGGTTGAGATTGTTGTGGCATTTGGAATTGTTGAGGTGGCATATCGAACTGAGGTGCTGGAGCCTAAAACAAATTAAAAATATTTATATATATTAAAATAATTAATAATTCTTAAAACTAATACCCAAAATTTGGAATAATTTTAGAACTAAAGAAGAACGGCGGAAACGTCCAAATAATATATGAAAAATCTTTATTTTGTTCATTCTCTATGACCTCTGATTGTCTCACGTTTATTACGATAATTCATCACTATCATACAATAGACGAACACCTGGATCTATTTTTTTTTTCAGTACAGATTTCTATCTTATGTTCACAGAATATTTATCAAGGAAGTTTTCTACATTTTGCACGTTTAATACGCGAGATACGAATGTAAACGACATAAAAAAAAATCCTTTTGTTATAAAATTCATAGCAAAATGTGCATAAAAATTCTGAACAAACAGAATATTCCACGTTATTTGAATATATTATGGTAATTTTTTAAGACGAAAAATATTTACAACTTAGACCGAAATTCGAAATAAAATATTCATAAATAAAAATTATATGAAATATATGAATTGACAAGTTAAACAATTTAAAAATTTAAATACTATATATTATATATAAAAGAATATAAAAATTAGCCATTTTCATATTTAATAATTTAAAATTAATTATTTTTATTTTGATTTCAATATATCAATTAACATTTATGATGAAAAATTTATTTTTATATTTCTAATAATAAACGCGATGAAAATATTGTTATATAGTTGTCGATATATAATATTTATATTATAAATCGTATTTATTCGTCTGAAAATGATCGATTTCGAGTTGTGTCATCGATCAACGTCAAAATTAATATTATTTATTATACAATATTTAATCCTTTATGAGACGAGATCGATTCTAATAAACTACAAGTCCTTTCATGATCGTTCAGAAACGAATAACGGGTAATTTTTCGAAAGTGCATTGACTTTCGAATTTCGAAGATCGATCGACTGTGAATCGTCGATAGTTGAACTTCGACGAATTTTTTATTTTATTTTATTTTTATTTTACATACGTAAATCTTTCAATACTAAGTACGTGGCATATTTTATCGCCTATCGTTTATATAAAAATAATTAACAATCAACTCGCATAGTATTCTCATTCGATACTAATTAAGAACATAGTTAAACGTCAACAGCTCGTCGATACCTTGTCGAAGGTCGAGTCGTCAGTTTTTGACGAGCTCATTGTTCACATAATTATAATGTATACTTAGTCTATTAATATATATATATATATATATATATATATATATATATATATATATATATATATATATATATGTATACATAGCCTTATATAGACGGACGACTTCCTGTAACACGTTTTAAACAGCATCAACAAAAGCCAGCAATCCGGTTCAAGGAGAAGAGCGATAATTTAAATCGACGAAACGTCAAGGACAAGGTTTATTTTATGTAATATATATATATATATATATATATATAAATGTGTGTATGTTTTCAGTTGGCTGAGAAAATAAATATATTTAAAATATTGTTGCCGTTGAAAAAGATCGGATTTATCGACGAATTTTAATGTCGAGATCACGACTCGGACGTATTGATTTGTTCTAATGATGTAAGTTCGATGAATTCGGATCAATATATACGACTAATAAAAATATAAATTATATATTTGTATAGATGCACGTGTTTTATTTAGTTTTTTTTTATCATAACGTGTTTTATATTGAAGAAATAGACGATTATTAAATTAAAATATATATGGTATATATTTTGTACGATATAAATTCAATATTTATGAAAATTATGACAGAGAAATTTCATTGCTTTGTAACGAAAATTCGGAAATAATTACTAAAAAAAATAAATATTGAAATATTTTTAACCTTGATTTTATATTGAAAAAATCGTGAATTTTTCTAAGATCACACAATTCGTTATTCGAATGATAAAATCACGTTCGTGGCATTTCAACGGACTTCTAATAATATTATTAAATTCCTCGATAGCATTTTATCCCGTATAAATGTCGTACGAATCGAAAGTAAATAAATAAATAAAAAAATAATAATACGTTTGAGGAAATGAACTTTGAAAACGGGCGCTTTTTTGAACTTAAAAACGATTAAAAATTATGCGTAATAATTATGCACAAAAATAATAATTATTTTTCAATTTCTGAAGGTCTAAACTAATTTAATATATTATTATTGAACATAGGTCAGACTCAAGTTTAGTTTAAAGCGAACCTTTTCATTGTTTTAAGGTCATTTTTCATTATGTGAGGGTCGAATGAATAGTTTAAAAATTAATATTTTTTTTAAGAGTAAAGTTTTATAACATTTTAAAATTTAAATCCCGCGCGAAATATATTTATATAGATTGAGATCAAAAATTATTAAAATGACACTCAATATCGATATTGATTATTATTTGAATTACTCATTAATTATTAATATATTATTTAATACATTTAAAATATGGCTGAAAAACAATGCCAATTCTTAGAAATTGATAATATAATCGATTTTATATTTATTACTAGTATTTCTTGTATTTATATAAAATTGCGTGCATTTTATTTTAAAATTAAAAATACGCCTCTAAATATTATATGCAATGATAAAAATTAAAAAATACGTAGTATATATAATGAAAATAATATTTTTACTTTAACGATCGAATCATTAAAATGTGAATTATGAAAGGAGAGGAATTTTCATAATTGTCTTACTTTATCTAAATGTCACAAAATCTATTTCCATACGAAAATAATTATAAATGTTATCGATGCAACGCTTCTCAAAGTATTTTTATAATAATTTTATCATAATAATATAACATATTAAACGCTTACAATCTATCGATGAAAACTTTGAAAAACACTGGATTCATAGTGTAATTTGGCAAATTTTTCGCTCACAATTTATATATATGTCGTTGTAAATTTGTAAATCTAAAATTATTATATTCAATATAAAACGTGGGTGTATTATATAAATACTTTATTGTAATTCAATAATAACACCGAAGAATGCGAATATTGGCATAAATGTTTCGAAACATCATAAATTAATTGTAAAATAAGGTGCTGCTGCTTTGACGTGCCTAATATATTACTATAAACAATAGTAAATGATATAAGTTACTAAAAAATATATGTATTATATATATATATATATATATATATATATATATATATATATATATATCTATAATTATTTTCATTTCAATGTAAATGTCATTTTTTTACAAAAGCTTTATAATAATAATATATGATATATATATATTATAATGTTGATTGAAAAATATTTTTTTATATAGTGACAACTTTCAAAATTTGTAATTAGATTATTTTTTTAATTCTATTTATATATTAAATAAAAAAAATGGACGAAATATTTAAATGTTACGATTGAGAACCTACGATCGATCGATACTTTTTATCCCATTTTGCGATGTTTTGTATTATTATATATGACAAAGAATGTTAAAGCTAGCATCATTGGTATTTTTAAATGTTTTATTATTTCCAGTATATTTTTTTTATAAAAAAATATTATTCAAAACCTTATAATTTATGAATAAATAATGAAAACTTTTTTTATTCAATAGTCCACCATTGACTAAAATTTTTATTCTATTTAAAATAATCTTTTTTTTAAGAATATGATCAATTTCAATAGAGAAATATTTATTATATTTTTTTCACATGAATTAATATAATTTTATAACAATGTGATTTTTTAAATCAAAGTTCATGTTGTATTATATGATTATCATTAAGCTAACGGTTTTATATCAAATTTTGCAAAAAAAATTTTTTTTCAATAATTTCACAAATATCTATATTATGATATATATTTATATAAGTTGAATAAATTATTAAATCGATATAAATTGAAAAGGCCTGTTTCGAGTGCTACACTTTTTCCTCGATTTTCCGTTAGCCTTGCGACATGGTCTTTTTTTGCGACGTCCTCTTTTGTACCACGAAGAATGTTAAAATCGTCATCGGAGACGAATCCCTCTCGTATCGTCGCATCATACGCGTGTGTATGTGCATCGTCCATTTTTCCTCGTCTCGTGGGTATTTTATGGCATTTTATAATGGAAGGCCGGACGAGGAGAGCAAATCGAGTAAATGCCTCGAGGCTGACGCTCGCGGACCATGACATCCAGAGAACACAACAACAATGATTAATAATAATAAAAATAAATAGTAATAAAACAAGTGCGTCCGAGAAAAGAATAAAAATAAAAACAATTAACGTTTCGAAGCACCAAAATGCTCCGCGCGCCTGCGATAATTATGCCGTGAATTCGCAGTATAAAAGAAACAAATCGCCGCGACGTGCGGCCAGTCAAACGAGCAACCGAAAACGGACAACATGATGAACAAGTTTACCGGTGTTCAGTTGCCACTGTGTCTGATGGTGACGATGTCCATCATCAGCGCGACGACGTCGACTTCGCCGTCACTGACGTCCATAGAAATAAACGCCAGAAATCACGCCAGAAACATAGACGTGGACAATTCAAAGCGTATACTGCCGAAACTGATACAAAAACGTAAATATATCAAACATCCGTTGCTAGTGACTAAAGACGATCCTCAGGATGCGATCGTCGAGGACAACGTCATAGTCGAATCTAATATATTGCACTTGATCAGACCGGGTATAAGAAAGAACGAAATACCCAGAACGAAACGCAACATTGACGCACCGCACAAAAGAGTTACCAGAGGATGGAACCTTCAATATGTGATCGTGCCCCAACAATATTACTATTATAAAAAGAAGAAACCGGTGCGTTACTATTATTAAGTGCTATGAAACGGTTCCCGTTTACCGTACGGTGTCCTAATATATAAGTGCTCGACGATGATGAACCATTAAAAATATGATAAAAACCGCGATAAAACCGTGGATTTATTATAGATACATATATATATATAAATGCATATAGTGTGGCCGCGTTTAACGGTGGCAGCAAAGGCTGTGTTTTATAATTAACAGGTGGTTTCGTGGTTATATTATGGTTGTTGTGTCGTGACCGACCAACATGCCTATGGTCCCTCGACCATGACACTAACACTCCTCGTGTCCGTTGTGATTTTATTTTTTTTATTATTATTATTTTTATAATTTATATAAATATATATATATATATTAGATAGGATCTTGTGTTCAAATTCGTCCAATGGTTCAAGAAAAAAAATCAATATATATATAATCATCGTTAAAGTGGTATTTCAAATTTACCAAAAAAAAAAAAATAATAATCCAATACATTAAACTCTATACGAAATTTTGAAAGAGATCTATCTGACTATTAAATTTTAAAATATTTTTTAGTATATGAAAAAAATTGATAATCCTTAATCTAATATATTATTTTTTAATTTTTGTCCCACACGTATCTTATTTTATATGTATAATATAATATATTAATAATTAATATTCAGATCTTGAAAAATATTTATTAATAAATTCACGACCTTTCATACTTCGTAAGAGAATAAATATTGACGATCTTTATATTAAAAATAAATAATAATAGTTTATGAAAAAAAAAATTGAATTGTCTTATATTATGTATTATACGATAAATAAATATTAATGTATTTTAATCGTGATTCTTGGTCAAGAATATAAATATTTTTAATATGTCGACGTTTTTCCCATGCAATGTCAAAACTATAAATCCGTTTAATTTAAACGATCTTTAAATATAAAATTACAATAATATTAATGATTATTAATCGTGATGAAGAAATAAAACTGTTTACATGTCATAAACACATTTTAAATTCTTTATATGCGAGTAATATTTATTTAAGAATAATGTATTGATTAGTTTTTAATTATATTATATTGAATTATTATGTTTTTTTCTTTTTCTAGAGAAACTGTGATTAAAAAAGCAATACATAACATTATTTTATATGTAGTATTTTTTATATTATAATATAATATCAAGTGGATGTGTCTCATAGTCTATGTAATTTATATTAATAAATATTTTATTTTTTATATAAATATATATATATATATATATATATATATATATATATATATATATATACTAAATATTATTGATTTTATATATGTGTGATTTATTGACCTTATATCCGCAATTTTTATGGAAAAATATATAATTTTTTTTCAAGTCAAAATGTAATTTTTTTTATTTTCAGCCAAAAAATATAAAGATTATTTTAGACTCAACTACGAAATAATTCAGTTTTCAAAACTGAAAAAATAAATAAATAATGGTGTAGCGAAGGACTGAAAGCTGACGACCGCGACCTATTTTACAAAAAAAAAGTCGCGCGGTCCTTATAAGGTTAAAAATTCGAAAGAAACCGCCGAAAATACAATTACCGATCTAAAAGCGGACTAATATATATATATATATATATATATATATATATATATATATATATATATATATATATATATATATATATATATATAACTCATTTAAATATATTAAATAAACTGTTTAGCAACCGCAATTTCGTAATAGTATTGTAATTAAAGCGTGCGAACGTAATTTCGATACATTAAAAAAATATGTTGGCATTTTTTTTTTTGTTCGTCAATACTTTATTTATTTATATATATTTTGAAAATGTCGGAGCGAAAAAAATAAGTGTTCGAACCGATTCAACATATGAAGAAATATAATACTATCGCCGAATATCGATTTATCGGTCAAGGGACTGATAAGACTATTACCATTAAATATCGATCAATCAAACCGCATTCCACTTATATATATATATATATATATATATATATATATATATATATATATATATATATATATAATATTTTTATAGTTTAAAAATAAATCGAATATCGCTCCGTTGCACTTTAATATGAATTACGTCGTATCTCAGAAAAATACAAGTCGTGATTCGCGTCGAGGACAAAAGGCAATGACTTTTTAAAGAATATTGATTAAACTAAAACTAGTTGCAATTATATATTCGCACCTCATTTTGTTATAATAGATTGTGAGAAACGATTGAAACCGTTATTTTTTTTTTTGACTTGCGACATTATTCATGACCATAAACAACATGTCGAATATGACCAGAAAATAAGTAGATTACATTTTTTTTTTATTAAAAATATTAATAAGAATTTGTGTCTTTTTTTCAAAATAATTTTTATTCCCAACATTGTCAAATTATAAAATTTATTATTAATTATAAATATAAAAATTAATAACGATATATTTATTCAACAAAATTCGATAAACGCGATTTTTAACGATGTCAAGGCATTAATTAGTAACACGCACTTAAAATTGTACAATTAAAACGTTATTATTCATGTAGCGGTTATTGTTTTTGAAATATTTACAAATAAATATGCAATAATAATGTCGCACAATAGTAAATATTAATTAATTATAATTATTATTAATTAATATTTTTAATAATGAAAAAAAAAACAGAACAAACTTTAAATATCGCATAAATATTCATAGAGGAGATTTCGAAAAATAAAAGTAAACAAAGATGAGACATCGTTTTAACTTTTTTTTATGCATAATGATATCAACATTTTATTTTTAACTCGTTTCGATTCTTTTTCTTTATAACGATAAATAAAATAAAAATTTATAATGTGCATTATAAAATGACACATAAATGCTGAAGATGTTGAATATATTGTTTTTTTTTAAATAAAACAATAACGATGAATATATTATATCAAATATGATAATGGCAAATTTTTGAGATGATCGCAGGTGTACAACGGATAATATTATACAGCATAATAATGTTTTAAATTAAAATTTGAGTGAATTATGTATATATATATATATATATATATATATATATATATATATATATATATATATATATAACACTGTGATCAAAAAGTACGGTGAATTATTTGTTTTTAAAATGTAAATTCTTTATTTATTCTTCCAAATCAATTTCATATCGCTTCAAAATAATCTCCGTCCGATAAAACGCACTTTTGCCAACGCTTTTTCCAGTTCTCGAAACAGTCGGAATAGTCTTTTTCCGGTAAAGCCTTCAAGACCTTCTTCGATTCGATTTTTATTAGCTCAATCGTGTCAAAACGGTGTCACCGCATTGGCCTTTTGAGTTTGCTGAATAGCCAGAAGTCGCACGGAGCCAAATCAGGCGAATACAGTTGTTAGCGGAACCAATGCAGTATGACATGGTGTATTATCGTGATGAAAGAAACAAGAGTTGTTAAAACACGCATAACTCGGAGATAATTAAACCTTTTGACAAACAGTCGCTTGTCAAAAAAATATACAATTTATCTGTCTTCCTAATGCTCGGTAGTTTTAAATGACAATTTCACCTTACTTTTTGATCACAATAGTATAATGTATAAGAATTTTAACCATTGATCTTCTCAATGTTTTCAATATTGATTACATAATTGTAATTAAGTTTTGCCACATATGTGATCGCATTAATATCGACGATAATAGTAAATCGATATTTCGAAACGATTTTTGTTTCGTATGAATTATCGATCGATACTGATCTGGAAGTGCTCGAAAAGGATGTAAATCCAAAAAACCAGTACGACTGGTTCAAAAAAAAAAGTATCCACACAAAATGTGGACGACTTCGAGTCGTGACTTGTAAATTTTTATATTAAAATCAATAAAAAAATTGTGCTAAAAGGACTTAAAAAAGCGCATACATTTGTGAATAATATGCATTGAATGCGATATATTAAATTATTGATAATTTTATTTAAAAAAAAAGAGAAAAATTCTATAAGATATATATGCATATAATATATAATGAAAATTATTGAAAAAAAAATAATTAAAAAAAGACACGAAATACACACAAAATACCGGAAAATATATACGAGAAAGAAATATCCGTTCCATTATTGAAAATCATATACAATTGTGAAAGATAAAAATCGCTTAAAATTTCAAGTACGCTCATTGTTATGATATTACTTATTATAACGGTGTGAAAATTGAATTAAATATTATTTAACGGAATTTTTGTGAATATGTAAACATGATTATAATTAATTTTAATATTTAATTATTGTATATTTTTAGATTTTTATTCATTCGTTCATATTGTTCGATTTAATTATATTTTTTTTTATTACCATTTTTGAAACCTGGTATAATAAAAATGTAATTTTGACTTTTACATATATTTAAAAATAAATATTTACACAACAATTTAATTGTTTTTTTTTACTTATTGTGTAAAAATTTTATTCAGAACGTCTAAAATTTTTCTTTGATAACGCATAGAAAAATATAACTTTAAACCATAATATTTTTGCACATATAAAGAGTTAAAAAAATGCGATATAAGAAAACATATAATAAATAATAAATTTATTTTTCAAATATATCGATTGCTTGTTTATATAATCTGATACATAATCAATTTTATACCGATTCATATTTTATGAATAATATATTTTTTTTTTGCGGTCGTAAAATAAATATTTATTTGTATTATTAAATCGTTCCTCCTTTGACGATATTAAAAATAAACCTTCAAGAGCATGAAATCATACTTAAATATGCGAGTAAAGGTTGCATGTTAAATGACAAATGTTCTTTTTGACAGCAGAAAAGATGCCTTGAAAATGAAAAAATATTTAAATATATCCTTAAGGCTGGCGTTCAATTTATATTACAAAAAAAAATTTTTTTTTTTTGAATTGAAGTTTGAAAATTGTATTTCAATACACAAAGAATTAAAATATATTCTTGAATATATATATATATATATATATATATATATATATTCAAAATATTTGATTCAATTAATTTTTATTTTTTTAATGTGTATTTACAGCCTTAAGGTAGGCCAAAATTTAACGTTGTCGAAACCGCAATGGATGAAATGATTTAAGTCGAGGGTCAACGTTCGTCTTTCTGATGATGCAACGCCTTCGCGGACGAAATGCAACGCAAAATGCAACCTATACGAATTCGATTGCAAAAGTTCTCTTATAAAACAAAATAAAAATAATTATGAATGCGTATTTTTATTAGGGCGTTTCGTTGCAAATAAAAAATAATAATTTCATAAAATAGTTTCTTATATAAAAATATATTGATTTGTTAACACATAATTGTGAAATGTAATGTAAATAATAAAGATTAAAAAGGTTGATCTTAATTTAATTACCTGTATGTGTTGAGCTGGAATTGGAGGACGAATCATGAAACGCATAGCTGGATGCATTGGAAGATTCATTGGTAGTCTTACTGGTCCTGGAAGTGGAACTGGAAATCCTGGCATAATTTCAGCGGCTTCCGGAGCATGTCTGCAAAATAAATAGTTCATTAAAATGAATCAATATCACATTTATCTAACACAAATTTTAATATTTAAATACATTAGCGTCATATTTTCTAATAAAACATATTTTAAATATTACAATAGTATTCAATACAAAAAAAATTGAAATATTTAAAATAATTTTATTTTCATGCATAATTACTATTTATAACGTTATCGAAAACAATTTATATCGTATTTATAATAATTACCATATATATTTTTTTGTTATAATTATGTTTCAGGGTAGTTCTGAATTGCCTTCCCCCGAAGGGTTAATTTATTAAAATCGATACATAATTATTGTTTCTTATTGGGTCGTTTATTTTCTTGTACACTATCCTTGAATTTTAAACACGACGATGTGTATGTAAACTTCATAATTTCATTCAATGGCATAATTGAAAAGGTCAAAAATATTAACGCACATCGCACTTTAACATCTTATTATTGTATTATTTTTTAAAGTTGTGGACATTAAGAAACTAGTATATAAATGTAAAATATTTAAATATAAAATAAATTTACATAATGTAATCATTTTATAATTATAATAGGAAGTCACATTTAGACGTTTTGTTAAACGTTTATATATTATTATGTATTTATGGAAAATAAATATTTGAATATTATTAACTTTTATATGTTTTTTAAAGATAAAAGTTAATTAATAAAACAATAATTTAGATATATGGAAATAATTTATAACTGTTTTTTTACTTGTTCTAAAAGTGTTTTTATTACCTATATAATATTCTATATAAATATGAATATTATTTTGCTTTTCAAATTAATTTGTAAAATAAAATATTCATTAATAAAAATTCTTCATTAAAATAAAGAATTATATATTTTTTAATGATATTCTTAACTAGGCTTAAATATATTTATATCCTATTAAGCATTTTATATCTTTTTTCAGTACAATAAATTATTATATAGATTGATTAAAATAAAATAAATATTTTTACGCAATCAAAGTAAATAAATATTTTTTTAAATTAATAATTACTTAAAAATAATATAATTTGTAATATTTCTGAACTGCTTCAAAAAAAATAATTTAAATAATATAGATTTAATTAAAATTATCTATTTTATAACTAATTAAATACCTTTGTTCGTTGCCACTTTCACAGAAAATGGCCATTCTTTCTCCAGTAACCCTTTGGAGTCTGGGATCTGTGGTCAAATTCAATCCGAATGGTAATCGAACATTACGTGCTTGATGATCAACTAATTCTTCAGCACGACGTTTTTCAACAATACAATTCATTCTAGATCTGAAAAATGTAATGAAAAATATTTTTTTTATAATTATTTATATAATTTTTCATTTAAAAAAAAAATATTTTTTATTGAAGAGACATCTATCGATTTTTTTAAAAATTAATTCAATTGAATTATTTAGTTCGTGTTTAATAATATTGAAATAATAATACCTTTGATTTTTTTCCATAAGTGCTCCAGCAATTTCGTCAAAGTCCAATTGAAGCGGTAAAGTGATTCTGATTGGTTCTCTGACGATATCATTTTCATCCGACGAATCATTGCTTTCTCCGGATGTCGATTCTGAATCAGAATCAGATTCGGACGTATCGGATTCTCCGGATTCGCTTTGATCGTCTACATTCTAAAAAAAAAAAAAAAATATATATATATATATATATATATATATATATATATATATATACTTAGTTGATGGTAACACTAAATTACGATCTTCTAACATTAAATCTAAAGCTATATTATTAAATAAATGCATTTTATAAGTGTGTTCGCATCCTATAACGCCTATTCAAAACAAGAAATGCTAGCACAAAAACTAGTCCAAATGGATAAAATGAGAAAACGCGAAAGCGGAAAGGCGAGTACTCGTCTGAAAAGTAGATCTTCTCTATCGATAAATTTATCTATATATTTCTGAAGCGAATCGTCTTAAGTATTATGGCAAATAACCGTAAATTATAAAATTACAATATTTTACGATTACGATAACGCGATGATATATTTATAAACAAATAGAACATGTATTAAAAATATAATAAAAAAAAACAGTTTATATATATATATATATATATATATATATATATATATATATATATATAACACCATCTATAGTCAAAACAATATTGAACATTATATATATAACCTTGATTGTCTCTTGATTACCTTCAACATTTGTCAATATAATCGTATATTTGTCTTTCAGATTAATATAACTGGAGTATTGAGAATCAGCAAAAATGGAGCATTGTTAATATTAAATCTTACATAAATATTTTTTTTTTTTTTGTAAAAAAACACACTTTTATATTGTATTACTGTATATATTATCGATATTAAATTTTTCAATAAATGTCATATAGAGTGAGCAAATATGTAAAGTTTCAGCTCAATCAGACATCGATAAATACTCGAAAGATCAATTACAAAATTACATCCAGACAAACATACAAGCGAAACTCATATAAAAGTGTGTAAAATTCAAAAGAATTAAAGCGAATAGTATATGTTAGACAGAATCTTATATATATTTGAAAAAAAATTGAGAACAGCTAAAAAATCAATATGTATTTCTAAATCTGTGAACGCATTATTACTTTATATAAGTATATCTAAAAAAGGAAGTCTATATATATATATATATATATATATTAAATGTCACGATATATTTCTGCACACTTCGGGCATAAATTGGGCAACTCTTTCGTATCGAAGATGGTAATAAAATCCAGTGCAGCATCACTGGAGCACCATTCAGCTGCCACGAATCGTTGACACGAGAATATTTTCTCGTTCCTTGTGTTGACCCACTATTATCCGAGCACGAGTCACGATCGTTTCATGTGCTGCTCTCAACCATCACGAACACAGATCGTCTTTCTTCATTTATAAACACTACAGTGTTTCTCGTACTTCTCAATAATTAATCAATATATACGTTATATTATATAATATACTTCTTTTTATGTGACTAAAATCAAAATCTGATATATGTATATACCATATATATAATATAATACAGATATATATCAGTATAGTGTATTTGACTATTGTCTAGGATTGTAAATAAACCGGATACGACAATATCACTGATACATGGTAATTCATAGCAATTACAAAATAAGTACGTGCACGACTAGATATACAATATGTACTTTTATAATCACAGTACGTGTCAAAAATTAAACACCGTTTATGGAAAATATCGTACAATGAAATAATTTTAATGCTCGTTTCCGCGTATAAGCGAATATATAATACAACTCATCATATTTGTATTTTTTTTATTATTCATTCATATTATTAATTTATATATATATATATATATATATATATATATATATTACGTTTCAAATAAATATCTAAAGCATTAATATGTATTAAAAATAATTACACTAATAATGTAAATGAACAATTTTCCTCATTAAATTTTGAATATTAAAATAATTTTTGTAATCTTCATTTTATGTTGCAAATAATCTCTAATATATTCACATTATAAAACAGACGAAGACTTGATTTGATTCAACATTCAAATATTTAAAATCTTTATTATCGCTATTTTTATTATTTATAATATAAATCTAATTTATTTATTATTAAATTATTATAATAAGCCGTTGATAAATTTTATTATTTTTATTCAGTATTTTACTTAATACTATCAAATATAACATCGCCCTTTAAATCGTTCATTTCAAATATTGCCTATTTTTGAAAATACCAATTTATAGAAAGCGATCAAAGATAATATAATTATATTTTCAATATTTATCCAGAAATGGTATATATGATTTAGCAACAAAAATATTTACATATATGGATCAAGAAAAAACTTCATATTACAAAACGAAACATTATTTTGAAAGTCTTCAAAAAAATCAATTCGATTGATAATATTTCTGGTAATTTTTGAATTTTAGAAGAGATCGATTATGCGTCGTAAAACGAGCAATCTTTTAAAAGTAAAAAATAAATAAATAACAATTTAAACCGCAAACAATAGTCGCGAAATTTCAATTCGCTTCGTGCGAATTCGACTTTCTTTCGTGTGAAAAAAAATAATATTTTTTTTATTTCTTAAAAAAAATTCGCTGAAAATAAAAATCGCATCCGACGTAAAATGAAAACAAAAATTAACGATCGCCGCTTAAAACGCAAACATTGAACAGGAAGAAAACGTGGACGAGACATAGAATTTTACTATTAAGAATTATGCAATCATAGATTATTACTTGATAGACTCGACCGCATCAAAAAAAAAAAATGGAAAGGTTTATAAAAATTTTTCGACTGTTACAATATTGCGATGATGACGATGATGATATATTGATATTCATATGTGTGTGTATGTAAATGCCAGAGCGTTGAACTCTTAAACAATAATGGTATAGTAAAAAAAAAGGCAGACTTACTTTTACTAACCCATTTACTAGAATACTTAATAAAAAAAAATAGTTGCACAATTGAACATCGAATGAATATGTTATATATTAGATCTTGTTCTAGTTTAGGATTTTTTTTTTGGTATAATAAGTCCATATTATGGAAGACGTTGAGTAATTTTTTATGAAATTTGCGATGAAACGATTCGATTTTTCCGGTTAAAATCCATTTACTGGTCTTTGTTTATAATTTTCAATTGCAATAATACAATATATATAAATCAATGTTTCAGTATTGAAATAAGGCTCTTCTGAATTTATTATTAATTTTCAAAAATATTTTTATTATGATTTTTTTCAAATATTAATCATTTTATATATTAGTAATATGATATCAAGGTTATTATATTATAATGCATTTCTATCAAAATTATGTTTAATGCTTATATTCTATTCGATAATATATATATATATATATATATATATATATATATATATATATATCGCAAATATTTTGATTAATACCGTTTGAAAATCATTAATTTTAATAATAAATTTTTGACGTCGCATTACAAAATATAAAATGCGTACTGAATTATTGAATTTTATACGAAAATCGCGATATTATACGTGAAAATTTAAAAAAAAAATCTAATAATATGCACAATTTAGATTTGGAATTTCGCCTCGGTCACTTTGTATATATAATTAATAACATCCACGATTTCGCAATTACCGATTCGTTTATGGAAATTCCTAAATTTCCGCCATTATTTCTTTATTTTTGTGTAAACTCGAAATCGCACACAACCAAAATCTGTAACTTTCTACGATATTTTCGGATAGCGATATTCAAAAAAAAATCTCATATTTTAAAATACTAATGGCAAATTTTATTTTTTATCCGTTGAAATTAATGAAATAATATTTTTTTTTCGACATCAATACTGTCTATATATATATATATACATATACAGAATAGTTTCACTGTTCACGCTCAAACGTCAAAATGTGTTTATAATAGTGGAATTTCTCTTATTTGATATAATATCCGTGGAAATCTGCGAAGCGAGACGTTTCACCGAAAACGATCGTTTTCGATTCGGTTAACACGATGAATTTCAATCGCGCTATACGAGAAAAAAAACACATTTATCTCGTATATATTCTATATATATATATATATATATATATATATATATATATATATATATATATATATATATATATATATATATATATATATATATATTATATATAATATACCTGTAGTTTGTCCTCGTCCATTTTGACCTCATGTTTTTTCACGGGTTCTTCGTTGATTTTTTGATTATCCGATGGCACTTGTTGCTGAAGAGCCTGTGCAGAGTGCAAAGGCAATGGTTCATCCTGAAAATTACGATAAAAAATATATTTATTTAATATTTAAAAATATTGAGTATCTTTAAAATTATAAATTCATAAATTTTTTCATGTAAAAATCTAATTTAAAAAAAAATTTTTTTTTTTGTTCATATTTTATAATAATCAAAAAACTATTAAATATTACAAAAGTATATAATTTATATTGCACGAAAGATTATTATCTTTTATAAGACGACTGTCTAATGAATCGTAATTTATATTTGAAATTAAAGTAAATGAACTAGAATTCTGACATTCGTAGTTTTAAATATGTAACTTCTCTAATATTTGTAACAAATTAAATATATATTAAAAAAGTAAAATAATTTGAAAAAATTATTGAAAACAGATTAAATAAATATTGAATTTTCAACGACATTTATCATATTTTCAATTATTTACGTTATGAGTAATATTTTTTCTAATTGGATATTAACATTTTTTAATAATAAATATCGTATCGCATTCTTTCTTTTAGAGTAATATCGTATAATCAAACTTTGACAGCAATACATACATATATATATATACCACTGAACTTTTCTCTCATAGTTGACGTAATGCAATACACATTAAGCGTTCCTATTGCGGTTGTCAATTAGAAAGTGTATGCTAGTAAAATCCTCATGATTAGATTTAAGTGTATGAAATCGTTTATACTATTCGAATACGTCTGTTTTGTCGTGAGAAATGTACGAATGTCATCCGTTTTCGTAATTTATATTTTGAACGATTTTCCGTGTGAAAAACTCGTCTGTGCAAGAGAAAATTTACATATAAATAACGCGAATGACATAGAAGAAGATTTGTCGCATTATATTATATTATATTATACGAAACAAAAAAAAAATCATCATATTCATAATGAAATAGTGCAAAAAATATATTTTTAACATTTTATTTTTATGTTAATATTTTCATAATAAAAAATTAAAAAAATAGATATTTTTTCAATATTTTTATTTTTAAAATATAGATCACGTTGATATGAATCGAAATATTATTTTTTTTAATTATGACTTTCTATCATTTTTTATAATTTTAAGACTGTTTATAAAAAATGCACTTTTTACGTTCTCATCAATGATTGAAAGATTAAAAGAAAAAATATATAAAAAATAGATATTAATTTCTTTTTATTCTAAAAACTATCTGTATGTATGCACATATATATATTCATATATATATATATATATATATATATATATATATATATATATATTGTGTGCGTGGGGGGGGCTATAAGGAGAAAGGTGAAAGTTACTTTATGTATGGTTCCTTTAGTATCTGGAGAAGAACGCGACACAAATAACAATTTTATTATATCGACGCCATTGTGTCGACATCCGCCATTGTTGATTTACTGTAGTCTTTTTATGACCTTCGTAAATTTTACGAGCGCCATTTTATTTTTCATCCTCTCAAAATTGTTCTATATATAGTATTCATGCTAATATTTGACGATTTGCAGATTTTATTTAATTACCCGGATACGTTATTTAAATATATAATTTCTTTAAACTCTTATATCATATATAGTTTAGACAATTATATATAATTTTAGATTATTTTTTAAAAATAATTAAACCAATACATATATTAAATTACAAATACTAAAATTATATTAAAATTAAAATTAGCGACATAAATCCTTATATGATAGTCCAATACGTTTTGTAAAATATATATAAATATAAAATGGTAAAAACAGGTTTTGTAGAAGGTTTTTTCCATTCTGAAGATGTTGACATTGCTAATTAAGACAAAATTTTGGATTTGCATTTATATATTATATATCTAAAAAATAAGATTTTTTTTAGATTCTAGTAAAATTTATAATGTATATCACAAAATTCAGCTATAAAGTATGTATTTTTATATAAAAATTATATTATAAAGAATATCAAAAATAATAAAATGAATTCCAATATAAATCTTAAATATTCCTACATTAGTGAAAAAAACAATTAAAAATCATGAATATGAATCTAAATATTAAATTTCTTTTTTTATATTAAAAATATAATATTTTTTAAATTATACAATATATAAAAAAATAATTAAACAAATTATAGTTATAATTGATTATTCTGATATATTTTAGGAAAGTTCAACGCGCGGTTAAAAACAAAACCCTTGTAAATGAACAGCAATTTTTCCTTTTTTATTTTGACGAACTGATTTATATTTTAGTAACGAGTTTTATATTCGCAAATGTATTATATTTGTTTATATATTCACATTTAAAATTTAATTATCGTAAACGAAACGCGCAAATTGAATCAAGAGAAATTCTCCGTCATCGTTCGAACGAAAATTGAAAATTGAAATCGTTTTCATGTTCACGATTCTATTTCGTAATATCGTCTAGAATAGTCATCGTTTATAATAAATAATAAAATATATATATAATATAACGACGAAATTTCCCTTCTCGTAGAAAAACGTCGATCGTATTTCTTGCTTTCACACGTCACGGTGTCGTGACATCGACTTTTGAAAACCTTCTCGAGCCTGTGATCACAATAAGTGCACATTTTCACTAATAACTCTATCGAGCGATTCGATTTTCATTTCGTGTAATTATATCTAATCGTATTTGATGCGATTATATATCGCTATACGGTAATAAATCGACATCTAAACCGTACTACATACAATTTTTTTTTGTAATATGATTTCAAAATACCGTGAAATTGTCGAATTCTAAAACGTACGTTTATAATTTAAAAATAATATTTTCATTATGACATATTAATATTACAACGATTGAAATAAACGATTCATCAAAATACTATTTTTATTATTAAATATAATTAAAAACTAAATCTATAATAGATTCTGTTATAATGTTTAATTAAACTACTTATTTTTTAATTCAATTTTGTAAGTATAAAAACGATATTTTTTACACAAAAATTTATAAAATGTTGAAAAGAATATACATAAAATTTTCAAGTTTTTTTTTATTGATAATTTCATTATTCATTTATATGTCACTTAACATTTTTTTATTATCAGACCATAAGTAATATTTCAAAATTCATACATACTTTCTAGAAATATGTATATTATTATAAATATATTTTTTTTCATTTACATCACAAACTTTCATTCAATTTTTTGTTCATTGTTTTTTTACGTTAAAAAATTGAGCACACAATATTAAAAAAATTATATACTATAAAAAAGCATCGATAATTGCGCATTCCATTAAAATATTCTTCTGCAATAAATAAAAAGTAAAATAAATAAAATTTGATACTAAACAAAAAAAAACTTCATAAACAACTAAATATATATATATATATATATATATATATATATATATATATATATATATATATATATACAATGCATTGTGTTACGTTTCGAGTATTTGTCGGATTAAAAGAAACTCTCGATTTTTCGTACTCTGAAACAAACGCGTATTTGTCACACGTTTGTTTCCAAATCGTAAACTTTCACTGTCCATTTTATTATTATACTTTTCTTTATTTTTTCATTATATTATTCCTTCAGAATATTTTAAAAATAACGCTACGCTAATGTCGAACTCAAATACAATATATATATATATATATATATATATATTTTTTTTTTTTTCATCGTAAAAGAAAAACAAACTAAACGCAAAATGTTCGACTTATTGTTTACGCAAATATTTGCTAGACAGAAGAAAATTTATACAAGTAAGTCAATCTTTGAATAGTCAAAAAACTAGAAGTAAAAACAAACAGTGAATTCGTTTACTTAATTATTGCGATTTGAAAGCATTAAAAAAGCGAAAAAACGGATCCATTTTTGCACATAGTATTTTGGAAAATCACATTTTGATGAATTAAACGTAATTATTACAAAATTATTTTTTTCAAGGATTCTTCATTGTTGATGTTTTTATATACGTTAATAATTCATATACTTGATATTATCAAATAAATTAGCATGCGATGCGATGAAAATGTCAACTTACTTAAAAAGTTGTCGATTATCACAACAATCATAATTAACCTTTCGTGTTATTATTCATTATTCACATTTCTATGTCCTTATATCAATCTATAACACGTTCAGTTACATTATATAATGAAGAAATCATCATAAAATGTCATCGAACATTACTTTTAAAATTCATCAAAATAATCAAATGTCAAAAGATGGCGTTGCAGTAGTATTGACAATATATTTATTGAAATCAACAATTTTTTAGAACGTTTTTTTTGACACATTTACTTTTTGTATGTTAACATTTTTAAAATTTGTATAAAATTTTCATCAATTTAACTATATATACCATATAATATATATATATATATATATATATATATATATATATATATATACATTTTTTTTAATATACACATTTTCATACGTACATAGACGTTATTTGTCTATATATAAAGTACGTAAATTTATGACGTGAGAACGTTTGTGAACTTTCGTGTACTATTCTTGAATAAAGTCGTCTTTTTCTTTTCTTTTTTTTTTTGATACATTGCGACAATCCATCAGTCCGACATGAAAAAGTGCGTCGAACAATCGTTCTTTTGAATCGCAAAAAGAAAAAAAAACTTCATGACTTCGCGGAAAACGATCGTTTCACGCGTTCTACTCGCGATAATTGTCTCTTATGCGACAATAAAACGCAAGTAAGCTCCTCCATTTTTTTTTTGATTTCATCTTCAATTTTCTAAAATGAAGAAATAATAATCGAACATGAACGTCTGTTCGTGTCTGTAAATGCGACTGAAAATCTAATAATTGCAACGTTTCATGTCTTGATCGATGATTATTATGATGTTTTTATTATTCATGTTTTGTTTTTACTACTGATCATCTATTAAATATATACAATAAAAATAATACGAATCAAAATGAAGAATATAAATACATTAATATTATAATTTCTTATATGATAAATTAATCATTGATTTAATGAAGAATGAATCATATAATCGTTAATAATTTTAATACAAATAATTATCAGTTTAAGCTAGATATTTATTTCATCTTGAAATATACTAAAAATGTGTTAAAATAAGAAAATATTTCAATAAGAAATAGTATGAATAAGTTGAGCTTACAGCTAGCGACTCGACTACAAATTTCTAAAGATAAAAATTATAAATTGTATATGAATGATTTTTTTTAAATTATGCGAATATTAAAAATTGATATTTTTTTCCAATTTTAAACAAACATTATAAATTTTATACAACTTAAAATATTATTAGTAAAAAAAAGATTGCAGCAATACTTTCATAGAAATATTGATATATCTATATCTAACATCAAAAAGGCTGTCGCTTTATTAGTTTATTAATAAAATATATGACAATTGTAAATGTCGTAATTAAATAAATCCATAATGCTTGAAAATTATTTAAAATGTAATATTTTGCAATTTTTTTTAAATACATTATATATTAAATTTATTCTGAAATTTATTATCCGTAAAATAAAATCGTCTATTATGACACAATCCGTTTTTGATAAAAGTCAAGGATCGTCTTCTTTTACACGAAAAATATGAATAATACATATATATATATATATATATATATATATATATATATATATATATATATATATATACCATATATACTCAAAAAAGTGTAAAATATACGTCCATACGTCGATTTGATCAATATAAACGGGAATATTCAGAGGCATCGTTGGCGTTTTAATATAATCGTTATGTAAAAAGATTTATTTTGCAAGCGAAATAAATCCCAACGACACAAAAAAAATAAAAATTGTGAACGGAGTTCATTACGCTTTTTATATTGCATAATACGTAACTATTTCTATTGACTCCAGAACCGCAATATATTGCGCAATATTTTCACAACGTTTTATAAGGACGGCAAGGCGCACTCACTTCCTGGTGAAAATTGCATTTTGACTTATTATTTTGTCTCCCGATCATTTTTTTTTCAACTATTTAAAATTATTATTCTGTGATTAGTTTTTTTTAAGCAATACAATTTCTTTTGAATTAAAAACGCGACCGGTTCTTTATCACATAAAAATATATATTAAGAAAAAAATATTGTAATAGTTGCCAGTTATAGATATATAAAATTAGAAATATTACGACTTTCTTAATTTGCTAATATCAATTGTAATTCGTATTCATTTCGCGTACTGAGAAAAAAAAATACGAATTAAAATTGCGCGTTTTGAATATCGATGTCATTTTAGACGTGTGACGAATATCGACACATTTTTTTTTTGGTTACGATTGATTTATTTTTGACGATAATGTAATAGAAAACTATACATAAATGACGGATGACCAATGGAAACGAATTTTTATTTTTTTAGAAAAAAATATAGAACGTTCTGATGTATGGAAAAAAAGGAATCTTGACCTGAATTAATGATAGCGTAAAGTGGCAAATTCAAGGATTTATCCCCCATATTATGGATGAAAAAAAAATTATAATGATTTATTTATAAGATATAATAATTTAAAATGTTATAATTAATAAAAGTGAACTCGATACATCTATTATTTATCGATTTTTTTTTATTTAATTTTAAATCATAAAAATAATATGATACTTCGTCTGAAGAAATGAAAGAAAAATTCTCCAATTTTAATATAAAATTAAAGTTACATAAAACTTTAAAAAATAATAAAAAATTTGAATATCAATATTCTATGGAAAAAAGACCTTGACCTTGTATTTAAATTTTTATAAATATCAAATTTTTTAAACGCTAATTTTATGTTGATTAATTGTAAATCATTCTCGAAGGATTTATTACTCATTTTACCTAATTCAATCTGAAATATTAAAATAAAAATATTTCAGTATCTTTTTGCGACGAATTAGAATAAAATTCTTATTTTAAGATACAATATTGATAAAAATTTTGATTAAAAAAAAATAAACTTTGATATATCGTTGACAAATCGATTTAACATTTATTTACTCAACACGAAATTATACGTTGAAAGTATAAATAAATAAAAAAAAGAAATATATCGACGTTAATAGTAAAAAGAAAACGCTTTAATAGTTTGAAAATAATTTCGAATATAATTTTCCCCTATTAATATTTAAAAATGTATGTAAATCCGATGCAAATGACGAAATTTCCATTCGCGCTACGTCGCAAATTGAATTCGTACGAAGAAGGCAAATATCTCGTGTGACTGTTTTTTTTTTGGAAAATTGTCAAACCAAAAGATACAAAAAAAAATAAAGAAAAAGACGACCGTAATGATGATGATGATGGTTGTGTTGTTGACGAAGAGGAAGAAGACACGTTGGCAAAATGAAAAAAAAAACCATCGACTGGTACAAACAGTCACGGATCGCATGACCATGGATTGATTAATCTCTCATTCAGTATTTACATGACCATAAAAGAATATGTTTGTATGTATGTGCGTTTTCTGTTAATGTATCGATATGTAAAATAACATATTATATATAATATATAAGCGAAATCGAAAAAAATGGCCCATTTTTAAAAATGAACGCCGCAAAGCCGAAATTAACATTTGATTGAATGTCGCATTTAATAAACTTTATGCATGATTTAAGGCTTAATACTGTGATTAAAAAGTAAGGTGAAATTGTCATTTAAAATTCTCTGATATTGTGAAGGCAAGTAAATTGTATTTTTTTTTCCTAGATTGGTAGGACTGTCAATAATATTTACCAAGCGTCTGTTTATCAAAAGATTCAATTAACTACAAGTTATACGTATTTTTACAACATTTGGTTCCTTCATCACGATAATGCACCATGTCATACTGCATTGGTTTTTCTCTACTTTTATGCCAAAAACTCATATAGTTCCGCAACCACCGTATTTGCCGGATTTGGCTCCGTGCCACTTTTGGCTATTCAGCAAACTCAAAAAGCCAATGCGGGTACGCCGTTTTGACACGATTGAGGAAATTTAAATAGAATCGAAGAAAATATTGTTATACCGAAAAAAGATTAATCCGACTATTTCAAGGACTGGAAAAAGCGTTGACAAAAGTTCATTTTATCAGACGAGGATTACTTTGAAGGGGATAAAATTGATTTGGAAGAATAAATAAAGAATTTACATTTTATAAACAAATTCACCTTACTTTTTAATCACAGTGTTATATTGTTTCAATTGAGTATTATTCAATATTATTTCAAATAAATTCATATTTACATTTTAAATTATATCTTAAAAAGTTATATTATTACAAAAAAAAATTTTTATTAAAATAAAAATATTTTTCTCTATATATTAACAGATCAGTAAATTATTTTTACTATTATCAAATATCAAATTTATCAATTAATAAATAATTTTATTAGAATTTATTTAAAAAAATATGCCAATATTATAAAATTCGAAAGAAATGATTGATATTTACAAAATAAAAAAAAAACTGATTTATTTTAGCAGATGATTGAAAATTAATAGAAAATATTTGAATAGTTAATATTGAATAACATTTATAGTATTTTAGCTGAGAGTTTATTTATTCAATGCGTAATAAATTCCGGATTCGATTCCTCGAAATGTATGTCATATGAATATTTTAATTTTTTAAGTTGTCTAAAATATTTTTAAAATTAAAATAAGTATTGTAAAATCATTTCAATTATCAGAAAGTGATATATTTATTTTTTTTACCAATATATGCTCAATTTATTCATTAAAATTAATAGTATTTGAACACGACTAGTTTTTTGACACACTGTAAATTTTCAATTATCGCAAATAGACGTTTGTATGTGAATATTTTAATGGCAAATACGCTATAAAAAATAATGAATAATTTACGCGAGATTTATCATTGTTTCTAACGCACTTGTCGCAACCGTGCATAGAAACTTGATAATGGTTGTAAAAAAAAATAATTATTATTACGTACGCTACACCATACGATTACATCATTACATCATTGTCTTAAATAAAATAAAATAATTGAAAAAAAAAATAGATAGAATAAAACCGAATGTAATATTTCCCGTTTGGATGAGATTTTTCGATCGATATCTATATCGGTTGACTGACTAAAAATGCAGTTTTTACTTTCGAAAACTGAAAATAATTCGGTTCACACGAGAGTGACTGGTTTGAAATTTTGATTCGATTCGAGAGAATCATGCAAAAAAATAAAATAATTTATTATAAGAGAGCGAATAAAAAACATTATATATTTGCGAAGTAATTTTAGAAAGATATATTATTAACTAGTCTGAAAAATTTTCCATGAAAAGAAATGAATATTTGTCGCGCGTCGAACAGAAGTTCAACAACTTTCAAATAATAACTGTGTCATTAGTTTTTTTTTTTGGCGCTTTTTTTTGACACTTCGTCAAAGATGATGATTGTCCTCGATAAGAGCGAAGAATTGCACCGGTCGTTTAATTTAGAAAGTTCGACGAAATAGTTTTGCAGTTGCAAACGAACGACGTTTAATAAAAAAAAAAAACCTAAAAAATCTGTTGCAACTTTCGTCGATTATGTCATCGATTTATTATTTTTAAAAATACAACTATTCGATAAGAAGAAAAGGTAATTATAATAAAAAAAAAATATCCGTAAGCAATTAAAATAATTTTCAAAAATTGTCGTTTATCTTATCGTTATATATATCACAGGATATATTAATAATTAATTTTATTATGTTTCACAAAATGTATTTATTTATAAAAAAAAAATAACAATATGATATTTATACGTAGTATTATTATAAAAATATAAAAATCTAGTCATTTACAATGACGACAACATAAAAATAAGTAAAATGTAATTACGAATATAAAAAAACGTTAATTAATGATGCTAACTAACTGAGCCGCCATTTTGTTTCCGTTCGTCCATTTCATAAATTTGTCGCTAAAAAAGAACAAAACAAACTTAAACAACATGCAAAATATGATTTATATGAAAATATTTTTTTTTTAAATCTGAAATGAATAAATTAATTATAAAATAATCAAATATTACTAAAAAAAATCAACACAAACATATATATTGAAAATACATCTCGTTACTTTTTGATCGCTACTCGTATATATATATTATATATATAAAAATATACATAAAACAATAAATAAATAATCCTACGAACCGTGAAACATAATGGAAACCGTGACTTTGAACCGCAGACATGCAAATTTCAAGCGCTGGAAACGAAAGGCGATCGCGGATTGTTTCGTCGTCCATTTTGTATTATGGCCGCCATTGTTTGGTAACGGCTAATCGTCCATATTTATTTAACGTTATACGACCAAAATTCTAATTATACCCGAGAGAAAAAAAATCATTCATTCATTCATTTAACCGTCAGTTTATTATTGTTCTGCTTTTTTTCCATTAATTTATATATATATTTTTTTTCATCCACCAGATATGCACGTAATTATATATATATATATATATATATATATATATATATATATATATATATATATATATATTATGCATACACAATAATAATAATAATAAATATGTACTAACAATTGTATGTATTGAGAAAAATCTCATGATTATTCGATACGATATCTAGTTATGTGTTATGACGCATAAATAAAATGCAATATACATTAAGGCTCGTATTACAAAAAAAAATCATTGTTTATACAATCAGATACATTTATACAGTTCGTTGTTTTCGCATTGTTTGCGAAAAGATTAGACGATCGAAGAAAGTGAAGAATTGCAATTTTTTTATCGACGATCTTCGAGAAACAATGCTCGAGTGCCCGCCCAAATCTAGACTCATCAATGTTATTTATAATATATATATATATATATATATATATATATATATATATATATATATATATATGCTATAGTTTAATCGCCACATTAAATGCGAATTAAAATGAGGTTGTCCTCGAGTTATGTTCGATTTGAAAGTGACTTTGACTAAAACGGTAACGATGTTTAATTTTATTTACATAACATACAAAAATTTTTAATTATTTACTGAAGGTGATTTTGTACTACATAAAATAGATATGTACTATTTTTAATTTAATAACTTCATTCAATTATAATTTTCATAAATATATATGTAATTCAGTACCAAAGAGTGACATTTTTTCATTAAGTTATCCGGAAATAAATATAAAAAAATAATAATTAGATTTTAATTAATTCTTAAATTGCGTCTAAAGAATTGATTTTATTTAGCTTATTGATCATTAAGATGGTGAAAGTTAAACTTTTCCAATAATTCTATATTACATTTTTACACGATATTAAAATATCGATAAAATAATTGAAATTAATTTTCCGAAAGTCAAGAATAACAATTCAAAGTTTGATCTTTTAATATTTTCCAATTCGTTCAACGTATAATTTGTATACGATCTCAAATATGAAAGAGCTATTGTGTCTATAAATTGAGAATTTTTTTCTGTATATAATAAACATTTCAGCAAATTGTAAAATATAATATTTTTTAGTTAAAATTAAAACTCATTACGAACACAAAAGACAAGAAAAAAACCTTGAAAATATTCAACCGCCACACGGAGAAGTATGTTCCAAAACAATGCTTCTATTATATTATTTTATATAATAATACGAACAAAAAAAAAAAAACAGAAAAAGCAAAAAAAATCGAAAAACGCATATAAATATAATTGAAGTTGTGAATCACAAAATCGCGACTTACCTGATTCATAGAATCGGCTTGCATTTGTCTGGCTTCCAAAGCCAACTCCTTCTCCAAGAGTGTGTCCAGTTGATCCAATTGGAGACATCCGGCTCTTGCTTGAACATAGCTAGCAGCCAAAATGAATGAACCCAATAACAAGGACGATACTATTATAGTGAGTCCTGCTATTTTTGCAATCTGTACTGAAGCCGATTTTGGATGTCGATATGCCTATAACATATACCAAAAAAAAAATAATCGTTAGATAATTAGACGTTTTTTTTACTCATTTATAAATATTAAATATATATATATATATATATATATATATATATAGTAAAGTTAAACCGTACCGGTGAACATTGAAAGTCAAAAACTGGAACCAGGTCAAATCACACAAAACACGAAGACAAGAAGACAAGAAGTAAAAAAATAATAATAATGATAAAACTGACGACGATCGCATTTCAACTGTTTTTCTATGCTGCTTTGACCTGTTTGCGATTTCTCGGTATTTTGTTAAAATTTTAACACCGTAAATCGTTTTTCTATTTTCTATATTTTTACACAACATATAGATATATGTCAAATACGCTCTAACATTTTTATTAATTATTGTATAAATTTTTAAGCAATTCAAAATATATACAACATAACAATAATAATAATAATAAATAGATAATTAAAAAATAAAAATAATTTATTTATTTATCTTATAAAACAATTATTTATATATAATAAATATTTTTTTTCAATTGAAACGTTATCGTATTAAAAAAATGATAATTTTATATTTCTATGAACATACATATTTTACGTGCTTTATTTATTTACTGCATATATATATATTATATATTCATAAAATATAATTATTAAATGGATAAGAAAAAAAACGTTGGAAAATGAAAAATAAGGAAAAAATAGATAAACCATGTCGTTTGTCATTCTATACATATGTTCATTATAATTAGTAAAATAGTGATTTATAATATAATATTTTATGGAAAATTATTATACTAAATAATAAAAATTTAACTGATAGTAATTTTTTTTAATATACAATAATTTCAATAATTTTCTTTGTTTTTCGTAATAATGTATCAAATTATTAAACATTTGAAGGATAAAGATTTGATATACAAAGTTCAAATTTATAGATATTTATAGCGAAATGTGTATTTTTGTCACATTTTGATTTTTTTTATATATTTATAATAATATATAATCGTAAAAAAAAAAGAGTTCTGAAGCAGTCGAATGCAACGATGGTGTTCGACCATGACACCTTTTAAAGACGTTCATCTTTCGAATTTTTTTTTTTATGATTATAAATTTATATGTTACCGTAAAAATCAAAATATATTTTTGAAGAAAATACATTATATAAGTATCCACAATTATTATTTAAATAATTTTGGAAAATTTCTCAAATGCGACAATTGAAAATTAATTTTTATCACAAATATAATTTCACTGCGAAGAATTCGGTCGAAAAAATTATATAATTTTAAGACTAATATAAACTTTTTTTTAATCTCCTATAATTTTCACATGTAATTATGAATAAATTTACAAAAAAAATACCGATTATATTGCATAAAAATGCACGTTTATATTGTTAATAAGAAAACAATGCTCGCATACATTTTATTTATATTTATTAATCACGTAATTCGCATTAAAAAAATATATAGATACAAATATATAATCTGACACACTTATATAAAATTATAATTGTTTATTATAGAATTTTGATATAAATTTCATTTTATATATAAATTCTTTTAAAAAGAAAAATGCGTTTAGAATTCTACAGAAAATATCTATATATATATTCGTACAAAATATTATGAAATTAACAACAATATTTACAATTATTACAATTGCAAAATTTTTATTCACGTATATATGTTATATGTATTCAATATGTTATCCGTTCAAATCTTCTATTGCATCAACGCATTACCTAAGATAGATAGATAGACAGATAGAAAAAAAAACATAGCAATTTGAAGACGTTCAGATTCGACATTTAAACAGTACTTAACAACAATACAATGTGGTAAAAGTTAGCACATATCCTATAGTAACAATAACTATTTTTGCCGCAACTATATATAATAATCAAACAAACAATAATAATTTAACTGGTGAATATAATAATAAAAATAATCGTATATATTTCCTCTATTATTCAATAAATATTAAAAAATAATAAAGTTAAAAAAATATTGTAAAATTTATCATTTATAGTTAATGATTTATAACATTAAAATATTAAATAAATTTCAATATAATTTTCACAATTGATTTACATTGTATTAAAGATTATTTTATATGTATGTAAAATGTTAAATTTTTATTTTTAACTGTTCTTCAAAAATATTTTACAAAAAAAATAATATAACATTGTGATCAAAAAGTAAGGTGAATTTTTTTATAAAATTTAAATTCTTTATTTTTCTTTCAAAACAATTTCATTCACTTCAAAATAATCCACGTCCAATAAGAAGTATTTTTGCCAACGCTTTTTGTAGTCTTCAAAACAGTCGGAAAAGACTTTCCGGTATCTTCAAGACCTTCTTCAATTCGGTTTTTATCTCCTCAATCGTGCCAAAACGGCGTCCACACATTGGCCTTTTGAGTTTGATGAATGACCAGAAGTCGCACGGGGCCAAATCAAGTGAATATGGCGGTTGCGGAACGATATGAGTCGAGTTTTTGGCAAAAAAGTCGCTCTAAACCAATGCAGTATGACATAATGCGTTAAATAGTCCTAATAACCCAGGAAAAAAAATACAATTTACCTGCCTTCCTAATGCCCGGGAATTTTAAATGACAATTTCACCTTACTTTTTGATCACAGTAGTATATATAAATTTTGAATCGTGTTTGATTTTTTTTTGTATTTTTAACACATCATTATTATTCATTTACAACAATTATAAAAAGTAATTACGTATTTAAAAATGTAGAATAATAACTGATGGAAAAAAACACGAATAACTGAAAACAGTAGTTGAAAAAATAAAAACCGAAATACATCTCAGAAATATGTTCGTGTGACTTTACTATTATAAAAAATACGTGTATAATTTTAACTAATAGTGTTTTTACCTTGAATTTAGCAAAAATGGAAATATAAAAAAAAAACAACATGGAAAAATGAAATCTCAAATATGACAATTATTATGTTTAAAAAATTAAATAAATACATGGATAAAATTGCATTGGTATATTTTTTTACATACAATAAATATGAATGTATTTTATATATATAAAAAAATATTGACTAATCTTAGATATATTTAAAAAAACGTGAAAATTGTGACAGTATTTTAAATATATTTTTTTTAATGAACGCTCATTTATAAAGTTAAAATTAAAATACGTCATATATTGCTAATTTATCTCGTCTTCTGAATATTTATAATCTTATACTGATTATTAATATTACAATTATATTCATATATATATATATATATATATATATATATATATATATATATATATAAAGAATACGACGTCATCAAATCATTACAGACGTTTAAGAGTGCAATAAAAATTTAATATTTTTGATGAAAATGAATATATATCATAAAATTGGTAATATAAATAATTATAATATTGATGAAACATATATATATATATATGAATATTTTTAAATATTAAATAAGAATATTCAAATGCGGGCATTAGTCGTTTTGCATTAAAAAAATAAACCGAGTAATTAGGGTTAACGAGTTGTTTTCTATAGAAAGTAAAGTTCAACGATTTCAACGCATCGATGCATTTAACTGTTTTGTCGACAGAGGAACGTTCGATTCGGATATTTAGCTATGATTTACTGGAAGAATTATTTATTATAAAGAGAAAAAAATACATTTTTTTTTGTTTTTAGTATATATTTTGACTTTGAAAATCGTTAATTTCGTACGCGGAAACGTTGCGAGGCTGCAAAAGATAATTAGGTTGCATTGTGATTGATATATTTTAACGACTTTGACAAATTGTTAATAAAAAAAAATAGTTCATATCAAAATTTAAATAATCGATTAAATTCTGTAAAAATATTTTTGATAGTTAAAATTAGAAAAATCATTAAAAAAATACAATTTCAATTAACATATATAATTATATATTGCATTAACATGCAACGACTACTTAAAAGTTTCATAATGTTTGATGTGATATATTTATTTATTTACAAAATAATACAAATTACTCGAATTATATCAATTATTGTAAATCATCATGTAATTCTGAGTGATATAATTTTTCGAAATTTCCACTATTATAATTAATACATAAAATTCATATTGCACTTTCTATGAACGCATTATAATTATTTTCTATTGCATTTATTCAACATATGTTGTAAGATGTTTACTCTGCTATATAATATACACACACACACACAAAATATTTGATTATTATTCGATTCGTGATTTCGTGCGCAATTTTTTCATCATAAATAAAATATTTTTATCTGAATATTTTATACGTTGAATTTAAAGATTAAAAGATTGACCCGGATCAAGTTAAAATATTGAGTTTACGGCGGTCATTTTTAAAGATCACATGCACAATGTATACGGAATAATAATTATTTTTACTGATACATACACACACACATATATATGATATAATGTAAATATATAAAAAAAATAAATTAATATAATATTCACGCGAGAAAAACGTGAATTGTTACGCAAATACGATTTCAAAAACTACAAGCTGACTTTTTATATTATTATTATTTATTATTCATCGAAAAAATTTAATATATTTATCGACTTTATTACTACTACTACTACTACTACTACTACTACTACTACTACACACACACACACACACACACACACACACACACACATATATATATATATAATATTTATTGATAATAATAAAATTTATTTAATACTTTTCTCAGTAATGATTTTTTTAATGATTATTATAAGCGTTTTTAGATGACTTGCTGAATTAAAAAAAATGTATTTTTTTAATATAATAAAAATAAATACGTAAAAATCACGTTCAAAAATCTGTAGAATTGTTTTTCAGAAGAATTACGTTTATTTATAGTGATTTTTCTCTTCCGCTATATTGGAACGGTAATTAGGACACTTAAATATAATCGTGACTAATAAAAATAAATATATAATAAAACTTTTACTATATCGACATTTTATTAAAATAGATAAAAAAGAAGATCGAAGGTTGAAAATATCAAAAAAAAAAAACAATTAATCGTAAAAGAAGAAAATAAGTTGAAATCATCCGAAAAACATAAATAATTGAGATAAAAAAATGTAAAAATTAAAATTAAAGTAAGTGATTCTAATTCTTAAATTTTACGGGTGGTTGATTAAAGAAAAAAAAATATGATTTAAATTATTTTTATTTATAAATTGCGGATACGCTTTTGCATATTTGCTCGTTTAACGGAAATAATGAATTATTATAGTCTGAAAATTTGGTTTAACGGAAATTCGCAAAGACGTTAATTAAAAATTTTTAAACTTCCCACGAACAATTTTGAAAACAATCTCACGTTATAAATGTTTAATTTTTGATTTTTTTTATTTGAAGAGAATTTAATTAAATCAGTACATCTTAATTTTGATACGATTAAATATATAAACAATGAAAATCATATTATTTTCTACACACACACACACACACACACACATATATATATATATATATATATATATATATATATATATATATATATATATATTATATATATAATTTGAAAAAAAAATCATCTTATATTAAAATTTTCAGAATTAAACTAGAGATCGAAATCGTTCGTTTAAAAATATATATAATAATAAATCTATTACATTTTTCTTGCAAAAAAAATTAATAACCCATATAAATATTAATAGAAATCATCGTAATAATACCGTTTTGCATTGATAATTATTCGATTAACGTTTATTATTATACAGTTATACACTCGTTAATTTTTTTTCATGGTGTGTATGTAATATTTAGAAATGCAGTTATATATATATATATATATATGCGTGTATGTGTGTGTGTGTGTGTGTGCGTGTGTGTGTGCGTGCGTGCGTGTATGTGTGTATGTGTGTAATTTTAGTCGAAAAAATTAAAAATAATATTTATTTCTATTAGATATTAATTTTAATTTATATAATGTAAATTAAATATTTTTAACAAAAATAATTTATATATTGACCGAAATAAAATTACAAATATATGGAACGGGAAACTGTTTTAAATTTTGATAATAGATAATAAATTATATAATTATAATAAATCGATTTTTATACGTTTACTCGTTGAATGAGTATTTTGAAGCGGATTTTAAACGTCGATTTCAACTTTCGCATATTTAGAATTTTCTGCGAATTTCAAAAATCGAATATTCTTGGACTTTTTGTATATACATATATAAATATATATATATATATATATATATATATATATATATATATATATATATATTTCTATGAATGAAAAAGTCCCGTCGTTTATATAAATAAAATCATATTGAAAAGTGCAACGTAATGAAAAATTTCTCCACGCTCGACCGGTTCAGTTAGAAAGGTCTCTTTTATAATGAAGGTTATCATATTACGGACATACTTATATATATTTATATATGATATGCTTCGATAATTCGAAACCATTGAAAATATAAAGATGTTAATCCTCGATATTCATTATTATTGTTTTTTTTTCCATCCGACATAAAGTTGCATAATGGAAAACTTAATTTCGAATTAACGAGACAAAGTCGGACCGAAACGGCGCGTCGTGCATTTCAAAAACCGGATGTTGAACTTACATGACGACCGTTAGTGATTCTCAGGAAGTTACATAATTCGTAGTACCATTTTTTTATGAGCGGAAAATTCACATCAAATTTTAAAAATATATTTTTTTAATAAAAAAATTAAACCCAAATTTATATATATATATATATATATATATATATATATATATATATATATAATAAAAATTAAATTTGAATTGAAAAAAGTCGTTTCAATTGATTTTCAACATAATTCGCACTGATGTTAAACGTAAATTCACAGTCTCCATTTTTTTCGAATTAAAGAGGTTACCTCGTGACTATTTATTATTCGCGAATCGAGGTGAGATTACTTTTAAGTTTTGATAATAACAATGACGATCCAAAATTGTATCGATAAATATTTTTGTAACAGGAATTTATCAAAAAAAAAAAAATATATATATATATATATATATATATATTAAATAAATGTTTTATTTTAATGTGTGTTGCAATTTTGAATATCGGTCATTTGAAATTATCGAGGCAGCTGGATGAAAAACTTACCGGCGGCGGTTCCGATGTGCTGTAAACTTCAGACGGTGGATATTCTGGCTTCATGGTGACAGTGGCCATAGAATCCGGTTGATGCTCCTTTTCCATGTCTCCACAACACGGTCAACAAGAATAAAAGTTTGACCCAACAACGACAACAACAACAACAACAATCAAACGATGGAAACGCGTGCCGAAGCCTCGACGTTCCCCGGTGTTGTGAGAGGTCGGACCAGCGACGGCAGCTGTTGCTGTTAACCATTGTCTTTCAATGCCCCACCATAGTCAACAATTCCACCACACCGCGACTATAGTCATCATCGACGTTGTCATCGAGGTGACCCCTCTTTCACTCGATACATTGCCAACGCGTCTTCGCCGTACAAGAAGTTTCTTCTTTTATATATATATATATATATATATATATATATATATATATATATATATATATATATATATATATATATGCATATACGATTTTCATTGTTTATATCATTTTATATATACATGATTATAATTTATTTTACTAATTTTCAAAATAAATATAATTCAAATTTCATTTAACATTGACATCATGATATACTACTGTGATTAAAAAGTAAGGTGAAATAGTCATTTAAAACTCCCAAAAGGCTAATTAGGAAGGCAGGTAAATTGTAATTTTTTTCCTAGACTTGTAGGACTGTCTATAACATTTACCAAGCGTCTGTTTATCAAAAGACTCAATTATCTACGAGTTACACGTGTTTTTACAACATTTGGTTCCTTCATCACGATAATGCACCATGTCATATTGCAATGGTTCTTCTCTACTTTTATGCTAAAAACTCGTATAGTTCCGCAACCACCGCATTTGCCGGATTTGGCTCCGTGCCACTTTTGGCTATTCAGCAAACTCAAAAGGCTAATGCGGGTACGCTGTTTTAACATGATTGAGGAGATAATAACCGAATAAAAGAAGGTCTAGAAGGCTATAACCAGAAAAAGACTATTCCGATTGTTTTGAAGACTACAAAAGGCGTTGGCAGAAATGCGTTTTATTGGACAGTATTACTTTAAAGGGAATGAAATTGATTTGGAAAAATAAATAAAGAATTTACATTTTACAAACAAATTCACCTTACTATTTGATCACAGTATGATATATATTTTTTAAATATTTTATTATAGAAAATCCTTACAAAATCACAATTAAAAAAGATTTAAAACTCCTGTATCACAAATTTAAATCAAATTGCATGTAATTAATCAAATATCTAAGTTGCGACTTGTTACAATTACATTCAAATTGTTCTATATATCTTTTTGAAATCGAATTCTTTTGACCTTTGACCGTTTTATTCATAATTTATAGAGGCATTAACTTTCATTTTGACTTTTTCTTCAATGTTAAAATAACAACTCTCTTTCTATATTTGAAAATTTTTAAGTTTAGATCGCCTTCCTTATTTATAAATTGATGATTCCGAAAATAATGCTTTTAATATATTTCATACTTTTAAATTAACTCTTAGTATGTCGGATAAGCAATAATTTTATATGTAGCTTATATAACTATTTTACAACATCGATATATTTTTTTCCATTTTATGGCTCCATATTATATTTTAAGATAATCCCAACTAATATATATTTACATTTAGATTTTTTTATTAATTTTGTTTAATATGATTTTTGAGACAACTTTTATTCAATTATTGTATGTTTACATTCACAACAGTCGAAGATTATAAAATATATGGTATACCTTTCAGTTTATTAGCGGTCACAAATGAATCTAAAAATCTGACAATGTGCAAATTGAACCTCATTGTTTCGAATAAATGAAAAAAAATAGAAAACGTGGACTTCTCCATTTGTCAAACGATGCATTGAAAGATCTTTTCTATATAATTATAGATATGCAATTGTAAAGTGTCTTTTTTTAAATCTGTATTTTTTAATATGTCTATTAATACTTAAATCTTTATCTTAATGAGCATCTTACAGTGCATTAATTAACATTTTTCATTCTCAATATTTTCATACATAAATAAAAATGCTGTAATGATAACGAAATTAATTTTTTAATGCTATATAAAACTCAAAATAGATTTTCAGATATTCGATATTTTTTTAATAAATAAAAATTAATTATGTATAACGAAATATATAAACATTTTTTCGAATGAATAGAAAAACAAGTAATGAAGATAAAATAAATAAAAATAATTCGTCGTTGCCAATTTCACATTTATTATGTTTTATTCATAATTATGCAAAACATATCTGTAAATTGATTGCAAAATGAAGTTTTTCAGTTAAAATCGATCATAAATTATCAACAACAACAAGCTGTAAAATAAGAAAAAAATTGCCAACATAACAACAACAATAATAAACAATGCGAAACAAACACACTTTTTTCTTTTTTTTATACACGTGTACAAAATACAATGCGAATTCCGATCGAAAATATTTGAATAGCATTGGTCGAATAAAAAAAATATGTGTATGTGTGTAATTATATATATATATATATATATATATATATATATATATATATATATATATATATATATATAACAGTGCGCGAAAATTGCATTTAAAACAATGAAAATACTCAGTGATACATTTAATATATTTTTTACACGTTTGTACAAAAAATTCATGCGAAACTTTAATTCAATCGATTATTTATTCTTATAATATAGATATAGATAATATTTTTGTCATTTGAATTAATATTTTATTTTTATATTATTTAAAGACGAACATTTCTCATAAATTACTATTATCATTTTATTCGTAGACTTCTGTTAATTTAATAATGCTCATTATATTAGATCTTTGTAGTATTCTACAATATATATATATATATATATATATATATATATATATATATATATATATATATATATTGCTTTGTTTTCTTTTTATTTACCACAATCATCATTAATAGCGACTTTCGCTATTTACCGTTAAAATATCAAATGAAAATACGGTGAAAATCATTCGCAAGATTGTGCAATTTTCATTCAACAATTTTTTTCCATCCAGATTTATACAAATGTCAATGCAATGTTGTTTCGTCTTAAAATTTTATTTTTCTGGTATTACCGTGAAAATCTATAAAATAAATATTTATTTTATTATGAATCAGGCTTACTACAACACAGAAAATAAAATTTCACATAAAGTTTCCATATTTAAATAACAAAAAAAAAATAGTGTATGCAACTCGATAATAATTAATTAATATCGCTTTCACTGCACTCGACAAATAGTAAATTTTCAGACGTATTTTCACAATTTTTCTTTATTCAATATTTTCATAATATGGTAATTATCCAAAAAAAATCTTATACTACTTAACGACACCTATTAATTTAAATTATTTTCTTCAAGACAGTCTTTTATATGTTTTTATTAAAAAGAAAACGCTTTCTTTTTCGAATAGACATATTTGTATTCATATATATATATATATATATATATATATATATATATATATATATATATATATATATATATATATATATATATATATTTCTAAAAATCGTAAAAATTAATATTAACGATAATATATTTGTTAAAAAATAATTAGAACACAAATATAACATAATATTCAATAGTGAATGGATGCTGAATTATTTGAAGATGATCCGTTCACTTATATAAACTGAAAGTTAACCTTTCTATTATATATAAATATATATGTATATATATTTGTGAACACCAATTTTTAATATTAATAATTGAATAAATAAATATTAATTTAGATATAATTAATATATATATATAATTTAAAAAATTGTTTGTTTATGAAATTTATTTTCAGTTTTTACGATAATTTTCACTTTTTTTTTATTCATTCAATTCGATACGATCTAAAATATGAAAATGTATCGATTGAACCGTAAGATTTGAACAAAATCAAAAACAATCATGATTCACCACGGTTAACAGTTCATAAATGTAAAAGTACACTTTTACATATATGAATTGATGATTCTCAATCATTTCATCGCTACAAGATAAAAAAAATTAACTTTCAAATACAGTTTGTAGGGTTTCATTGTTTATTTTGTAATGTTAAAATCGAATAAAAAAATAAAGAAGATCTGAAAAATATATTCATATATAGACATTAAAACGAAGAATGAAAAGTGATTACAAATAGTAGACCGGTTATATTTCATCATATTCTATAGTAATTTTATTTTATAAAATGTCATATATGATTACGAGCTAATTGCTAGACTATTGAACTGCTTGTTTTTCAATATATTTTATAATATGATGAATTGAGAAGCATTGGTATAGTATATAACATAAATACACACAATATATTTGTAAATACGTACGTAATAACAAACTAAGTAACCGCAATGGTAGACTTTCACCTCGTGTCAGCATGAATTGATGCATGAAATTATCATATGACCAAGAATAAAGTAGAAGAAGATTCTTCAGAAGTGTAATGTATTTTGTTATTAAAAAATATATATATTGAATAACAAAAATATAACATTATTTTATAAGATTTATGTACTGTACAATTATAAATATTCAGATATGTAATATTCAACATAATTTTACCACAAAGCAATCATTAAAACTGAATCATAACAAAAAAAAAAAACAAGATTCGCATCCTGATAAATACTGGTTTTTCCTGTTCCAGTCGAAAATACTCGGATTCAACACAAATGATGTTCGTAACAATTAACATATTTAATTAACAGTGCAAATTTTCGAACCATATTCACACAAATCTTCCTTCTTTTCGACGACAAGGACAAGGTAAATTCAAAATTTAAAGATTTTAGATGACATCATATGAATTTATATTAATTTTATATTCACACATGTATACAGAATAAGAAATTTTACAAGTATAATATTTATGTAAAATGAAAATGAAATTATATGCAGTAGATATACAATGATAATATTGTAAATTTTTACTATATCAGTGATCTTTAAATTTGGTCAACAACTATAAATGGATTAAAGAAAAAGAAATATATATATATATATATATATATATATATATATATATATTCTAAACGGAGCATCGGACGCGTAATTTACTGTCGGCAGTCACTTTCTACTTTGAAAAGGTCATCAGGTCGCTGCACTGTGATGTGTTTCATCCGAGAGCAGTCTTATAAGCGTTCAGGGGCAAGATGCACATCGGAAAAGACGAATAACGCACGGAAGAAGATAAGTAAGAGGAGCAGAGGCGACATCGTCGACGACCCCAAAAGAAGACGGTCCAAAGTTATAGTGAGAGGTTCCCATCGCTAGAACAACTTTCACTGACGCATTACAGCAAAATCATCGTCGTCGTGTCGCACTTTCGCGAACAATCGGATTAAGAAGTTCGATTTTAAAACTTTTGAAAAATATTGTATTAAAAGAAATATATGTTTAAAATAGAATGTGAGACATTAAAACAATATCCATATTAAAACAACGTTTTAACAATAATAAAATATTAAAAAAATAAATAAAAATTATTGTTGAAATATATTTAAATCTTACTAAAAAAATATTTTTTTTGTAATTATAAACAACTAATTTTTTATACATAATTATGTATAATACATAGTTATAAATTATGTATTTAAAAATGACAATTAAAAAGATTTTTTTTAATATTAAAAAAAATATGCTTATATTTTTTTTTATTTAAAAGCTTACAAATTGGATGAGAATAAAAATGTTAACAAATAAATACTCGTATAAAAAAATATTTTTATTAGTTTTTTTTGAAATGTAAAACAATACATTGATTCTTTATATATATATATATATATATATATATATGCGTGTGTGGGGGGGCGCACGTGTAATTAATAAAATAATTAATGTTAAAAAAATATGAAAAAAATCTATCTGAAGCATATTTTATAATTAATAAAATATTGCAATATGCATTGTGACAATATTGAAAATTAACCGTTAATAAAATAACAAAGGATTTTCATCGATATAACACAATTAGTTAATGCAAAAATTCAAATATAATAGAATAAATAAAATAAAAAATATTATTAGTCATCTTCGTTTTCCAAATTAATTTTATTAGCGAATTTTCCATACAGGTGAACCTTTAATTCGCTCATTTGATTTTTTATAGCGTCTGACTGCGATTCCAGATCTTTAATTTCATTAGTTTTCTCAGTTTTGGCTTCTTCTAACCGTTTCTATAAAACATAAAACAAATTGTACAAGTATTCGAAAAAGCATTAAATCTTTGAAATATATATATTAAATTCTTATCAATAAAAATAAAATAAATTTTAAGATACAAAATCCAAATTAAGCGAATGCTGTTTAAATTAACAAATTTCTAATTTTATTCATGTGAAAATTTCCATTTGTTCCAGTATTCGACAAAATATTCTTGTGTTACAACTTTTTTAATACTAAAAGTAAACTGGCCATTGGGAACTTTTATTTATAAAACTAGACTTTATAGTGTTACAAGTAAATATAAATTAAAGTGACCGACTTACTTACAATTAAAAAATGAACACAATAAAATATCGTTAAAAAATCATTTTATTAATTTGTACAATAATGCCTTGAAATACAAAGATCGGATTTTGAGGACGATATGAAGAAAGACCATCATTAAAACTCCAACAATTCTATAAAAAATTTAAAGGGGGTGAGGCAATTAACAAAAGAGAGAAAATTTAGGAAGACACTTCTCAAAAGAGAACATAACTTACAAAAGGAGAATGGTTGGTCACTTTATATAAAATCGACAATTTATATAAACGTTAATAAAATATTAACTACGTTTTAGTTACTGTAAAGTTCCTATATAAAGTAAATGAAATACTCCAATACAAAATAAAATTATTAGTTCTAAATTAAAACATTGAATTTTCACTAAAAAAAATTGAAATATGCAAAGACGACTAACAGACAATTAATATGAAAAATTGATTAAAATTATAATTTCTGAGTTAAAAACCATACGAACTACATTGATTACATAAAATATAAAAAAAAAATACCAATGTATCGCCCACACTTTGACAAATGAAAATATCGCCCATGAGATACGGAACTATGTCTTCATCTTCGTCCATCAGTGCTAGTTCATCACAAGCTTCTTCCAAATTCTTAATATCGTTTTGTTTATTCTTCAAGTCTTCTTTTATATCTTCGAGCTTTGCGTTTAGTTTTGCAAATTTATTTATATTATTCTGGTCTTCATATGTAATTGCTACATCATCGCCTTCCTAAAAATTATCAACGATTCTCACATCGTCAATTTTTACATGGTGAATTTATAAATAATTCAACATAAATCATAGAACTTACCGGACCATCCCTTCCTGCCATGGTGATGACAAATATAGGTTAGTTTAATTTTTGGCCGTAACACACTACTTATTGCAATTTAAAATTATAAATTCCATATAGATGTTTAGGTTTTTTTTATTTTTAAGGCAACATTAGTCCCAATTTCGCCGAAATAATTCTACTTTTCAGAAATTTGTCTTGTATTCCGTGACGTTTTCCAAATGTGCTATTTTTTGTACAGAAGTAGTGACAAAAAATTTTAAATAAAAAAAAATCTAGTTAAAGGAAATTGAGGTTTCTGTTAAAATAACAATGTTGAAGTAGATTAAAATAAGAATAAAAATTAATCTTTATTTTTATATTCATAATATGAAATCATTTTATGAATAGATGTCATCAATTTAAACAATTTTACATTTTTTAAAGATAAACAATGGTTATATATATTAAAAAAATAATATGAAATTATTAACAACAGGATTTTTATAATTTAAATTTAAACTATTGATTAACAACCTATTTTATGATAAAGTGATTATGCCTATAAAAATCATTATTATGTTCCAAGTGTGATTTTTAGTTGGCGGTATTTTAGTCTGTCAATCTCATCATATGACAGTGTTTATTAGTTGCTTGACATAATTGGAAATTTTAATAATTCATTATGCCGGACATCATGATACAAGGAATTCCGGTATCCTTTCCTTTTGAACCTTACGATGTCCAAAAAGACTACATGGAAAAAGTTATAGTGTGTTTACAAAATGGTTATAATGGTGTGTTAGAATCTCCAACAGGAACTGGAAAAACTTTGAGCCTGTTGTGTTCATCCTTAGCGTGGTTGTTAGTTAAAAAAGCTCAGATTCAAATGAATATACAATCTGGTGATACGCCTTCTGTAGGCTTTGCAACATTTCTCAATAAAAATCTAAAAAATGCCGCCGGTAAACAGTTGAAAAGTAACGATTCATCCTGCAATTGGGGTATGCCTAAAATTATATATGCATCCAGAACTCATTCGCAGTTATCTCAGGCGATGCAAGAATTGAAACGTACCAATTATAGACATATCAAAGCTGCAGTTCTCGGCTCAAGAGATCAAATGTGTATTCATCCAGAGATTTCTAAAGAGACCAATAACGCTAATAAAATACATATGTGTCAAGCAAAAGTCAAAACTAGAACTTGTTTTTTCTTTAATAATGTTGAACCTAAAAAAGAAGATATCAGTATTAGAGATAATACGATATTGGACATAGAAGATTTAGTAAAATCTGGTAAAAAATTATCTTGTTGTCCATATTATTTAGCCAAAGAGTTGAAACAAAATGCTGATATAGTATTTATGCCATACAATTATTTATTAGATCCAAAAGCTCGCAAAGCGAATGGTATTGAACTAGCAAACAATATTATTATATTAGATGAAGCACATAATATTGAACGCATATGTGAAGACTCTGCTTCTTTTCAAATCACTTCCACCGATATTGCTCTTTGTATTGATGAAGTCACACATATCATGAAAACGATTTCTGAAAATTTGGAAGAAGGAGCCGATTTTTCCAGTACAGATTCTTCGCAACCGAAAGATTTCACTCCAGAAGATCTGTGTACTCTTAAAACTGTACTTTTGTGTCTTGAAAAAGCCATTGATGATATCAATTGTCCAATTGGTGATGGTGTAACTTTTGATGGAAGTTATATGTTTGATTTACTAACAAAAGCGCAAATTAATGATAATAATGCTGATTTCGTGATTAGGATTGTAGATAATTTGGTGCAATATTTAGCCACATCATCAAACTCATCCCCTTTTCAAAGAAAAGGTGCAGGATTACAAAAGCTGTCGGATTTATTAAATATAATTTTTATTAATAATCATGTGATATATAGAAAAAGAATAATCAATTCTTACAAGGTACATGTGCAAATTCAAGAAAAGAAATCTAAAAAAAGTGATTCATGGTCTGTAATTAAAAACAGTTCTTCGAAGTCAAGTGAACGAATATTAAGTTATTGGTGTTTTAGTCCTGGTTTTGGAATGAAACAACTTTTAGATCAGCAAGTTAGATGTGTTATTTTAACAAGCGGAACTTTGTCACCTTTAAGGCCTCTTATATCAGAATTATCTATTCCGATTAATATTCAACTTGAAAATCCTCATATTGTAAAGGAGAATCAAATATTCGTTAAGATTATTGGTCAAGGACCAGATGCTCAAATTCTTAACTCAAATTTTGAAAACAGAGATAATCCAAAATATATAATGTCTTTAGGTCGAACAATATTAAGTTTTACTAGAGTTGTACCAGATGGATTATTGGTATTCTTTCCATCGTATCCAATATTATCCAAATGTCAGGAAATGTGGCAATTGAATGGAATTTGGACTAGCATTTCAGACATTAAACCCATATATGTCGAACCTCAACGTAAAGATACTTTTAATGCAACAATATCAGAATTTTACAATAAAATAAAGGATGTTAATTCGCGCGGAGCATGTTTTATGGCTGTTTGTAGAGGTAAAGTGTCTGAAGGTTTGGATTTCGCCGATATGAACGGTAGGGCTGTCGTAATTACGGGTCTCCCCTTTCCACCATTTAAAGATCCAAAGATTATATTGAAGAAAAAATATTTGGAAGAACAGAAATCAAAAGATAAAGAATATTTATCGGGAAACGATTGGTATTCCTTAGAAGCGTCGAGGGCAGTCAATCAAGCGATCGGGCGCGTCATTCGACATAAAAACGATTACGGAGCTATATTATTATGCGATACAAGATTTAATAATCCCAAATTGAAAAGTCAATTATCATCGTGGTTAAGAAATTATTGTAACGCTAGTGTGAAATTTGGAGAAACCGTTGGTGAAATTCGTCGATTTTTTATAAACGCTGAAAAACAATTACCATCGCCAAGATTAAAACCTTTCGTATCGAATTCGAATATATTAAACGCGAATCAAAACGCACCGGATCCTTCATATATCAGAATCGTTCCTAAGAAACGAACGCATTCGGAGACAATGAAAAATTTACCATATTCAAACGAGGTCGTGGGAGATATCGATTATTATAAAACTACAAAAAATACACTAACAGTGGAAAAAGTACCCCAGAAGACGTCTGAACTTTTTGACGCTCTCGATATGTCTAGTAATTTTTACTCAGAAAATTCTATAAATAATAAAACCGAAAACAAACTCGAAGAAACCAATAACGAATTAACGATAAAAAGTAAAAAGAAAAAATATAAAATTATTCCGCTGGAATTCGATTTAGAAAATAAAGATGACGCTTCCCGTAGCGATGTAATTAAAGCGCCGGAAAATTTAATAGATTTTGTGAAATGCGTTAAGGGATCTCTAGATAAAGATGCGTATAAATTATTTCAATCCTCCGTATCTCAATATAAAAGTAGTAACAATTGCGACAATTTCATTAAAGCGCTGGACGAAATTTTCTTTCCGCAGAAAAAAATGCATCAATTACTCAAAAATATGTGCAGATTTCTCAAAGAAGAACATAAAGCAATGTTTAAAAATTATTGTCAAAAGTTAGATTAAATATTTCGTATTGTAATTCAGTGCTATATATTTTTGATATTATTTTATATAAATGCAATTTAATTAAAATACACGAATCGCTATTTTTAAGGTTTTTTTTATTTAAATTATAATTTTCTTTTTTTCTTTAGAATATAAATTTAGAAAGAAGTGGGAAAAGCACTATTCCGAAGCGAATAATTTGGCACATTAATGTTTTTGTTAATCAAATAACGACTAAACGCTTATCGATCTTAAAATCCGATGGATTATAAATTATTTATTTTTTTCGATATGAAAAAATATTTTTTTTAGCATACAAAAAATAGATATTCGGATTCGTTTTAAATCGATTCGATAATTCGAAGAGTTTTATTTGAATAATTATGTTAGTAATTAAAGATAGGGTCGCGAACGCGTCCGTTACGGCCTCGAGCGCTCGCGGCATACGAAGGTAGGGGGTGCCGGGGGCGGCGGGACGGCGAAGCGTCGCGGTTTGTTATGTTCTCGCGGTAGCCGTCGGGTCGGCGGTCGGCGTTTGACGCTTTCCTCGGCGGAGTCGAGAGCCAAGGGCGAGGGGTGAAGAGCGCCGCGCTTCCCCCGCCCTCGCCCCCGCCCCCTCCGACCGACATGGTCAAGGAGAAGCCCAACTCGACGCGGATGTACGACGAGGACGGCTTCAGACGACGGGCCGCTTGCATCTGCGTCAAGAGCGACCAGGAAACGGAGGTTGCCAATTTTATTTACCACCGTTTTTTTACCGGTCACCGGTCGCCGGTCGCCGGTTTATAACCTATAATGCGACAACTGCGAACTCGTCTCCGGCGGCCATTTTTACGTGTTCGCTAACCTCTAGACGAAATGGGTCGCGCTTCTTGTGATTGTACATTTTTATCGTTTTCGTTAAACGCGATTCGTTAAACCGTCGCAAATTCTATCAAAATCTAGGAACAAAAATTATTTTAGTGAATATCACTTACGACGGCCATCTTCGCGGTCGAAAATTTTACAACATAACGGTGCAAAAATGAGAAAGTCAAACGTGCGTATTGAAATATCAAAATTTCAGTTAAACGTATCCTCGTTGTCAGAAAAAGTCCAAAACCAGAGGAAGAACCCGACGCGCGCGTCTTTTAAAAGTGAGACCGATTTTTCCTTGAATACTAAAACACCGGTCATCGTGAAAAACTGCAACTCGAACGCCTACAATTTTATTGAAATTTTTACTATAGTGAATTTTTTTCCAGTATTTAATAATTATTTACCGATCAATATAAAGATTCAGTTTTTCATACGCATATGGCATATGAAAACCTTTTAAATAACGCTCCGTTAAAAAACTTTTTCCTTAAAAACTTCACAAACTTTACTCGTACGATAGACAGATAGGGGTTAAAAAATCTAACTACTAGGACTTGTTTCTATTTGTTTGGGTTCCCGAAATATTTCTAAGTAATCGCATAACAAAATATTCCATTAAGAAAATTGATACGCGGAATAAGGATTCTGGCGTATCTATCGCGTCGGTCATATAGTATAATATAATATAATTGTGTATGAACGTTGATTTAAAAATATCTTAAGCATAAATAATTAAATCAAAAATTTCATATATATTAACGACTCGTAGAGACGCTTTTGGGAATTTTAATTTTAAAAGCGTGATCGTTTTTTTCTATAATTTTGTATCATCTTTTACAAATATTGAAATTTTGATTCGTTTTAGTTATACATTTATTGATTATATATTTTGTCTTTATTGCATATTTTTTAATTTAAGAGTTAATTAAAAAAATCGAATCTATATTAAATTTGTATATTAACGATTTATATTATATATATCACCACTATTTCAGGTGCTATTAGTTACGTCGTCACGTAGACCCGATAAATGGGTTGTACCGGGAGGAGGTGTCGAACCCGACGAACAGCCGGCTGCTACTGCTGAACGCGAAGTTCGAGAGGAAGCCGGCGTTCTCGGCAGACTTGGACGTTGTCTAGGTGTGTTCGAGGTAAGTTTCGTTTATGTGCTCTTATTTTTTACGTATCTCTGACTTATTTATGTGATGCTGGGATAAGTGATTATTCGAGATATGAATTTTGAATTGCACTCGATAGTAGTTTTTCATTTTTTAATGTTTAGGAATTAAAAAAGCATTTATACATTGAACATCTATCAAATAAATTTTTAAATCACATACATAGAAGTTAATCACAATATTATATAAATTAAATATTAATATTCCTACTAAATTACAGTTTTGTAAAGTACGAAGAATATAAATTTAGTATCTCATCTTGAATATATAATTACTATAATTTAAAGTTATTGCCAAAATGAAATTTTAAAAACATTTAAATTGTTTTTATAATCACTTATTGTCATTTGTATTTCAAAACATTATGAGTGACCTTGAAAATGGTTTAATTCTTTATTATGACTATGAAATAGATTTTTAATTGAACTTTTATCGATAAGAAACGTGTTTCATTCTATGAAAATAGAGTCGAATATAGAGATTTTTTTGTTTAAAATAATTAATTGCTTTCAGAATCGAGAACATAAACATCGAACAGAAGTTTATGTAATGATGGTTACAGAAGAATTAGCCGAATGGGAAGATTCTCGACAAATGGGAAGAAAAAGACAATGGTTTACTATTGAAGATGCTCTAGCGCAACTTGCTCTTCATAAGCCAATTCAACGCCATTATATCCAACAGTTAAGGCGTTCTCGAACGAGTCCTACATCTACTTAGTATTAAGTGTTATGCAAAAATATAATAAATATTATTAATCTTTTTTTTTTCATGTATACGCATCTGCATATGTACACATAAGTATACTCAGGGGTATTTAAGACACAAATTGAAAATATTACAATGATTCGTTAATAATTACTTTTTAAGTGCAGGGACTACATATTTATAAAATTGAATTAACAAATTGTTAATAATTATTCCAAAACTTATTTTTTTAGATATTCCACAATATTTGTATTTAGCTTCTAAATAACGTATATTTTAGCAGAACTAAAGCTCATTTTTTCAAACCCCTAATAGGGTAGAATGATATTGCGTAGGGAAATATCTATTACACCTAATTTTGATGAACCCTGTTTATACATATGAATATGCACCAATTTATAATATAGTTTTATTGTGAATTCAAAAAAATAATTTTTTACTCAAAAAGATATACAAATTTAAAATGAAAAATACCGTAAATATCTGCATAATGCTTTAGATTTATAAGTGTTTTAGTTTTTTTTAATTTACAACGAGTAATATTTCTGTTTTTAACTTTTTTACCGAGAAATTATATATATAGAATTTTTCAAAAAAATATTAGTACAATTATCAATCCAGCTTTTCAGTGGCTTATTTGGAAAAAACGATATTAAAAAAATACAATTTAACAATAAAAGATTGCAAATCAGTGACTTGTCTAAATTTTAGAAGTGCCATTGAAAAAATATGGAATTCATATATATAACTTCCATAATCAGATTCTTTTGCTTTTTTTTAATTAAAAGTGCTGTATTGAGCATAAATTTAATCATTCTATGTATTTATAATAAGTTAAATCTGAACTTTGGCTAACATATATAGGAATATTGAATTAGACATAAAATATTTGTATGACTCTTTCGATTATATTTAATATAAATATATATATGTCAATATTGTGCTCAATTATCACTTGAATTTCTACGTTTTTCAATGATGTCATCATACAATTGAAACAGGATTAATCTAACGCATATAAAAAACTAATTAAACATTTTCATTTTCAAACCTTTAGTGCAAGATTAGTTCGGTGAAAAAGTATTGAGGTTCCATTGTCAATTATTTCTTTAATTGTACATTTTAATTATGAATACTCTATATTCGATTAATTATGTTTTCTTTTCATACTATATATAATATTATTATTTTAATATTACGTAATGGATATTTTTATTTACATAATCGATACAGTAAAATGCAAAAGTTTTATATTTATAAGGAAAAATACAATTGTACTCAAATAAAAGTAATTGAATTTTGCAGTCACTATTTTTATTTAATATATGTTATATTTATTTAATTATTGATTCTAGATGATTGGTCTACTTAAAATGCACATTTTATTTATAATGTAATAAAACTACATTTATATTTGTTTATATTAAGTAATGTTATATATATATATATATATATATATATATATATATATATATATATATATATATCATAATTGCATGATATGTGTGCAAATCTTGTGTTATTTTTTTTATTTTCATTCTTTTAAATTTCATCTGTTCATCTGTTTTATAAATATTATTAAAAGTGCTTAATAATCATTTCATCCTCTAAGCACTTCTTTATAATTTCCAAATGATAATTACTTAATATTAAACAAACTTATTGGTGCTCTGTAATCATTGTCATGTTAAAAGTTTAGGATATTCTTGTAAGAATTGGTTTGTATACATATTTGTATATTTTTAGATATGAAATATCTACTGTTTGAGAAATAATGGAATGGATATTGCATTTGTATTGGCGATGGTGATGATAATAATGATAGATGCAGTTCATTATTCTTGCAGTATTAAAAAATAATTGTATATGAAAGGAAATGACAGTATTGACGAATTTTAATTTTTTTTGATGACACTGTCATGAATCGCTTCATATGTTACAAATTGTAAAATTGTATATACATATATTGTTTAAATCATTAATACGTGAAATAATATTTTTAGAAAGATAATCACACTTGTTTATTCACACTGCATTCTTTTTATTTTATTTTTGTTTATTTTACTGACGATCGTTAATCATTTTGTGAATCTCAATTTAATTTCCACAACTTTTCACATGAAATCGTACTTAATATATTGGTGCTGTAAATTTATGACTTCAATTTACTTTTAAATAATTTCAATTATTTGTATTGTAAGACATATCAATTTTAATGTTTGTTTTCATTTTAATGTTTTATGTCGATACATGGCGATTCTAGACGCAGATAATATGCGCAGTGTTATTAAAATTGGTGATATTTTTTATCAGTGATTTTTAAATAAATGGTAAAAGATTTAAAAATATATTTTTCAACATTTTCGTTTTATACCCTTTATTTAAAGATTTATAATATTATCTTATAAGTTATATAATTTGTATTATGCATTTGTAGTCATCTAAATATTTTCTACCAAAATATTAAAATTACCTTTCAATAAAACCAAATTTTTGTCAGATTAAATATAGAATGGCGACTCATTTATATATATATATATATATATATATACAAAAAACTATAAATTTGTATTGATTTTTTGCGTTTAAGAATGCCATATTGAAGACATTTTAATGAGAAACAAAATAGATGCAGTGCTAACTTTTATAAAAAGTTTACGATAATAGATATAAATATTTTCTTTTCATCAAAATAACAGTTTTATTGTATTTGAAATTCTTTTATAGTTTTTATTAAAATTTACATTATTTTACTTTAGTAATTTATCAATATTTAAATTTTATTTTAGTACTAGCTTTCTAGCACTTGCCTCTTGAAAATGAACAAAAATTGAGAAAAAGAAATTAATGATTTAGAATTTATTACAACTAGCCACTATCACTTAAGATTAAAATTAATCAGTCTTTCAGTATCTATATTAACTTAAAAGAATAATTCTACATAAGGGTATATTCCTTTATAATATTTTTTTAAAATATTTTCTATTTTCAAGTAAGTAAAAAAAAAGAAAAAGTTGGTGATCAAAGAATTATGTTAGCGTGTCTCTAATATTTATATATTACTTATTTCTATAATGTGCTTTTTATGTGTCCAGGTACACTTTATCTTTTGATGATTGATGCAAGGAATATCCATACGCTGAAAATAGAATTTGGGTATGGAAATATTTCCACTCCCAACGCAAACTCAACGTGAGAATGCTCATTCAAATGTAATTGTGTTCCTCTGACTGTTGACACAATGTCACTGATCGTAGTGTAAGATAAATTTAAGGGAAATCCATAAATCTGAAAAAATAAAATTGAGAATAAACACATTTATTGTTTTATTTCTGTAATATAAATTTATATATTCTGTTTTTTAACCTTTATCTTAATTTTTAATTATTTAATGTTTATTTTTAAAAAAATACTTATTATTTTCAAACTTTTTAGTTATTTTGAGGACAAATTATCTGGAAAATATTGATTTTGACGATAGAAATCAATTTTAAGTTATGTTTCGTTGGTTAAAAAACAATACTTATATATTAGTTAAATTTTATATACATACTTCATAAGCAAGCATTAATTGTTGTAATTGACTACTGCTTTTAGGTTTGGGTAGTGATGTATTTAAACTCCATTTCTCCCAGCTTGGAAGTGTGTCTCTCAATATCTTACCACAATATCTGAAATAAGTTAAGAAATCCGTTATTCTCTCGTAATAAATGTAATAAAATTTTATTTTCTTGTTCTTATTCTAGAATGTTTCAAATAGTCGAGGTTCTTTTCTAGATATTTGAATACCTGTTCCACGTAGTTTTTCTATGAGCTCTCCATTTTTGCACCTTATGTATAATTTTATCTTCCAAGAAATCTCTCAATTGCTGAACAGCACCATCTGTATCGTACGTATATAATTGCGTATCCAAACTCGAAATTGCATTTGGAAGAATCCCTGGACATGTTACGGAACCATTATTTAGAAATACTGGTCTCCAGTTTGAAGTATTGTTTAAATTAAATTTAATCAAGTTACACCTAACTTCGACTTGTATATTAGCCCATATCTATAAATGATTTAATAATATATTGATTTATTAATATTTTTACAAATTAATTATCATTGTTTAAAGTTTTATTTGTCCTCAATGATTTTTTTATAACTGATTATTGTATTTTATTTTTATGAATTTTAGTACTGAATAATTTAAATTCAATATTGAAAACACATATTTACAAATTCCATTTTTTTTGTGGATTGATTGAAACCAAAATGCGGTGACATTTTAAAAATTGGCCACTGTTAATAAATACAATGCAATTTAAATAAACATACACACAAAAACTTACATTTTCATTATTGCACACAAAGTAAACTTTTTGTAGCGGACAAAGTGGGTCTTTAACATCAAATCTTTTCCCAATTGTTGCATCGTAAATGAAATATCTCCATTTTATCTGTTTCATTAATGATCTGCTCAAAGTTCTTGAACTTTTCTTTAAACAAATTTCATTAGTCATGATATCTTCTTTGATCAGTACATAGCTTGAATATCCATTTGGCAGACCACAACCAAAAACGCACCAACATTCAATGTCTAATTCTAGAAAGTAGGCCATTAGCAGTATTGTGTGGTCAATCATTGTTCCATATGCTAATTTCAGTATTTGCTGAAAAAAAAACAAACACTAGATTAACTCGTAAAAAGGGTAATTTAAAGTCGTCTAGATTAATCTACCATTCTACAATTTACATTCTAATAAATCATTGTTTTTCTAATTATTTATAAAATTGTAAAATTAAAAGCGCGACCCAGATAATCAAAGTATCTGATAAAATTTTTGTGTAATAAATTTGATAAAGATTCGTAATTTATAATGCTATTAATTTATTGTTTTTATAAACTTACAGGTGCTGATAATAATATGAACTGATTGTGCATCATTTGAGAATTGTATAAAGGAATCATGGATACGTATTTGGCGCACATTTGCATTTTCATTGCAATTGTTAATTCATTCCCTTCTATCGTGTTATCGTCAATAGTCTTCATTTCGAAGTTTTCCTTTGTCGATTTCGATTGCCTTCTCGAATCGCCCAAATTCGTCGATAACATAGTTGGTATAGCTCTGGGTATCTCGTCTTTTTTCATCATTTTTCTGCGTAAAGTGGAATTTTTTGATGACGATGATTCTTCTCTAGGCGTCGCTTCCAATATAGGTTTGAGACATTCACCAATTTCAAAAAGGGCTATCGGTTGAAAATATCTCGTAATACAAATATTTTTCCCAGTAGAGTCTATCACAAGCATATTTAATTTTCTTTCGGGAAACTGATATTCGTAATTTTCATTAAAACAGTATAAATGCTGCAACACCAAATCTAATTCGTTTGAATCTAATTTTTCATATAACTGAATTTGAATTCCGTTTTTATATTGTGGAAATATTTCTATATACATGCTGATAAAAATGTCGTCTTTTAGTTTAAATATTGAATCTTTTCGTAGACTGTCATGCGACATATGAGATGGAAAATGCTTATCTTCAGAATTTAATTTATATCCAAGTAGATCAGCCGGACACTGCATTAGAAAGAATCCCTCTATCTATAAATTATTTCAAAATATATGAAATTATTTAATATTTTTATGCCAATATTTATTCTAGTAAATTTACCTTATTTTGTACAATAATATTTGATAATGGAATCTTTAATGATGCTATCCAATGCGTGTTATATTGATAATGTAATGTTGATTCTTCTAATCTATCGTCTATTAACATATTTTCCACAGTTTCATCATACAAATGGAAGGTTATCATTGATTTTTTATTATATCTGAAACAAATATGTAGATTATTCTTTTAACAAATAATCACAATTCGATTCTAATTTATCATACAAAAATATATAATTACTTTACAGGAATACACATTTGCTCGTTCCACGTTGGATTATTACCGATAACCGTTGCCGTTCTTTGTGACCGGTTCTGGCAATTTACATAGACGTACGGCCTTAAATTAACCATTTTTAACAAACCTGTGTTGCGGTAAGTAATTATCATTAGTAATAAATTCATTTATGTTTAATATGTATTTTTAAAAAAGTTTGTCTTTTCAGGTTTACCTTCTTCGTTGGAATTTTCTGTGGAGTTTGTATCGCTATCCAGTCTACTTGGTAAATGAAACGCTTTAAAAATACATATTTTCAGAAAATAATCGTTTGACATCATACTTTGTTGTGTTATGGGATTCAACGGATGCGCCTGTTGAAATAGTGGTGTTTTTGGATTCAATACACTTAATGTCATTTCTCTGAAAAAAAATATATATAAATATATTAATTTAAAATAGATTACGTAATCTTTGTAATTATTTTTATCATTATATCAAGTTAGATATTATTTTAATTTAAACACATTAATGTTTACTTAATAAGAAAAATGTTTCAAATTATTGTTAATTTTTAATAAAATTAGTGCGTAGTCCTTCATTATCAGTAATCATGATTTATTATATCTTTTACATAGAAAAATATTTAAATATACCGACCTAAAACTGGGATATTCAATGTCGATCAATATATTGCTCAATTTTTTTTCATTTTCATCTTTAACGTGTCGAGAAATATAATTATTTATGGACATTATATACTTGAAACTATTCTTTCTGATTGCGTTGATCGTTTCAGAGACATTAACGTCTTTAGATATGTTTAATTTAAATGAACTTTTGCTACTCGATATTGTCGACAATTGATCTCTATTTAACGTTGACAACTGATTGTTGACTCTCGCTTTTATTTCCATTAAACTATCGCGAAAGCTTCTCTTGAAATTAACCGGTACCGTAAAATCAGTGTATATATTTGAATTGAAATAAAAACCGCTAGTTTCTACGTTTTCTTTGTTAATTTTATGAAAATATTTTGAAAGATATGCGTTTTCAGGGTCATTAGGATCCCAAACTTTAGCTAAAATTTTATTCAATGGAATATTTTGATTGGAAAAAATTTCATTTTTATCTACTGTTTTAATAATATTTTCTCTTCTAATAGAAAATTGTAAATTTAAAACACCTTTCTGGATTAATATTTTATTTATAAAAGGGTCCATGTTGCACAAATCTAATTTTGGATATCGTTTAGATATTATATTCAATAATGTTAATCCGCTTCCTGTTGCTGAATGATTGACCAATTTATTTGATTTATTCTCAAAATTTAATTCTGTAAAACCAGTCGAGTTATTTGATACTGGCACTACTATTTCATAACAAACATGAGACTGTGAAATAGTCTGTTTTTCAAATATCAATATTTTCAGAGAATCTGTATGTTCTTTCATATATATTGTATATTTCTCGTTAACATTAACAGTAAAATTCTGTCTCAGCGAAAACTCATCAGTTTTGCACACTTCCTTATGATTTATATATATTTTTATGAAAAATTTAGTTCTTTCGACATCTTTTCTTCGTTGAAGTTCTTCTTCGGCACTTAGAGATGAGGTTATATCTTCTTGCGCTGAACTTATTTCGAAAATCAATTTTGGCTCTCCTGGTTTTCTAAAGACTTCAAAAAACGTATCTTCGATCGATTTTCTTATCTCGTCTTCATCGTATTCTAAAACAGGTTTCTTTATTTGTCTCTCAATTACAATGTTCGACGATTGCCTTATTTTTTTACGCTGTTCGTTATATTTCTTTTTATTTTGAAAGTGCTCGCATTTAATCTCGTCGATAATGTCTAACAACTCTAACTTTACATTTTGATTCCACATTTTATTTGCATCATCCAAAGTTATATCGATTTTTTTAACTGATAATACAATACCAGTATTATTAACGTTAGATTTTCTTCTGATATATTTGATTGTCTTCCATAATGACAATAAACTTTTTTCAGTTTTACGCAGATCTTTTAATTTCTGTATCAATAATTTACGTTGCTTTTTAATATTATTAATGCATTCAGAATATTCTTTATTGTTATATATTTTCTTCGTATCATCGTTAGTCAATATTAAATCATTATAAATGCTTAATTTTTTCTTCCTAAAACCATCTAGCTTATCATATATCTCTCCAACATCTAAATTATAAATCATATTATTATTATGTAATTCAACAAGATATTTTTCTAGAACATGTTCCACTGAAAATAATGAATGATGCTCGAATCTGATAAAATCAATATTTATCTCAATGACGTGATTTTTATTCTCATTATCACTTTTTTCTGATCGTTGAGGTGATACAAAACTTATCATAGTATTATCGTTCTTATATTGAAAATCAGTTGTTAAACTGTATAAAAAGTTTTTATTTGAAAACACATTTTCAGAAGCTGAACAATACCTAAAAGTAAAGGACATGATTATTTAATGAATTGGTTGAATATAATCTTTATGTAAATTAATACCTACCAAGCGTTATTATATTTACTTATCATGTCTAAAACTAATCTATGATTTCCCATATATGGACTTACTGAATAACCTTCTTCAATCTTTTTGGAAAAATGTGATTCAGCACTCATCGAATAGGAAATTGTACTCCTGAACAAGCCATGTGATTTGGCGTGGTTGATTGATTTGTTAATAATTGTTTTGCTGATAATTTCTTCATTAGTTTCAGCTATGAATCCTTCGAAAAAATCATTCGTCGACAATTTTTGAATACCGTTAGTATGCCGAACATCGTCGGACGATTCTAAGACTTCGATGTCGTCATCTTTGTTTTGAGTTTTTTTGAAAATTTTCTTTTCCTTCTTGTGCGTTTTTTCTTTTGCACTTTGATTATTATTTTTTTCAGCATCGTATAGTAGAAAAAAGTCTTTTTCATATTTTTTATGAGCGCTAATCACTTTGTTTATATCTTTCGTCGTTGACATGTTTTGTCTTTGTTACGTTAATCGTTTCCATAGTAACTGTATTCCAGGATACATATATTTAAAAATACAGACGGTTTTAAAAGTTATAAGTGTATGGAAAAGACAAATTATATCGAGGAATAGATTCCTCAATATGATTTGTCTTTGAAACTTTTGTAATTCTTCAGCAAATAATTTTTGTTTCATTTAAACCATTATTTTTATTTCATTATCCTAAAATTTTCTTCTGCGTTTTTTTATCTCAACCTAGTTTATTAATTTTTAAATACTAAAAAGAGAATAGATCTGATTATTTATATTTAAAATAATGAATGATATCTAAATATCGTGGAAATATGTAAATTGGAAATTTTATATTTTTTATATAAAATATAGTTTATTGAACTATTCTACAGTCAATATTTATATAAAAACGAATAATTGAACTAAATGTATTCAATTGTGTTATGAAAGATTTTTAAAAATATGTCTAGTCATATTAAATAATTTTTTCTGCTTCATTTTGATATATCATGTAGATAAGTTTGAATTAAATGTTATCAAATCGTGATATTATTATTATTTTAAGTCACGCATTAAATTATATAAAAAATGTTGTTAATAGGAAATTGTAATCAAAAGTATTTAAATGCTATCGAAAAAAAAACGTATATTTCCTATTGATGAAAACAATCATATATTCACTCGTTACAGAACGAAATCATTTTGTAGCCTGTGACGTCATGAATCAACATTGTAACTATTGGCAACCCTGATTCATGCGCACGCACGTGATTCGTTCGCAATTTGTTGAAAAGGAGGGGGTTTGTTGCCGGCACCTGTGGACGATACATTATTTCCCAAACAGTGTGCCGGTTGTCCTCGTCCGGTTGGGGTGTTATCGATAGGGAAGGACCAGGAGAAAATTATCCGATTTTTTTTTGTTGTTAATGTTAATGTATGTATTGTATTTCTTCCTTATCGGAATCGCATTCGTCATGACGAGAAGAAGTAAAAGAAACTCTATAGAAACAAGGTATTTTTCGCGATCGTTCTAATAAATGTAAACATGCGAAAAATCGCACGATAACGTATATCCACATCTACCGGCGAATCGATTATAACGAGTGCGCAATATATATATTATTGTTTTTTGTTTTGTTTTGTTTGTGTTTGCCGTGACGTAATTTTTGATCGCGAATTTACAATCGGAGAGCGCCGTTTCGATTATTAAATTATTGTGCGAAAAATCGAGACGTCGACTTAATTTTCGCTCTCCCGATACACACACACACACACACAAAGGGAATATATGCGCGTTTAAAAATAAAATTACGTTTCGTTTATGTTCTATACTATAAATTTTAAATGGATTATTTTTGTGTAGCGATTTAAATTTTGACAATTTTGAAATTGATATTTTTTTTTTAATATTTTCGTATTCGAATAATATTATTATTACGACCAAAATCGATTGATTTCATTGGTCGAATTTATTTTTAAAATTTATTCAAAAACAACAAGCATTTGTTTTGAAAGAAAATATTTTACATTTTAAGCATTTGTTTTGAAAGAAAGTATCTTTTGATTGATTTAAGTAAAATCTTTAATTTTAATTAAATTCAATTGTATCGGAATTTTAGAAACTTGTTCGATCGTGTCCGTCAAAAAAAAACTCGTACAATCCATGCTTTTTTTCTTTAATTAAACAATACGGATGTCCCGAATTCAATAATAACGAAAACTTAATCGTTCCACTGAAAAATTGACTAAAACTATGACGACTCGTTTCCAGAGCTACAACAGACCATAAATTGAGATTTTTTTCAATTACTATTAGGTGGATGGATATTATGCATTAAAAATACAGTTAAATAAATAACATGGGTTTTTTCTATATTTTAACATTTTTAAGATATCTAGTATTACAATAACTAAGATATGCAATTTTATTATTCACAGTTTTTCATTAATTTTATTACAAAATATAATTGTTATCACAAGGAAAAACTTTGAAAAATGAATAATATTTCGGAGATTTAAGAATCATCGTTAAATTGAACAATTTTAGTATGTCTATTATTCACGTATTTTGTAATAATACTTATTTGTTTTACATCATTTTACAATTTGTTATTAAATATAATTGAAAATCTCAATTTAATAAACACATTATATATTTAGTTCTTAATGATTTTTCAGTTAGTACACACACACACACACACACACACACACACAGTTTTGCATTTTCATTAAAAAAAGTCTTATTAAATATAAAAATACATTAAGCATTTCAATAATATTTGCAAAAATCGTGAAGCTGATAACTGGACTGATTTTTTTAACATTTTTATATCGTTTCTAAAAATATTTTTATATATATTATATAAACAATAAATTGATAAATATATCACGTATATGAATTGACTATCTTTCTATCGATGTTTGTATTTCTCATCAGCGTTTTTTTTAATAAAATTAACACTTAATTTTAAAGAAATAAAATCAAAATAAAAAGTTTTAGTAATATACATATTTCTTTGTATAACACATATTTCATGACTGATATCGAATTGTATAAAAAAAACACATTTTCTTTGTATACTATGTCTTCAGTGCGACATTAATACAAATAAATAATGAATTATTTTAAATTAAATTAAAAATTCGAATTGAAATCGATTTTTTATACACACTATTGCATTTCAAAGTCTGCCGTCCAATCTAAGTAATTTAATTTTTGCTAGGGGAGGACGACAGACATGGTATACTGATTGCCTATTATCATTCCATCATCGTTACAGTACATGTTCAGATGTGGAAAAAAAATTACACGTCCTTCATGGTGCTGTTGCAATAATTTTTTTTATTTTAATATTTATTCTAAATAAATATGTTTTTTTTACTACATTATTTCTAAATTATTTATTGAAAACATGTTTTCTTACAGTGGTTGGGAACCTGGATGGTGTAATTGGTCCAAGTCTTCAGCTGTGTTATTGAGCACATCAGAAAAACGAATTTTATCAAGTAATAAGAGAAAACTATTTATTATTAATACATATTTGAAATTGTATTTTTGATAGCATTTTTTTATTCGTTTATTAATATGCAACAAATGATTCAAATTCTTGTGATTTTACATGAATGAACTTGGTAAAAATTACTATTTATTAAAAAATGAAAAAAATCTAATATAAAGAAATATTTATACATTGTTGCAAATGTTTTCTTATATCATAAAAATATATTTTTAAAAATTCTTGATGTCGTTTTAATGAACTAGTAATATTTTTTTTCTTAGGTTTACGAACTCCATATAATGGTCATTATGTGGACATTGGACCCATTATTGGCGATGCTGACAAAGTGTGGACACTCTCATTGAATGAGACATCAAATAAAACACCGCTTGTTCTATTGCATGGTCTCGGAGCCGGCGTAGCACTCTGGGTTATGAATCTAGATGAACTCGCAGAAAATCGACCGGTACACGCGATCGATTTACTCGGTATAAATTAATTAAATGCGTAATTATTTAATATGTATTTTTGCCCAATATGTTTAATCGAAGTATGTCCATCGAATTATTTAGGTTTCGGTCGAAGTTCAAGACCTAACTTTAGTACCGATGGCAAAGTTGTCGAAATGCAAATGGTTACATTTTTAGAAGAATGGAGAAGAGAAATGAAACTGGAAAAAATTATTCTTCTCGGTCATAGTTTAGGAGGATTTTTAGCTGCTTCATACGCAATGCAGTATCCTGAAAGGTAAAATTTTTCATATTGTATTAATGTAACGTCTTCGCTTATTAGTCGTAAATTGATGTAAAATTCTATATTCAATTATATTCATTTTCAGAGTAAAGCATTTGATTTTAGCTGATGCTTGGGGTATACCTGAAAGTCCTCCCAATATATTTGAATATTATAAACTTCCAATGTGGGCTCGCATGATAACCTATATATTAAGACCATTAAATCCCTTATGGGCGTTGAGGGCAGCGGGTCCATGGGGTGAGAGTTTAGTTGGAAAGGCCAGGTCTAATTTAGTGTCCAAATTCTCTTCATTTCTTCCCCAAGCAGATGAAGTCATTCCACAATATATACATCAGTGTAATTCTCAAAAACCAAGGTAAGATTTAAAAAATTATATTTTATTAATTAATCTTGGTTGTAAATATCGTTTGGTATTTTTTTTATAGTGGTGAAAGTGCTTTCCATGCCATGATGCATATGTGGGCATTTGCCAAAATTCCAATTGTGAGAAGAATGCATCGTTTGAATCCTGATACTCGTTTGACAATGCTCTTTGGTGCCAAATCTTGGGTCGACAGTACTATAGGCTATTATATTAAACGAAATCTTCCTAATTCTTCAGTTGATGTACACGTTCGTATAATATTCATAGTAATATAAAGAAAATCTTAAATAAATTTAAATCAATAGTTTTTCCCGATTTTAGTGATTTTTTTATTTGAATGGTTTTAATTCATAAACTAAAAAGAATGTCTCGTGATATCTAAAATACAAATGTATTTGTTTTTATATTTGATCAATAATTTAATGATTATAAAGACGGCCTTGGTTACATATTATATTAAAAATATTCTAATTGTATTAAATTTTAGATTGTAGACTAAACAAAAATTATTTTTCATTGATATTTTTGTGCTTTTTATTTAAACATATAATTATACAAAACATTTTTTAAATTTTGGCAAAAAAGTAAGAAGGAGAAAATTATTATTTCTAAAAAAAATAATTTATTTTAGTTCTCAAGAAAATAAAACGCGAAAGAAATTAAACAAATCTCACTTTAATAAACGCCTTTTAAATTTTTCAACTAATCTAAAGAAAAAAAATTAAATATTTTTAAAATGTTAAAACAATATTTTTTGACTTGTCTAGTAAACTTTAATAATTATTTTTTATTAATTTTTAGCTATTACCATTTATTTTTATTTAATTATCACTTTTTTTTACATTAGTTCTTTTTTTAATGTTTTAGATTATACCGGAGAGTGGTCACCACGTTTATCTTGATCAGCCTGAAATTTTCAATAAATTCGTTTTAGACGTTTGTTACTGCGAAGACGAAATCGACAAGGATTTAATAAACGAAAATGTTAATAATACTCATAATAATATCAACACGAAAGATATTAAGAGTAACGGAACTACAGCGATGTCGAGAAAAACTTCTAAATGAGTAAAGTGGTTCCGATTCTCCGAAGTTTCGAGATACTTCATAGAATTCGGACGATAGTTTTTATTCAGAGTGACAGTGATAATTTGTGATAGAATGAAAGGACAAATATTCTGTGATAAACGATTTTTTGCTTAGATATATAAATATGCTACTATTTGTATACAATGTGAGTAACTCTTAGTTCTTGAATTTGTTTCGTAATTATTTATTTTGTCACATTTCAGCATGAATATCGTTATAATCAATATAATTACAATTTTGTAAAAAAAAAACACGTAAGACATAATCTAATAAATATGGCAATGATTTTAAACTGTTACTTTAAAATTATTATGCTAGTTTATGCTGAAACGAAATATAATTAATATATGGTAAAACAATTGATGCTCATTCTAAAATGTTTATTTTTTGATATATATACATATATATACATATATATATATATATATATATATATATATATATATATATATATATATATGTATATATATATATATATGTGTGTGTGTATATATATATATATATATATATATATATATATATATATATATAAGTTTTATTTTTATTTTTATATATTCATTATATATTTTATACACAAATTGTTATTTCTAAGTGAAATAAAATAGATTTGTTGAAAAATTAAAAAAAAATGATTCTAAGGACTGTAGATCTTGAGACATATAATGTTTACTTGTTGTGATATGATATTTAAACGACTATATTATTACCATAGTTCATAAATATAATTTACTATGAATTTAAGAAGCTTCAAAATAAAAATCATTTTTACATAAGATGTTTTTATATATATTGAAAATTATTTACATAGAATGTAACGATAAAAGTAGTTTTGGTTGTTTTCCTCTCAAACATTATAATATGATTGCTATGATTCTAATCAATAGAATACACAATTAATATGTATACTTCTATCATAACGTTGGGAAGAGACTATTTTTTATATTATATTATATATGTATTTGTATTAAGTGTTCTCAATTGTACGCTATTAATTTTAATTCTGTTAATGTTTTCAAAAATATTTTAATATTAAAATTATTATTTGATTTTTATATAATATTGTTATGTGTTAATATAAATATTTTTGTCAATGTTCCTTTAGATTATTTTATATGTTTAGTAAATATTGAAATACCAATGAAGTGAAGATGCATTTTTTTTAATATATCACTTTCAATAGTTTCATTCAAAAGAAAGTTACTCTACGATTTTATAATTATCCATTTATTCAACTATTTCATTTAATCACTACTTATATAAATTTATTAGTTTTTAAAGTCTATATTTTGTTATTTCCATTTGTGCTTGTATAAAAATAATATTTATATTTAAGTGTTACGATTCTGTTTTTTTAAAACGATCATTATAATTAAGATGGATGTTAAAAACATCAATAGTATATTATGTACAATGTTTTTTTTCCATAATGGTATTACTTATTAGGAAGTGATAATAATATTATAGTATACATATATACAATTTGTAGAATTTAAAATAAGCTATACATATCTCTTCTGTAACTCTAATTATCTGACTTTTGTAATGTTTCTTTTGGAATGGAATTTACATTGTTTGATACTTTTGTATATTAAATTTGATTCAATATTTTCACTTCGATTTGAAGTAAATATAAAATAAAAAATATGCAACAAATTTATAACTTGTGTATGAATGTCGTTAATATGTTAATCGCGACTTTAATCGATAATAATAAAAAAAGAATGAATACAATTATATGATTTTTAATCGAATTATCAATTTTCCGTATTTTGTTTGAAAAAAAATATATTATATAATTTATGGTTTTTAAATAAAAGATCAATTAATTATTTCAAACAAGGACTCAGGAGATGGGAATTCAATTAGGATTTAGAAAAAAAAGCCGTTTCATTTAATTATAGGAAGCTGTAATTAATTAATACGACTACAAAATACCAAATTACGATTATTTTTTACGAGTGAAATCAGTTTTTGGAAGAATTTTCGATATTCTTTTTAGTACAACTATTGAAATATAAATAGTAGATCTTTCTATAAATGCTTTTTTCAAGATAGTATTGTTTTTTTTATCTTTGGATTAATAGGTTTAGAAAAATTCATCCAATATATTAAATATCATTTAAAAAAAATTATCGTTATATATTAAATATCATTTAAAATATAACGATAAAATAAAGATAAAAAGATTAATTTTATTTTTATTGAAATATCTACAAATTTATTTGATTAGTTTGCGTGTGGCTACTGTAGAGTTAAATTTATTAAAAATTGATACAGAATTATTAATGATATTGAATATGGAAAATCAAACATGTTTTACGCCAGAAATGATGGTAAAAAATCATTGTTTGTTCAAAAGACTTTTTTTATTCAAATGTAATGTAAAAATAATAAATATAATCCGTTTTTACTGTACATTCTTTGTGTAATATTCGAAAATGACCCAATAATTTTAAAAGATTTGTTTAATAATTTTCATTTAATTGTATTTTTTTCTATTCCTGTAGATAAACCTTAATTTTAATGATATAACAGTGAATACATCTCTAGGAATGCTTATTTTAACTTTATTTTTGATAAATTCCCAACAAATACACTACATCTTCAAAGGGGAAACGGAAAAAATGGAGCGACTTCGAGAAAAATTTCATTTTGTGTTTCCTATATTTTTATCCATGATTCTTCAAGTGGGTTTGAAAAATTTCAGTTTTTTTTTCTAATCTTTGTTAACATAAATATTTATATATTTTATCGTTTTTCTTATTTTCAGTTTACCGTTGTAATGTTAATTATAACGAACATAGATAACAAAATATTTGAAGAAAATGAATTAGAATTATCTAATGAATCGACTTTAACGTGCGCCATATTAATCGTAATAATAATGTTTATAAACATTCCATTATATCAATGCATGAATAAAAAAGATGATTAATAAATTTAATATTTATTGTTTGGATAAAAATTTACAATAAAGCACGTAAAAACTTTTTATTAACTATTTTAACTATTTTGGTGTTGGAAATACGCATAATTTATTAACTATTTTGGTGTTGGAAATACGCATAATATTTAATTCAAATGAAATTAAAATTTCTTTAATAATTGCAACTTTTAAAAATTATTTAAAATAAAATAAATATAATCTGTACATTGTATTCTGTGAGATAAACTCAATAAATTATGTGAAACAATGACAATTTTACAATATTAAAAACATTATGTTTTATATTATAATTTATTAATATATTTTCCATAACAAAAAAGAAAAAGATTTACAATAACAAATGTACCATATAAAAATAATTCTTTAAATCTATTTGAATTAATCTAATTTTTATTTCATGTATGGAATAGTTAAAAAATTTGGAACCTTTTTGGTTACCGTTTTTGGAGACTTTATCTTTAATAGCAAATGTTAGATGTTCTTTTAATACATCTTTTTTTTTAAATAAGATTACAAATAAATCAAATTCCAAAAACGGTGATTGAAAAAAATTTAACCAAAATTACATATAAAATTTTTGACTTTTTCAAATGTAGAATATTTATCGCAAATATATTAAATATGTATTAAAAAAGAAACTAACGAGAATATAAAATGAGGAAGATGGATACTGCTTCAAGTTGAATTATTAAAAAAAAAACTTATTTCATTAATGTTTTTTTTTTATTTTTAATATTACAAGTTCGATACAAAGCAATTTTATCATTATAATTATCAGCAAAATAACAAAACGGCATTTATAACTAGTATGTCATCTGAAAATAATCATTTATTATCGGCGCTAATATATTATTATATTTTTTCTCAAAAATTTCGATCATAAAGAATGTGTTTTTAAAAATTCTAAATTTTTGTTTATCCAAAAATAATCTAAACATTAGATTTTTGTCGCCAATTTGTTATATTGCTCATTTTTATATTGATAATATGAGATTGAAATAAAAAAAATATCCTAAAATCAAATTGACCAATGGGAGAATCTTACAAAATATATTTTATGTTAATGAAAAATTTCTGACAATAATTAATTATACATAAAAAAAATAAATAAATTATTAAATATTATTCAACAGTGAATCGAGTATTTTAGTCCAACAATTTTTATTGTTTTATAAATAAATTAAAATATCTCAATCCACTAATTATATTGTGCATTATTTTGAATTATTGTTGTTTAGCAATCATTATACACGAATCCAAATGTTTCCATAATTTGGATCTGAAAATTTACAACGTTTCATAGATTACTGATATTTTTTCCAATAATTTTTAATATTTTATTATATATTTTAATATAAAAATAATACGTATTATATATACCATAAAATTAAATATATAATTCTATTTATATATTAAAATAATATTTAGTATTGAGTATGGAATATAAAAAATAAAAATAAATTAAATTAACTTAAAATAATACTGAAATAGTTATTTAAATATTTGAGATTTATTAACGTAGCTCATATTGGCAAATCTTTATTATTATCTCATATATTAAAACTTGAAAATCGACAACAAAATATATTATTCACAAATCTAAATATAAATTAGAAAAATGAAGAACATGTTGAAAAAAAAGTATAGCTTTATATAACATATATGTCATTGAGATAATAATAATCATTTGCCAAAACGCTTTACAATATTAAATTAATTTCGTTTCTTCAACTTTCATGAAAAAAACATTTACAATTACGTCCACGGATACGATTAATACATTAATCGCCAAACATATATTATTCAGGATATCTGCTCTTTTCTGATCCTCTGGTTTGTTTAAATTATAGAAGGAGCCTAGTATTACGAATAACACACCAGCGATAACCTTTTAAAAATAAAAAAAATAAATAAATAAAAAAATAAGAAAAAAAACATAAAAAATAAAATAAATATAATTAATAATAATAAGTAATAAAAAAAATAAATATTATTATTAAAATTAAAATTTTTAAATAATTTTATAAATTATTAAAAAAAAATAGTTTTTTTAAATCATTGGAGAAACTATGAATCTATAGGTTAATTTTGAAACTAAATAGTCGATACATATTCAATATTCTGACAATTTTTTAATAATTTCTTACTAATCAAACTTTTATTTGTATATATTTATATATGATTTAAATATATTTTAATCCAATTTATAAACAAGATTTTCATTAAAAAAAAATTAACAATATATAAAAATTATTAACAGAAAACATATTCATGTCTTAGCCCGGACAGCAATAGCCGGATCTAGACCAAAACTCATTTTGATAACATCACAAAATAGGGCTCCGGTGACAAAACCTAGAGATACATGATTTAAAATGGCAGCCATATTTCTTTCTTTCTCACCCTTGTGAAGATTCAAAACGGTCAATATAACCGCAAGCAATGCTGCGCTCACCTGTTTTTGCAATAATATTTTTTTTATTAAAATTACACACAAACACAGTCTATTCTATGATATATTCTATAATAAATATTATTTTACTACATTAGATGAGTATATACTATTGTGATCAAAATGTAAGGTGAAATTGTCATTTAAAACTCCCGGGCATTAGGAAGGCAGGTAAATTGTAAATTTTATTCTTAGATTGGTAGGAATGCCAATCGTCTGTTTGTCAAAAGGTTTAGTTATACGTTTTTTACAACTCTTGATTTCTTCATCACGATAATGCACTATGTCATACTGCATTGGTTCTTCGCGACTTTTTTGCCCAAAACTCGACTCATATCGTTCCGTAACCACCGTATTTGCCTGATTTGGCTCCGTGCGACATCTAATTATTCAGTCAACTCAAAAGGCCAATGCGAGGCGCCGTTTTGACACGATTGAGAAGATAAAAACCGAATAGAAAAAGGTCTTTGAAGGTTATATACCGGAAAAAGACTATTCCGACTGATTCGAGAACTGGAAAAAGCATTTGCAAAAGTGCATTTTATCGGACGGGAATTATTTTGAAGCGGATGAAATTGATTTGGAAGAATAAATAAATAAAGAATTTACATTTTATAAACAAATTCACTTTACTTTTTGATCACAGTGTTATATATATATATGTATATATATATATAAATTGAACTATTCAAGGTGTCCGTTGATTGGGTAAATCTCTTTGCAGAGTCAACGGATTATTGGAATATTCTATACCAAACCCTGATATTACAATGTTGTCTAACGATATGATAAATACTAATATTAAAATTATATCATTCAATATGGTTGCCGCAGTTATATCGCGTTGTTTATTAATGTTCAATCCCCCTATTACAATGAACAACACTCCGACAAGCATCTGCAGAAATAAAATTGCATTTAATCACCACTGTGCACTACATAATACTGCAATTTTTATATCTAATAAAATAATTATTCGCTAATAATAATATTTTTATATAAAATTTATAAATCATTAAAATAATGTCTAATAAAATATAGTAAAGTTCATTCTCCATTTAGTCATTCATATTTATTTATTTTTTAATTAATACTGAATCATATAAAAATTATATTTTGGACCCAATAATATAATAAAATCTGTATGATATAATAAATATTGAACATTGTTTAATTAGCAATGCTGAGATTATATTTCTAATACATTTCCTTATATTTTAATAAGACATTCACCTGTATATTATATTTAAATAAAAATCAATGATATTTTATTAAAATAAGATTATCTATTGAAGAATGTAAATATTATTAAAGTAAATTAAGTTAAAATAATAGTAAAAAAAAAAAGATAAATTTCAGTCTAGGGTTGGGTTTCAACATTAAAATTGGCATATTTAGCAATGGATGGATCGAATGCAGAAATCAACAGATTCAAAGCTGTAACGGCGACCGAACAAGCAGTACTAAAATAATTTATCAGCTTTGCTGACAAATGATAAGCCGGCAAATGTAATCTGCAATCTCTCAGAAGGTTCAGCGACAAGCATATTATACCCAAAATTACCTGCACACAATAAATTCACACTCATCACAAACATTACATTAAACGTATTGAATGTGTTTGTACAACTCACCTGAAGTACTATGGAGACTGTGATCAGCGTCAGTAGCAATGTGTAAAATTCGTGTTTTTCGCCAACTTGTAGAATATATTTGAGTTGTGATGCGTTCGCAGTTAATAAGGCGATATCCAGCATACCTTGTGCTATAGTCTTTTTGGTGGCATATCTGTTGGCGTCCAAACCCTTGATCTGTAACCACGCGTCGGCTATTGAAGTCATGCTATTTATGATGTTTATTTATATAAATGTATATATAAAAAAAATTCACGTGCAAACGTTTCGCGAATAAAATATAAAATGCAACTGTGTCGTGAATCGTATTCGTGTCATTTCCTGCGAAGCCTTTCCATAATCAAGGTTTTTTTTTATCGTTGATTTTGAGTGCACATTGTTACAATGTAATTTTTAAAATCAACAAAAATTTATTGTGATCTTTCCGAATGAATGAACTCTGATAAAATTACAATTGGATTATATTGACCGTTGACACAAATTTAATCAATTTTTTATGTACTTTTATAATATTGATATATATATATATATATATATATATATATATATATATATATATATATATATATTAAGAAAATTTTAATTTAATAACAAAAACGTAACGATTTTGCTTTATTATTATAATAAATAATTTTATTAAAACAAAGACAAATAATACACTTTTATATTCATTATATTGTCTATTATATCTTTTACGTTTAATATTGTTTTGCAAATATTTTGATTCTACAAAACATTTTTATGCATAAAAAACTATAACATAAAAGTTTTTCTTTCAAAAAAGCTGATATAATTTAATCAAAGATGATTAATATAATAGTTGAAAAATAGAAATCGACAAGTGTTCTATATGAAAATTTAGAAGATGATTCTTAATTTGCTTTGTTTGATATATATTTTTTTACACAATCATTAGAAAGCGAACATTTAACATTGTATAAATTTGGGTTAATAAAACGTTTGCATTTTCATCTTTTCAAGAACGACATTTGGTTCATTATTTTTTTTTAGAAAACACTTTTATTAAAATAATTTATTAAAATTTATATATACTACTGTGATCAAAAAGTAAGATGAAATCGTCATTAAAATCTCGTTTGTCAAAAGGTTTAATTATCTCCGAGTTACACGTGTTTTTTACAACTCATGGTTCCTTCATCACGATAATGCACCATGTCATACTGCATTGGTTCTTTGCGACTTTTTTGTCAAAAACTCGTCTCGTATCGTTCCATAACCGCCGTATTCGCCTGGTTTGGCTCCGTGCAACTTCTGGCTATTCAACAAATTCAAAAGGCCAATACTGGCACGCCGTTTTGTCACGATTGAGAAGATGAAAACCGAATCGAAGAAGGTCTTTAAGGCTATACGGGAAAAAAGACTATTCCGACTGTTTCGGAAAAAAGTGCGTTTTATCGGGCGGAAATTATTTTGAAGGAGATGAAATTGATTTGGAAGAACAAATAAAGAATTTACATTTTATAAATAAATTCACCTTATTTTTTGATCACAGTATTATATATATAAATTTATAATATTTGATATATAATATCCTTGACCTATTACATACTTTTACATCCGCGAAAAAAGTTTAATAGTTAATCATCAATATATATATATTATGAATGTTTTTGTTTAATTAATATATAATTATAAAAGTATATTAAATTTCCGTTGAATCCGTAATAATTTTAGTGTTAAAATTGAAATCAATTTTATTTTACAAAAAAATATAAATAAACTCAAAAATTATTTAATGCAAATAATACCAAAAAATTATGACATATCAAAATTTTTATTCCAAGTTGTTCATATAGAATTATATTAGTTAGAATTTATTATGAAATATTATATATAAATATTTTCATTCCGGTTAAATATTTAAAATGAAGCTCATAAATGTTTTTATTGAACTATGTATTGAAATATTTTTAGGAAAAAAAATAGATTAATCTTTTAATTTAAAAAAAAAATCTTTTTATTTATGTGTAACGAATTGAAAAATAAAATATTTAAAACAATTATTTATAAACTCACTTTTTCAACAGTTTCTATAGTTATTTCGGCGATACGGCTCAATTGAGCTCCGTCATGCTGCGATTCTTCGGTCTCTCTGACCATCTCTTTTGTACTCTGGCCCGTGTAATTTCTGACAAATTTCGGCTCCATCGTTTAATAATAATTTTAAATTCGACGACAATAAACTAATAAATAATTATATAAACCGATTCACAGTAGAGTTCGTCTACTTCTGCCACCGAGCGGAACAAAACTAAGATCTGTTTTTAGCGTTTCAAAAACATCTGCGCCGTTTTCACTCGATTCACAAAATAAAATCATTACAGAAAAAAATAATAATAATAATAATGATATCAATTAACTGATAATGAGGTCGATTCTTGATTCACAATGCTTTTCTATCGTTAGATAAAGTATTTTGTTTTTGCTCATGTAAAACGTTCATATTTTAATCACCTTTGATTGTCAAAAATGTCATCATAAAAAGGCAAATATGGTTTCAATTCAACAATTTTTTTGTAAGAGAAACATGAATCAAGTTACATTATGATTATAAGAATGAAAATGACCGATAATCAAATTTAATTTTTGTTAGTGTAAAATAAAGGTTTCACATTAATAATTTCTAATATTAAAAATAATGATATAATACTTCATTTTAAATCATTAAAGAATTCTTATATAAAAAACAATACTCTGAAGGTTCTAATGGCTTTATAATTATCATCAGTAAACTCATGAATTAAAAATAATTACATTATAAATATATATATTTATTTCCGTTATATTACATAATTTTATATAATGTAACTGAATGATTATGTTTAATATATAATTTTCACCTTCCGTTGCAACGCAATTATGTTAATTATAATCAGATTATTGAAACTACAGAAACAATTCACTTCTTATTTTCTTGTGAAATATTAAACGAATTTTTATAACGAAACGACTCGACTTCATAAATCATAATTTATGCTGAATATTACGCAAAAAATACTGTTTTTAATAATAATAAAAAAAAAACGATTTAACGACAAAATATTTACAAAACGATTTTATGTTGAAGTTTAGTTTTTTTTATTAATACATTTTTTATTCATTCAATGTTCGTTTTTCTTACATTCATTAATTAAAGAATCTGTTATTTTGTAAATACTTTTTAATTGAAGTAATATTATTAATATTTTAACGTATAGTAAAATTAAAAATATAGTATTATGTTTCATTTTTGAAAAAAAATATATCAAAAAGCAAAGTAGAATCTCAGTATTAATTAATTTAATGGAGAAATTTTAATTAATATACAACAACTATATAAGTATATATTATATATTATTACACATTGATTTTTATATCATATTTTAATACTTTATCGATAACATAGAGATAGTTGAGCAATTAAAATTTGAATGACGTATTTAGAAAAGACTACTGTTAATATGATAAGACATTATTGTTATAGAAAAAAAAATATATTGTATAGATTTAATTAAACATAACAATAATATTGTATTTTTTTTTAAATGACAAGTGTTGTTGAACTCGAAATAATATTCAAGTTACTCATTTTTTTATTATTTAATTAAGTTTATTTCATCATCATTTGTATATTCTTTTAAAAAAAATACATATATAAAAACTATAAATGTATATAAGAAAACTTAATATGAAATATAGATATTTAAGTATGTTTTAAACAGATTAAAATTTATTAAAATTATGTCCATCGAAGATGCCTGATATGATTCAAGAAGAAGAAACGAATTTTATGGACCAATTATTATAGATATTTTTTTTAATTAATTTGTAATTTTATATTACAAATTATCAACATTAAAAACAATATATAATAATAACAATAATAATAATAGATTTCATATGAATTTATATATCAATATCATCTCTTTTTTACTGAAGCCAATATAATCAAATACGCAATATCGATAAATATATTATAAATTATTGGTATCATAGTATTTTTTGAATCTAATATTATCTTTGAAAAAAAAAACGTTAAACTCTCAAATATAATGGACTTAAATTAACGATCTGTTATCTTTAAATCTAATATATTACCATTATTACCATTACAAATTACTATTAAATATGTAATAAAATTTAATATTAATATGATGAAATGTGAAATTATATATTTGATATATTCAGATTGTAAAAACTCACCCCTTCTTGGACTTCCAATCGATTGTCGGGCGCTATTGAGGCCATCATTTTTGCTCTTGATCTTCTTAACTATAAATGCTCATATAAAATATATTTATCCAATTGGTAGATCAGTCAGATTTACGGTAAAAACAATAGATTTCAAGGCGATCACTGATGTACGTTAACATCCTGTTTTTAAAGCAGTTTTTTTAACTTTCATTATGGTCTAAACTGATGTAATGTCTATTAAACGCGACCGGCTCCAACAAAATCGAATTGCCTTGTGTTGGGGTAAAAGAAATCAATAGTTTTCCAAGAACAACCTACAATGAACACGAATGGGTATGTATGTGTTATATATTGACCATAATTATTTATTTTTTATAGTGCATACAATTATTATTGCTATTAAATATAACTTATGAAAGAAATGTATATTTTTAGATAGTAAAAAAGTTTTCAGTATATTCAAGTATAATCAAATATGAAAAAATATCTCGATTTTTTTTATTAAAAATCTTTAAAAAAATATAAACAATATTTTTTTTGTAAAAAACACATAACAACTAACGCTTCAATGATTAGAAATCTATTGACATGTGTTTTGAAATGTTGTGTAATGATCTAATTATAAAATTATATAAAAAGCTTAATAAATGAATAAATCAACAATGAAATAATTCTTTTTAATTTGAATCTATTAAAACTACCAATTTATAGATCATACAAAAATGCTTAATTGATTACTTTGAATGTAGTTTTATTGTAACCATTTCTTTTATTTAAGAATTACATTTAAATTAGTTAATTATATTTTGCTATCAGAAAACATTCCAATAAGTATAAGTATTTTATTATATATGAGTTTAAAATATTCATATTTAATATAATATGACTTATTATATTAAAATACTTATTGCAGTGTATTAATATAGGATTATAAATATGTAATGTGTTGAAAATCACAAATTTTCATGAAGGACATGATGCATTAAATTTTGAACATTTACTGAATGGTCAATAAACGATATGGTCCAATTTGAATTGCGTGTCTGCGTGTGAAATTGTTTGATCAATATCGTATCGGTTTTTACTTTACATTAATAATAAAAAAGGTGATATGACGTCATTAATGTATGATTAATGACGGCGTAATAAATTTGATGGCGTCAAAATGATTTGTTAAAAAATTTAAATGATATTACTGAAAAATAACGAAATATATGTTTTCTGAATAGATATATTATTTTTTTTTTCATTGTATTATATTACATACTGTTATTTTTTTTGTGTAATTAAAAAATATTTTTAAAATGGCGGCAAATTAAGTGACATCTGTTGACAAAAGTTGTCAATTTTAATTTTGATTTTAAAATTGTATGAAGCTATTTTTTATATTAAAGTATAATTGATATTAAATATATATATATATATATATATATATATATATATATATATATATATATATATAATGTAAAAAACAGAAAAATGTATATTTGTTTTATCTGTTTAATAATTTGAAAAAAAATATTTTGAAAATTATATCAATTAAAATTTTAAGTAAAGTTGAAAATCAAAATTGATTATGATATGAATATGGCTGTTATTTATAAAATAATGAATATCGTTATTATTAAACGTTAAGTTTTTTTCAATGATTAAATGTAGTTTTTACAGTAGCTTTAAATACAGTTTGGTACTCGTTATGTAAAGTTTTTAATATGAACCGATAGATGTCTATAGTGAGACCGCATGCGTGCATTCAACAAGTGACAAGTACAATTTCATTTATTGACCGGCCTCGCTCTTGTTGAGGCGAATTCCGTTTGCGGTCCATTTTTTATCGGTTCAATAAATCGGTTAACAAAAGCGAAAGGCATTTCGGTAGCCAGTCGTTCAGCTACAGTCATGTCGGTCTGTCGTGCTTTGGTTTATGGTGGCAGAGGAGCTCTAGGAGCAGCTTGCGTGTCCCACTTCAAAGCCAACAATTGGTGGGTAGCCAGTGTTGATCTCCAAGAGAACGAGTCTGCCGATACCAGCATAACGGTTGATCCGAATGCTACGTGGGAACAACAAGAAAAACATGTATTGGAAGCTGTATCAAATGCCTTAGGCAGTGAAAAGTTAAATGCTGTAGTTTGTGTAGCTGGAGGCTGGGCAGGTGGAAATGCTGCTAAAGATTTGTGCAAAGCTTCCGAATTAATGTGGAAACAATCTGTATGGAGTTCAGCCATTTCATCTACTATAGCCGCTAATCATTTATCTCCTGATGGTTTTTTGGCTCTTACTGGAGCTAAAGCTGCATTGGAAGGTACACCGTCAATGATTGGTTATGGAATGGCTAAAGCAGCCGTTCACCAGCTGACTAAATCGTTATCTTGCGACGGTTCTGGAATGCCTGAAAAATCAATGACCGTTGCTATTATGCCAGTTACTTTGGACACTCCAATGAATAGAAAGTGGATGCCCAAGGCCGATTTCTCCACGTGGACGCCTCTTACATTTGTCGCCGATTTGTTTTTGACATGGGGTAAGGGTCAGGATAGACCAAAAAGCGGAAGTCTCATCGCTCTTGTCACCAAAAACAATGAAACTCAACTCATCATCGAATAAATTCAACGAGCTGTTAAAGATAACATTCACTAAAATAAAATGTTCTACCGAATTTTATGTATAAGAAGCAATAGTGTTTTTTTAATTATTTTATAAAATAATTTTTATAGAAATAACATATTTTAACAATATTTAAATTATAATGAATTCACGAATTTAAAAGGTCTTAATATAATTGATTTATTCATTTGAAATCTAAAAAAACCTAAAAATATTTTACTGTCAATATTAAATTTAATTGATAATAGTAACAATTAATATTAATATCACATTTAATTATGTATTTATTTTTGTTTCTGTATTGAAAAATGTATTCATTTTTATATATCATAACTGGTAAATAATATGTTAATGTAATTAGGATTAAAAAACTTAAAATATTTTTTTTAAATAAATATCTCATTCAATAAGATCAAGCATGACAACCAAATATGTAGAGCAAATTGTATTTTTGATTCTATTTAAGCAAGCATTGATGGGACCATTTTTATTTCTATAAAATTAACGTCTCTTTTAATGATACTTTTATCTTGAAATATTTGAAACATTTATCGTATGTATTTGAGAAAAAAAAAATTTTTTTTAGTGAAATATATATACAAGGTTATCGTTCGACAATATATTACTGTTAATGGATAAATGTTGGTGTTGTAATTCAATATTTAACTATTGTTATTAGTTATGTTGATTGATATTGTGGATATTAAATATATTTCGATGCTCACACTATAATGTTATGTGATATGAAAATTCCTGTAGATGTAGAAGTGCGATTATTTTTTTTATCGCTTTTCCTATTCGTCTATTTCTTTGATATTAGAATTTTTCTCATTTGAAATTATAGTTGATGTTTTTGACGACATTTTAATGGTTGTATTTATTTTTTGATGAATATATGTCGTAATAGAAGCATATAAATGATTTTTATTTTGAAATTCCTTATCAAAAAACATTTTGCGGTGAACCCAGTGAGTCAAGTTCATTTGCTCAAAATATATTTATATCATTGATATAATACTAAATTAGAAAATATAAAAACAAAAGGTTTTGAAAGTTAATTGATACACAAAATAATAATTCTGAATCATTTAAGTTAGAAGTTTTTTTTATTAATATATTCCATGAAAAGTATTGCTTTGTTTTATATTTTTAAGAATGAAATATTTTTTTACTTAATAATAAAATTTTATTTTTAAACAAGCTTTGCTTTAACAAGAAATCAGCTACACCATTGTTTATAATAAAATAATTTGATAACTATAATAATATTGATTACTAAAAATATAGAATTACGTCATACGTTATAAATTTTTTTTTTTTTTTTTATATTTTCATATACATTACTGGGGTTTAGAAGGTTTTAAGGCTCCATCTCAGTAGAAGCAGTCTTTACTTAGAAATGCATCATTGCTATTTATTTTTATGTTATTTTGCAAAAAAAATTAAGCAGTCTTTCCGAATCTTTCTTCATATTTCTTTTTGTATGTTCCTTCAGGATCGAATCTTTTGGCGAGCCTGTCCCAATCGCGTGGCCTCTTCGTTGTTAAATGTCTGAAAACTTTATCAGAAGTATTTCTTTGTCTTTCACTGCATTTACTGCAACCGTTTGCAAGAGCATCAGGCAAAGATTCTAAAAAATATAAATTAAATTAATTGAGCACACACAAGTTGTGACATATATTGTGCAATACAATTATCCTAGAATTTTGTAAGCGTACATAATCGTTTACGACATAGACGTATTTTCCATTAGTATGAAACTTTCACTGTTATTAAAATTTTAAGTAAATAGATAAATAAACGAAATAATTGAAATTCGCATGTTACAGTACTTGCAGCACTTGCGACACTTTCTATCTATTAAAAAAAGTAGTAGAATTCATCGTGAATATTAATAAAAGTTGTGTTATATAATATTTTATTGGATTGAAAAAAGAAACTGGGCTGGATTAAAACTATTCAAAAATTTGAGATAGAAAGCGATAAAAAAAACATAACTTTCTTATATCTATCATGATCAAGATTCATGAATTAATAATTGAATAAAATATAATATATTTTAGTTAATAGATATTTTGTAAATTTGAATAAAATAAACTCGTTGTATTTTATATAAATCTAACTAGAAAATAAGAGAATTTAACGACTTTTAATTAATAGTTAAATTATTGGTGAAAAAAAATTAAAACTGATTTTTCAATAGTCTAATAAGAAAATATTTTATAAGCAGGTTTGTGTATATATAAATTAAACAGAAAGACTTTCCATCTTAATAACTGTGAAAAATAGAAATAAATAAATTAACAAAATTTCTGTTGAAAAAATGAAATAATGTTACCAACAATTTCGAGTTAAAAATTTTAATTAGAACTGAAAATTATTAAAAGCGTTTGTTACAAACCGAGGACTTCTGATATTGAGTAATTCTGGTCGACGATAAGGTCACTGAGGAAACCTTGGAATTTGTAAGGAAATTTGTGGAAAAAGAAAAAACGTGTTTTCATTAGCATTAAAAACAGATATTAACTTTTCAACGAGTTTTACCAAATGGGTCATTGAATTAAAATTATTGTACCACTGATTTTTCAACAAATAATATGTAATCTTATTTTGTATATTAATTAATTGACTCTATATATTTAATATTTTTGTTTTGAAACATTTAAAAAAAAGTGTAACTCAAAGAATATTATTAATTTTTGATTCTGTTATTTTTTTGTAAATCTTTTAGAATCATCAAAAATATCTATTAAAATCCTTTAAGTGGTCATTTTGTAAAAAAATTACAGTCCAATGTGAAATTAAGCCGTTAGCCTCGAAACTAATCATGCTACATTTATTGTATTTATACAAATTAAATTAAAATATGCATACTCTTCAATTCTCTTCCTTCTGCTGTGCATGGTCCTTCATCCAACATACATTTGATGTAATTATTAAGAATTCTGTCGTTAGCCAATATGCGGTCGACATCAATATTGTCATACTTAGTGGTATATTTTTCTTGTTTGGCGGCCAACGCCACTGATAAGGTCACCAGCAATAATACAAAGAAGCGCATGTTGAATCTGAAAACAGAAATTAAATGAATTTCAAGATACATATATGAGAAGCAAAAGAAAATTAGATAACAAAAAAAGTTCAGTTACAAATACCTAAACAACCAAAATTAATATATTCAATAAATTCAAAAACAAAAGAAAATATATGTTATCTTTTGTTTTTTTTTTTTAAATTATTCGATCAAAATGTTGCCATTGTACAAAATTTAAATAATATAATTCAGTACATGTTCTCCAATGAAAAACTAATTCTACTATGAACTGTTATATATGATACATTGAATGTTGTTTGGAAAATTTAATTTAATTCTAAATAAAGTATTACTTTACAATAAAATATAAATAGAAAATTTTAAAAATATCAATTCTCACAAGTTTATTTTTTTTTATATCAAAAAAATATTTTGAATTAGTTTCATAAGAAAAAAATTAACAATATGTAATCTTATATATATGCATATTATGTGAATAACTTTTTTTTTGAAATAATTTCAGTCAATATAGTATGAAAATAAAAAAAAATATATCATGAATAACAAACTTGAAAAAAATAAACATTTAATATGGTTGGAGCGAATTCAAGGCTCTATAATAAGATGGCCAACTTTTTTACAATAAAAAGGAAGATATAGTGGAGAATTATTTAATAAAAAAGTGGACACAATGAAATCGGTTAAATATTTTTTCATATTGTAAAAGTATCAAAACTCCGACGACTTTGAAATAAGGTCTTTAGTCTTAGTATTGAAGCAAAAAAAATCTTATTTAAAAAGTCTCAGAATCGATCAAACGAGAAAAAATTTACAAAAAGAGGACAAATTTCAAAAAGGAAAATATTTTTTCAAAGGCGGAGGTAATAAAAAAAAGAAAAATTGTCCCACCCAAAAGAGGACAGTGGGTCACCTTATATATAATAATTATCGATGCACCATCTTTAATACTACAGAAACATTTCAATGGCATTTCAAGGATATGTATGATATTATTTTGATACTCATACATTTAAGATTAAATTATAATATATATATATGTTTAATTATCATATTGTTGATATACAAGACTAAAATTATTTAGCAGTCATATGAGTCATGTTGTACAAAAACAATTTGATTTCTTATTTAGCAACAGATTTATATACAAATACAAATGTTTCATAGTATAAATCGGGTCAGTAATGAAATTAATATCTTTTTCTGCAATTTTTTGAAACTTTTTTATTTGTGATATAAATTGATATGCATAGAACTTTTGGCTCCAAAAAAAATTCGTTTATTTTCAGTCCTTTCTTAATAATTTTAATGTTATATATTTATTTTAATTGTTGATACTATTGATTATAACAATATTATAATTAAGATGACGAATCGTTCTCATTTTGCGAGGACATTCATCCTTTTTAAGTCGTGTTCTACTTTGAAAAATATTTTCTATTTTGTCCTCATTTTTGTGTTAGACAGGTTTTAAGAACTTTTAAATCGACATAAAGTTTTTTTTTTGAGTTAAGATAAAGGATATTTTTAAGATTCGATCTAAAGATGTATGTATATAGTATTAATTATTTTATAATTATATTAAAGTTAAAATTCAGTTATAAATTATATTAACATGTGAAATAAAATATTAAATCTATTAAAATTGAAATAAAACAATTGAATACAACTATTTTTGAATTTAGATAGTTTATAAAAATATAGAAAGATATTATTTAAGTACAAATATGGTGTATATATATATGACATATACATAATAAAAATCTTGTAAATTTTTACATAAAAGAAAATATATGATATTTTTATATTATTGAAGAGATTTATATTCTATTAAGTTTTATATAAAATTGAAAAACTATAAAAATTAATAAGATATTTTTGGTATATTTATTATGTACATATATTTAACTTATCTAATGACAAACTATATGCTGATTGAAATCAATAGAAAGACGAGAAGAAAACGAAAGAAGAATTAGATCGTTTACGACGATCATTTGGCAAAATTTTCTTTCCATCGAGCGGAAGGTTCTACTTGATATGAACGCAACCAGCAGTCGATGAATCACTTTCGTTTTCTTTACGGTACTTATATTAATATAAGTCTGTACTTACGGTGTGTTTGTACGCCTTGAAGACTTTTTCTTTCGGTCTGTCAATGCAAAAGTGACAGTGGTCCGTGTCCGAGGACCGGTTAGAAGTGAAAACGAACAATGTGGGGGGTTCAGGCTGTTTTATATGCGGAACGCAAACTCCATACAATCGGGCCGCAAGTGTATGGGGTTCATTAGCCGCTTGCGCAACCCTCACTCAACTATAATCATTCGTCATATACGTATATATATATATATATATATATATATATATATATATACATTGATATGAGATGATTGCAATTCGAAGGATGTAAGTGTGATTGAGAAGAATTTAAAAATTTTAATGATGGATAATGCTGGTTGTTGGTCCTCAAAAAAAAAGAAGGAATCTCAAAAAGAAATAAACAATTTATATTCATTCTGACATTCAGAATACGTTATATGTATATATAATAAAATAAATCATGTTCAGAATTCAAGGATTGGAATGTGGATGAAGGATTGATGCTGATTTCTGATATGGACTTTGGGGCAGTGATTAGTCAGACGTCATATTGGTCATATTAGACCTTTTAATTTTTTTGATTTTGTTGACTATTTTCGTTTACATTGTGATTATGGAAACTTTAGTGATTATTGGTTATCTGCGCAATTAATGTAAGCATTAAAAATTTGACGCTGAATAAGATATATTATAGAAAATTCTTATAAAAATAGTTGTCTAATTAGCTGGATTTGATTTGGTAAAATTAAATTCAGTAAGTAGAAATAAAGATTTTTTTTAATTGAATCTTTTCGAAATTGAATTAGTATTATATTAGTTTTAGATTTAGAAAATAAATTAATATTTTTTTATATGTTTTGAGAGATTGATAAAATTATACATTGAAAATTAAAATAAATATATGAAGTCTAAGTTGAAATTTGATTAATAATAAATATAATGTTTTTTTTTAACTACAATATTTTGTATGTAGATTTGCAATGTATGAAATATAAATCACAAAAGAAGAAAAATTTTGTATCAAACTTGTTAACGAGCAATGGAAACACTTAAGCTTATCTAAATAAGAGTTAAATTATACAGTTAATATATATGAATAGAGTATGTTATATAAAGATTGAACTAGTTTATAATAGGAGTAAAGTACACGTTTTAAATTAAAGATCTTCTAGATATTTTGGTAATAATTGTACATTATTGGTTTATTTTATATATTATATTATATAGAAAATTTATACACATACATCTTTTCGATTCTTGTCGATTTCATAAAATATTAAAATCGAGATTGTTCTCGGAAAAAATATTAATATTACGAATATTCTGGGTAATCCTTATTCGCGTAAGAACAGTTTAAATTCATTATTGAGGTCATATTGGCAAGAAATTTTTTTAAAAAACAAGGACGATAAACATATTTTTTTACATTAACCTATTTATAATTATTGATGAATTTAATATTTGTAAAATAAATATGCATCGAAAGGTAACCTGAATATATTCTGAATTATTATAAATCATTTGAATCTGTGAGATTATAATTAAAAAAAAAACGAAATACTTGAGAAACATTGTTTTAAATTAATTTATTAGAAAAAAAATAAAAATATTTTCGTAAAACAGTTAATCAAATACACTTCCCTATTTCTTTATATTTTAAATTTTCTTTTATATATTTTTAAAATTAAAAAAAAATCGATAAAAATAAAATCTAACAAATTTTGTGTGCAGAATATGCAATTGAATAATTTTAAATAAATTCTAATATAGAAAAATCGAAATGAAACCATTAAAAACATAAATATTTTTTTAATAATTTCCATTTATATTAAGGAAAAAATCTATAATTCTAAAATATTTCCATTATAAATATTTATTTTCCTCATTTTTAACACGAAGAAATTTAATGCGTGAATAAATAGTATTAAGAACGTATGTATATAAAAAAAACACAAACGTCACTGAACTCGAATTTAACACCTTTTTATTATTATTTTCATATATAATATTTTTAACCGGATCTAAATTTTTTAATCTAAAATAAAAATCCAGAGATTCGTAAAGTTTCGCTATTTGATACAAAATTGAAAACGTTTATAAAAAAAAATATAAATTATATTGATTCGATTATTTTTTTTATACGAAATTAAAGAGGGCAATTTTATATATGTTTTTTTTTTCAATATTAAAAAAAATATGCGTCTATAATGATATAAGAGGTAAAAGGCTAAATACTTCCTTACGGTGCGTCAACCTGGTATAACCGCTGATTGTGCAACAATTACAAGACTTGTGTAAAAATAAATACAGGGTGTTTGCGAAATAGCGTACCGAAAATTTAAAGCTATCATATTTTTGAAAGCGGTTCGCAAAAACGAAAGACTAAAACGTTAATAATTAATTGTTCATGAATCAATATTGAAAAAAAAATTGCCATTTCAAGGTTAAAATTTGATCAAAATAAAATAAGTTATAATATATATATATATATATATATATATATATATATATATATATATATATATATATATAAATGTTAGAAAAACACTGATTTATTAATTTTGGTAGAAAAATTATATTTTTTTTTCTCGACTATTTTGCGACTTGTTTTGTTGACCATCAACGATATTTAACAGTTTTTTTTTTAAATATATATAATAATATTCATAACTGTAATCTTTTATTATTCTAAACTGTCAAATATTTTTCATTAAAAAAAATATTCTTGAATATAAAAATATAATTCATAAATGAATTTTTAAATAAAACGTATTACATTTCCTTTTCAGATGTATTCAACGCTTTATCAACAATGGACCATAAAAATATAATATCTTTTAATCACAGATTGCAATTGTCTTCTTACTAAATATATGTATTTTTTTAATTTATATTACTGATTAAAATTATATTTTTTATATTGTTCAATATAATAGATTTCATTATTGAATCACGCCATATATTTTATTAAATGATAAACTATTTGAAATGAGTATAGATGATGAATATTTTGAACGTTTAATCGACAATATCGGATATTCAAATTAATGTAAATTTTATATACAACTATAAAAATAATATTGCGTAATATATATTTAAATATTTTATACTGTTATCTGTTCCAATGATATAAATAATTTATTATAGTTATTCAACGCCAAATATTATTGTACTTTTAGCGGTCAATCGTTAGAATTTTAATTTCAACCAGTTTCTAATAAATTTTATATTATGTTGAACAACTCTGCATTAAAAAAAATCACTAAAATTATTTTCATGAAAATTTAACATTTTTTATAAAGTCAAATTATTAGAGATTACGAATATATATATATATATATATATATATATATATATATATATATATATATATATATATTAAAATTTATTTTAAAATATCAAATATCTAATACATGAATAATTGACGTAATTAATCTAATTTGTAAAGCTGATTATTTATTTATTTATTTTTCGTTTCTTATAAAGCCGAGCACACATTCTTTTAACCGTTTTCATATATATGATATAATATAAGAGTAACTTTATAAACCTTCAAAAAATCGACTGTAAAACTGTAAATTGCGTAAAAGAAACATTACGAAACATTTTCGCGAAATCGCAAAAAAAATAGCACGATTATGAGAAAAACGTATGGGAAATTTTCATGTGAAAATAAATAATATTTATTATGTTTTTTAATTTTTACGATTATTTTCTTTTCAATTCTCACTGTGATATATGTAAAAAAAAATTATTGGAACACGCATTATATATATATATATATATATATATATATATATATATATATATATATATATATATGATTAATAAAAAATACGTGCGAAAATTTAATATATATATTACAAAAAAATATATATGGATAATTATTTAATATAAATAATGAGAATGTTGTTAAAAAATACTACAAATAAATACTCTTTCTAATTTGTTAACAATTTAAACTTCTTACTGATAGTAGACATCTATATTTTGAATTAGAAAGATATATTTTTTAAATAAAATGTAACATATTTAATTTAAATATAAAGTTAATTACTTAATTTTTACTTTGAAGAAATATAGATTCAAGAAATTTAACTATAGTAATTAATTTAGCATTATTTTTACTTTGATAATATCTTTGCGTATAATTTAAAAGATTAAATAAGTTAAAAAGATTAATTTAATTTTTTAAATATTGCATATATATATATATATATATATATATATATATATATATATATATACATATATATTGTTTATACTATTATTTTTCTTTATATAAATAATAAAAAATAAATTTATAGTTAATATTATATTGTCAATAATAGTTTTAAATAAAATACAAAATGTAAAAAAACATTTCGACATCTAATTCTTCGTAAGAAATATATGTTATTAAAAAAAAATAAAAATATATTTAATAATTTTTAAATTATATATTCATAGATGTCGTAGCTATTTTAAATATTAAAAAGTTTATAAAAAAGGTTAAAAAATGTATTTTATATCAGGATTTTAAAAGAAATTGCATCCTTTTGAATTGCAAAAAAATCCTTAAATGAAATTGTGAATATTAATTAAATATTTTCCTGAGAATTTTTTTTCCTTTTTTAAAAATTTAAAGTTTAAAATCTATTTTAATCCATTTTATGTGATAAAAGTATAATAAAAAAGTAAACAGTTAATAATTTTATGACTGAAAAGAAATTATAAAGAATTAAATTCACACAAATTATTTTCATAAATAAAAAATAACTTAAAATAAGCTTAAATTATTGTAAATGTTTATTTGTGTAAATATTATGTTAAAAAAGGTAAAGTAAAATATATAAAAATATATATTTAAAAATTCATTTTTATTCAAATATATAATATATATTTACATTTTCAGCAATTTGTCAAATAAAAAGAGACTTATTTACAATAAATATAAATGATATTCATTTTAAATAATACAAGCGATTTAAAAATGAATTAAAATGTAAATAAATTTAATAAGCGCACTAAAAATATCTTAGTACATTTTATAATATTTAAATTAAATAATAAAATTATCATTAACGTAATAAATGAATACTTTTTAAGGAGATTATATTTATTTTATGGCAATTATGTATTAATAATATAATTATTTTATGAAAATAAATTTTTCCAAATTTATTTATATCGTTTTTTTTCCTATATATAACGTCATTTGCTAGTTTTTTCTTAAAGAAAAGACGATTCCACAAATCATGTCAAATTTTTATTTTTTTTTTAAAAGACAAATATTTCTTTAGCATTTCTTACATTTCGAAAAAAAACGTTTTAAAATTTTGTTTTATCAAATCAGAGTATATCGACTCTCTCTCTCTCTCTCTCTCTCTCTCTCCCTTTTTTAACTCGATAATTCGAATCATTTCGAATTATCGAGTTAATTCCTATTTGCGTGCGGACCGACCACGACTCTGACCGTGTTTCTCAAAATGTCGGTAACAAATTCTGTCGTTCTAATTATTTTATTACCGAAATGATCTATAATTCCCATCGTGCCAGCGTATATTGGTGTCAAATCTAAATTTACCGGAGATGGCGGAGGTTTTATATCGATATAAGGTCTCCTAGTAGTTTTCGTTTTGTATCTAGGGGTAGTTGTGGGTTTTTCAGTTTTTTTAGTTATCGTTGAACGCGTTGTTTCATCTAGCGTCGATGGGGATGAAGTTACCCTTAAAATACAAAATTAATAAAATTATAATTAATTATTTTTTTTTTGTACAATATTAATAATAATATTAATAATAAAACACCTCATTGTTGTACTAGAAATCGATCTAATAGTCGGTTTAATTTCAGAAGGCGCCTGCTGTTCGTCTTCAGTTGGATCGATTCTATTCAAAATCGCCGGTCTAGGAGGAGACGGAGTAGGAGTCGTTTTGAAAGGTTTTTCATCACCTGAAATATATTTTTTAACACATAATCATTACGCAATTAAAATTTACAACGATCGCAACAAATTTATACAGAAAAAAAAATTGAGAAAATATGTACACGAATACGCGTCGCCGCTCAATACTCCAATTAAGAGCGACGCGATGCGCCGATTATGAAATTACGTCAAAAATACCGAAAAATTCATAAAATATGGTTAGTTGAAATTAATTTTAGTATTGTATTACGTTATGTGATTATAAAAATAAATTAATATTTTTTATCGATAAATCCGTTTTTGGTTCGTATTGCGTCACATTCCATACTCGGACGGCGCAATGTCAATGATGAACGATGATATTTACCGATTCGATTGTTGTCATCTTTTTCCAGATAATCCTCGAATCTCCTGGTGATATCACCGGTCGGATCCCACCTGGCTGTCAGACGATCCCATTCTTTAGGATATTCTGATCGCAACTTTCTCAATATTATCAAAGCGTTTTGTTTCTGTCGAGCAGTGCAACGAGCGCATTTCGTCCTTAAACCTTCTGGAAGAATACCTGAAAAATAAAAGAAATAATATTTTAATAGAATAAAATAAATATATTTCAATTAATCATTTTATAAATAAACTAAAATATTTAATATCATGACGTATGTTTAACTAACTGTCGCTATTTATATTACTAGCACAATAAAACGGTTACGCTTTGTGATCATTAACCATAGATTCTCAACATAATAATAATACGTTTAATTTGATTATATTTCATATTTAAATATATAAATTTTATTCAATACACTGCAATGTCACATCGTAAATTCTTTACGTTTTGTAACTGATTTATATATAAATATTCCTTCGACTTCTAATCGTGATTTCAAAATTTATTTGAGAATTCCACAGTTTCTCAAACTTTCTGGTTTTATAAAATAAATAATAATAATAATAAATAGTAGAAAAATCACATCTATAATCGTCGCATTCGGTGTTCAAGAAAAAGCGTGTACCTTCGAAAAGCGAAAGGCGAATAAGTGCTGTTGCAACAACACGTTCAAAACGAGTCATTTCGATATAATAAATTAGATAAGTTTTTTCGAAAAGTGTGGATATTCATTTATAAAATCGTACGAAGGTAAAAATGTGGCAGTTACAGTTTTTTTTCACTGAAGAATTTTGCCTTATATAAATATATAAATATATCAGAAATAAATCAAAACGCCTACGCGACGTCGCTTTTTATCGTCGCATTATTCCTTAATTAAATTTATAAACTGTGAAAAAAAATGACCTTAAAATTAAATTGATACATTATTAATGATCTAACCGATTAATGAAATAAATATAAAAATAAAACAATATTAATATTATACAATTTTTAATACCAAAATTGAACGTGAATTTTGGATAGAATAATGTGTAAATAATGAGCATTCGGATATATTTCTCTGATTATAATAAAAATAAATAAATTAAAATCTTTCTCGATCATTGAATATTGTTATTTTTCATCATTATTATTTATATAAAAAATATAATTTGATACATTTAACGATCAATCATCCACTGTAAACTTCTTTTTATGATCGCATCACAAAAAATCATTTATATAAGAAACGTTTAGATTATTATTAAAAAAATATTTATATTTTATTCCAGATAATTTCAATATCAACTTAGTAATTATAAAATTTTATTATAAATCAAAGAAAAATATTGCATACCATGTGATAAAATATTTTCATGCATGCATAAATATACATAATAAATATAAACGCATTTAAATTACGTCACAATACGACATAAATAGGAATTTATTATGTTATCGAAATACAAATGTGCTTTTTAATATAATTTATAAATATTTTAATTAATACAAATTGGAACAGAAAAATAATTGGAAAAATATATGAGAAACATCCATATATTAATATATTTTTTCATTATTAAGAAATTGAACGGTTTACAAATTAATTAACGGATCACGCAAAATTTCTGTGCAATATTTTTTTTTTCATCAAAATTAAACATAATTTTTTAAATTAAATTAAATATGTTTAAAAATAAATTATATTTGTTAAATTTAAAATTAAAAAAAATATATATTACAATATAAATACTACCTAATAATTATTACTAAAATAACAATTTAAAAAATATAACAAGAAATACCACTTAATATAAATAAAAAGATTTTTTTTTGTAACTTGCAATTGCAGGATTGATATTCTTATTATTATGCAACAAGATTTGAACTCTGTATAAAATTACGTAATCGTCAATTCTAAAGGACTAATTGGAATTGAATGAAGCATCCGCGTTCAAAAAAGGCACCGATTATGATCGGTGTTATTTTTTTTCGCGCCAAATTTCAAATCAAGGACCCGTAATTCAGCCACTGTGCCAACAAAAATGTTGACGTATTATTTACAGTCGAGATAAATACATTTTAATCTCACATTATGATTAATGATATTTTTATAAAATCATCGTACAAAAATATTTATTGATAGTTTTTTTTATGTTTAAAAAATATTTAATAGCACTAGTTTAAAAGCACTGCTTAATTGAAATACGTAAATTTATAAATAATATATATATATATATATATATATATATATATATATATATATATATATATATTATAACTTCAATAAATTTAATACATAATACTGTGATCAAAAAGTAAAGTGAATTTGTTTATAAAATGTAAATTTTTTATTTGTTTTTCCAAATCAATTTCACCCCTTTCAAAGTAAACAGTCGAAATAGTCTTTTTTCGGTATAGCCTTCAAGACCTTCTTCGATTTGGTTTTAATCTTCTCAATCGTGTCAAAACGGCGTCCCCGCATTTGCTTTTTTGAGTTTACTGAATAGCCAGAAGTCGCACGGAGCTAAATTAGGCGAATACGGTGGTCGTGGAACGATATGAGTCAAGTTTTGGCAAAAATGTCGTGAAGAACCAATACAGTATGACACGGTGCATCATCGTGACGAAGGAAACATGAGTTGTAAAAACACTTGTAATTCGGAGATAATTAAATGATTTGACAAATGCTATAAAGAGTCCTACCAATCTAGGAAAAAAATTGCAATTTACCTACTTTACTAATGCCCGGGAGTTTTAAATGACAATTTCACCTTACTTTTTGATCACAGTAGTATATGCAAAAAAATTACAAAATATTTGAGAACTTCTCGTTTAATGTGTTTTTATATTGAAGATTAACGCTCGCTTATTGAAGATTCGTTAAATATAAATGTATTATTCACAAAAAAATCTAACACAACTTTTTTATATTATATATTATTTACAAATCTTTTTGAAATATTCGTATACAATGTCATAATTTAAATTAGTCTCTAGCTTTATTTATTATAAATTACTATATACTTATTTTTTAGAAAAACATAGATATATTTTTTAATAATAATAACATTTATGACAAGTTATAAATATTGGCTTTTTTTTAATACATTCTTCTAGTATTTTTATAAAAATATAATCGAAATTTTTTTTTATGACAATAACACGAATACAATTTTCAATTTACATATTTGAAGAACAGTAATACGAAAATATGTTAATTTTAATTAAACATTATCATTTAACGATTTGAATTAATAAAAAATCATATTGATATTTAGTTTTATTATTCGAGATAATTATTATATATTTATATATAATATAACATTATAATAATACAGAAAAATTAATGTAAGCACGGATTTTAACGTAATATATATTTTTTTTGTAATATTGTCGTGAGTTACAAAGATATATTGTTTTGTTACAAAACATTTTCATAAGAAAAGCGGAAAATCACGACGTGAAAATCGTTAGATAATATTTTTTGTGTGAGAGAAAAAAAAATTCAGATGTATCTTTATATAATATAATGAAATCCAAATGAAACAATATATAAATATTTTTTTAACGATTAATAAAAATATTTCATCTTCGAACAGATTGAAACCACTGAAATTAAATATTCTCAAGATTTTTCGATAATACATTATTTTTTTTTAGATATAAATAACAATTTTAAATCTATAATATTTAATAAATCCAAATATAGTTAGATACAACTGCGATCTTAAACTACCAAATAAACTATGACATCATAATGATTTATATATGTTTATGTTACAATCGTAAATTTAAACTATTCACGTGGCTTTTAGAGAAAACGTTTAGTATATTACTAGTTTGACATTTTGACCTATTCTACAAATACAATTTCTATAGCATCATCATTTATACGGAAATTAATTATATGAAGAAGAAAAAAAATGTAATTACAAAATTTTAAGTTGTTTCTTTATATTATAAATACATAACTAAAAAAAATATTAAAAATTAAATTTGATATTTGTCGATAAGATATATATATATATTTTTCAATTTTAAAATGTATTATATAAATATATTTTTAACAAAATATATTTATTTAAACATTTATGCAGTTGCTAAAATAAAAAAATATTATTATTATTATTTTCAAATATAACGAATTTTTTTTACTAATTTATTTATATACAATTTTTCCACATATTCTAGTATAATATTTTGATCTCTGATTATGCAATTAATTTCTAGATGAAATTTTCGAGTATTAAAATACAAATTTATAATTTAAAAAGACATTTTTATCATCACTTTCACGTAAGTAAATTAAAAGGAATACTCAAAAAAGTAACGGAAATTTTGAAAATTTTCAGGTTATACAAATATATTGGTAAGTTGAGATAATTTTATTTATACAAACAATATCAAAAATAAAATTTTAAGCAAACATTTTCAACTTTTACAAATAAAAATATTATTATGACAGGTGTTAATTTTATATATTAATAATGTATATCGCATTCTTGTAGCCCGATGCGTCGTGTATGGCTTGAAAATTTCGCAAATATCCCTCGCTAATACGTGTTGACGACCTCTGGATATACTGTTAATGGTAATGTTGTCAACAAAGAAATACAAAATGTTGCAACAATAAAGAACAATAATACCACGTTCTTTTTACATACGTTTCAAAGAAGACAATGATCGCGATCATTATTTTTTATTTATTTATTTTTTTTGTGACACGATCATGCCATGGTCATCCCGTGTTCCAGATTAATTTTGTTTTTGTAAAGTGTTAAAAAATTATCGACTACGAGACAATCTATAATTAATTACATAAATCAACTTTCAATGAAAAAAAATTTTTCTCCTCATCATGTCATACTGCATTGGTTGTTCGCGACTTTTTTTGCCAAAAACTCGACTCATATCGTTCCGCAACCACCGTATTCGCATGATTTTGCTCCGTGTGACTTTTGGCTATTCAGTAAACTCTAAAGGACAATGCGTGGACGCCGTTTTGACACGATTGAGGAGATAAAAACCGAATCGAAGAAGATCTTGAAGGCTTTACTGGAAAAAGACTATTCAGACTGTTTCGTGGACTGGAAAAAGCGTTGGCAAAAGTACGTTTTATCGGACGGAGATTACTTTGAAGGGGATGAAATTGATTTGCTCTTGAATAAATAAAGAATTTACATTTTATAAATAAATTCATCTAACATTTTGATCACAGTGTTATACATCATACATATATTATTAATTTCTAGGGAGTGCGATGAATAAAAATAATAAATTATTCATCAATATGACGAGAATACATCACAGATTCATTATCAATTTACATATAATACATATGCATTAAAATTAATATCATTATTTTTATTTCATTATGGATTTTTTCCTTATTAAATCTTATATAATATTATATCTATTATAGTAACAATAACACGCACAAATACCATAAATTCTTAATAAATCAGCATTCAATAACGCAATTTAACAATACTGTATATGAATGAAGTTGATATATTACCATAAATAATATTATATTACGAATAAAATTAATTTTATTATTATTTCATATATGATAAATGATAAATATAATATTTTGATCAAATTAAAAAAAATATTATTATAAGAATAAACCACAACGTTATTAAGATATTCAATTAGTTATCATTCGATATATAATACATGCTTTGCATTTTTTATAATTTATATACTAAAAGAATATCATTAAATTAAATTATAAATTATAATAATTTATAAAGTCCATATGTTTAACTGATTTATGTAATGTGTCTTGGAATTTTGATTTATTATTGATAATATTTTTCTCATTAATCTTTTTTTTAGTAAAAACTGATATTTTAAACACTAATTATATATTGAAAAAAAAATGAAATGCTAAAAAATGATTAATGCTATTCTCTAGGAAGTTGATTTTTTTATAAAGCAAAATCGTTATAATTTTGATATTAATATACGAAATTTGAAAAAAAAATTAACGTTTTGTAAAATAGAAAAATGGAGTCACGTTATTTTCAGCTTAAATGAAAAATCATGACACTATATAATCACATTAAGAGAATAATTTATCATTATGTACCAGCAATTTCCTACACACGTTGCACTTTAAAATGCACACGTTGTCTATTTTTCTAAATGTTCATAATCATTAGCCGTGAACTTTTTTTTTCCTAGAAAATAGATAACACATTACGATTGCGATAATTGTGATGTGCAATTTTATCGGTTTGAAACTTCTCATTCGACATGTGACTGGCAAACTAACAAATATACGACATTTCCACTTTTAATATCCACTAAAAATTACGATTACAATTCGATTTGTGCATAATTTTCATAAATATATATTTTTTTTTGGGATAATGAATAAATTTTGTCGAATTTGAAAATATAATACGATGTTTACAATCAATATAATTAAAAATCATAATATATATATATATATATATATATATATATGTATATATATATATGAAATTTATTCATAAATAAATATAGAAAACAAGGTCAATTTGAAGAAAAATAGACAGGACACAGTTGAATGCAGAATAAACTGCATCATATCGAATTCCACGCTCATATTGAATCGAGAATCTAATAAATAATTCAGAAGGTCATTCTTTAAAAATTTACCGGTAAAAGTACTAGAAAACTAGTTAGAACAAATCTATGAGAATCATAATATTTTAATTTGTAATTTTTAACGATGTTCTGGCATTTCAACAATATAATTATATCGTTCATCTTCAATAATCAGCATAAAAATTATACTTTACATATATTAAACTATAGGATAAGTTTAAATAATATTTATCGAATATATATCCGTATATCGATCGATAATTATAGTAAAAGGCAGCATTTTTATTATTCGAGGTTGTGAAAAAAAAATTGTTTTTAATTTACATCAATAAAACAAATAATTCAGTTTAGTTCAATAATAAAATATATAAACATTGATATATCATTATATATAATATATTTATCAAAGATAATTATAATGACTATTTAAAAATAATATTTTATTTAAATGAAGTAGAAAAGAACTTGTAGTCGATGCGTAATTTCAAATAGAAGTTAGTAAAAATGTGATAGCAGTAAAAATCTAATTGTACTCAATATTAATAATATAAAGCAAAAAAAAAATTATTTTAAAATATACAATTCAAGTATTTATTTTTAACTTTCTTAAGTATAAAAAGTATTTATTATCGATTGTAAAAGCGTCAAACGATTTCAAGTAAAAGACAACAACAAACAAAATTCTTTTCTCGTCCCATTTTTTTAATATTTTTTTTTATTTATATAAATATATATATATATATATATATATATTTCTATATATATATATATATATATAAATATATATATATATATATAAATATATATATATATATATATATATATAAATATATATATATATATATATAAATATATATATATATATATATATATATATATTTCTTAAATCGTCGAGAAAGTAAGCGCATTATTTTTATTAAATATGATATTTAAATACGACACAATTACGAGTTACGAACTCGGAACGTCGGTTATTAAGTGTGATAATTTCGTTAAACCGGACACATTAATATTTAATACCATATAAAATCATATTAAAATGAAAATATATATATGTATATTTTTTTACATATACAAAACAAAATAAAGCGATCTAAATTTCTCAGTTGAATAAAAAATAATGAAATCACACTTATTATAATATAATTATTCGATAGAAAAAAAAAAATAATTATAATAAAAAATGTTGTCCCGTTGTAATTTACTGTTATTTACTAGTTTCACAGTAACGGATTATTTCAATGGAGAATAATCGATAAACTAGTTTATGGATTAAATAAGGGTGTGTATTTGGTTCAAGTTTAAATTGTCAACAGGAGAATTATATATATATATATATATATATATATATATATATATATATATATATATATATATATATATATAATATGTATATAAATTAATTAAAATTTATAAACCAGTTTTTAACTATAAACAATATATTATTGAATCAAAAAAGTATCACTTGAAAAACAAATATGTTTCGAATTATTATTTGTAAGTTGAACTTCTCAAATTAATCAAAAAAATAAATAAATAAATATTAGTTTATTATAAAAAAATATAAGTTTTTATACAAAAAAATGTTTTTTTTAATATTAATATAAATATTCGTAAAGAAAATTATATAGATTTTGTGATCCATATATAAATGACAGGTCTATAAATCGTTGTATAATCGTAAATATTATACGATAATTTCGTATTTAATAGATATATTTTATAGAAAACGCTCTTCACATAATATTCACATATAAAAAGAAAATCTAGAGTGAAAGTTGAACCCGGAACATTCGGAAATCGAAGCACTTACAATTCAATATCAGGAAGCGATCGCTGAATTTCCTGGTGACAAATCGATCAGAGAAATGTTAAAATTAATTCTGAAAACGATCGAATAGCTTTCACGATGATTAACGTGTATTATTTTTTTTTAAATATATATATATATTTTTTTTTTTTGTAATAAATAAATACAAATATTGATGGACTTTCACCCGAGAAGCGCGATTAAAATTTTATGCGCGTCCATCGCAACGGATTTTCCCCTTGAACCGTTGAATCATCTAAAAATTTAGATTTTTTTCTCATTTCCTATTGTGAAGAACTATTGAAAAAAAATTCCTCGTAACAATAGAATAAATAATTATTCTGCGAACGATCCTTTTTCGATTTGCATCTGATTCTGTTTACATAAAAGAAAACGACTCGAATCGAAACCATTTAAGGATTCGTACAGATTTATAGTGTTGATATTTAAAATTTAAAGGGTTTCTTCAATAATAAAAAATAAATGTATCTCAAATGACAAATTATTTATATATATATATATATATATATATATATATATATATATAAATAATTCTATAGAAAATGACTGATTGTAATTTTTTCTCAACATATTTTAATATTTAATTTCAGTTTTTATTTGTTTATACTATTTTTTTATATAAATATTAATATTAAAAATATTTTCCTTAATTATTTAAAAATAAAATGATTTTTATCATTATATAAAATACATAAATAATAAATTAATATTTATATTTACAATTAAAATATAAAAATTAGGAACTGCAAACCTGCTTCAACGAGAAAATTTTTATTATTCGCACGTTAAGAATAATTAATTTATAAATTACGCACAATAAAACGTATTTTTACGACATTATAACATTATTTATTTCCTTAACAAACAATAATTTATCCTGTATATTTTTAAATAGATAATTTATTTAATTCCCAATTAAAATTCTCGAACATCTTCTTTTTAAAACACTTAGAAGCGATCGTTATTTTATCTTATTATAATAGTATTATATTTTTTTTTTAAATTATAAATAGTAAATTATAATCATTTTAAAATTACTGTCGACTTCCTCTTCGTAAACACATGTACAAATAAAAGGTTCATGAATAAGTAAAATAACATTAATAATAATAATAATATTGTATTAAATAACCTTGTTGTGTTGTTGCCATTGAAATTGTACGTTGCCTTTAAAAATCATTACATTATATATATTTAAAAAATAATAATAATTAATTATTATTATATAATATATTCGTATATATATATATATATATATATATATATATATATATATATATATATATATATATATATCATATTTTATATTATTATAGCGTTCAACATATAAATCAAATTTAAAGAGAAAATTTTAATACAAATAAATTGTTTATATATAATTTCACAACAATTATTTGATTATTGAATTGCCAAAAAAACACTCGAATAACCATATTTAGCTATAAATTGCAATTTATTTACTCTAAATGCGAGATTAAACAATCGTATTTATTTTTCTAATCTCAATGAGGTATTCAATGGTAATTTGATGATGAAAATGATACGCATTTGATGATGAAAACATTTTTGAAATTAGAAAAAATGCATCCACGATTAAATTTAATAAATAATTTAAGAATATGTGTAGATAAATAAATCAATGAGTACTGATTTAATTTAATATGATATATATAGTATTATAAATAATTAAAAAGTAGACCAGTTATACGAAATTCTTGCACTGATTTTTTTTAATCTCGTCAAATTTTATCTCAAAATTTATAAAATATAAACATATAACATTGTGATCAAAAAGTAAGGTGAATTTAAGGAAAAAGTAAGGTCCTCGAAACAGTCAAAATAGTTCTTTTCCGGTATAGCCTTCAAAACCTTCTTCAATTGAGTTTTTATCTTCTCAATCGTGTCAAAACGGCGTCCCGTATTAGCCTTTTGAGTTTGCCGAATAGCCAAAAGTCGCACGGAGCCAAATCAGGTGAATACGGCGATTGCGGAACGATATTTTGTCACGTTTTTGGCAACAAAGCCGCAAAGAACCAATGCATTATGACATGATAACTTGGAAATAATTAAACCTTTTGCCAAACAGACGTTTAGCAAATATTATAGAGAGTCCTAAAAGAAATTACAATTTGTCTACCTTTTTAATGTCCGGGTGTTTTAAATAACAATTTCACTTTACTTTTTGATCACAGTAGTATATAAACAACTTTTCGGATTTCAAAAACGATTGCACATATCTCAAATATTACTCTTATATAATATATAAATATATAATATAATATGAAATCGGTTCAAATTCCTCACATTTAATTTCTCCGACATGACCGATAAAAATCTAAATATTGTCAATATTGAAATTGCATTTAACTTCACGGTATTTCATCAGTTAAATGGACTTTTTATTATAACGTTTCAACTGTATTACGCAATAGAAAAAAAAATATAAAACGATTATCGACATTTACATATTCGTATCGCATACGAGTTAACTGCGATTCAATTCTCATATAACGTAATCGGTCAAATAAAAAATTACTATAATGTAAAATAAATATATTGTTTGCATTCATAAAAGCCGTCTTAACTTTCGATTTTTTTTTTCATAATCAAATTTACGTGAGCGCAATTTATTTAAATATATTTATTATGACACAAAAAAAAAATTATTATATTGATATTCTTTATATATGAAGTGTCGATATGAAGATCTATAAATCATGTTAAAAATATAAAATATATATATATATATATATATATATATATATATATATATATATATATGTATGATATATTGAATAATTTATTTAATGTACGCTTATGATAGAATTTTTTTTAATTAATAAATATTTATTTTCTATTTAGTAATTTTAAAGATGATTAATTAAATTGGTTTGATCTTTTATTAGCAATAGGATGTGTAAAAATTATTCTATACGGAAAATTTAATATATATATATATATATAAATTGAAAAAAATATCTATATTGATTTAATATAGGAATATTTTTGATATCCGATGCATTTATATTGAATGTTTATAAAATTATTATTTTTTTATATTTATGTACAAGAAATGAACACGCGGAAACGCCTCGAATTGCGATTCGCTCGTTATAACTGTGCTCGCAATAGCCGTGTTCACTGTGAACGTTGACCTAGAGTGTTATTAATTTTCCATCTGATTAAGTATTATTAGGAAATATGAACAATTTGCAAAAAATAATAATAATAATAAAACGCACTGCATGTAAACGCAACATTGTCTTATTTAGTATGCCAAGGTTTTCGGGTCAAATGTATCATATTAACGACTTTTTATATATTTTATAAAAAAATATATTTGATATTTTTAATAAACGATTTGCAAAAAAGAAACAATGCATAAATGTAAAAAATAAAATGTTTGAAAACGATCGCAACTTTTATAAATAACTCAGTTTTTACGACTCTTGGTTCCCTCATCTCGATAATGCAACGTGTTATACTGCATTAGTTCCGCTCGGCTTTTTTTACCAAAAAACTCGACTCATATCGTTCCGCAACCGCCGTATTTGCCTGATTTGGCTCCGAGCGACTTCTGGCTATTCAGCACACTCAAAAGGCTAATGCGGGGACTCCGTTTTGACACAATTGAGGAGATAAAAACCGAATCGAAAGTCCTGAAAACTATACCGGAAAAAGAGTACTTGAGGACTGAAAAAAGTGTTGCCAAAAGTGCGTTTTAATGAACAGTGATTACTTTGAAGGGGATGAAATTGATTTGGAAGAATAAATAAAGAATTTACACTTTATAAACAAATTCACCTTACTTTTTGATCACAGTGTTATATCATATATGAACTATACAAATTTATTATATTATTAAGTATTAGTTTATAAATCAATAAATTAAAAAAAAAATATAATATAATTTCATCGTAGATAAATAATAGAAAAAAAAATGTTTTGTTAAATTATAAAAGCGTGAACTTTTCATCATCGATCATAACATATAAAATCGAGTGCATGTTTGTATTGCACAACATATTTCAAAATCAATACACTTTTATTATACATATATATTGATCTATTATAAACTATAATCGTATAAAATAGTCAATATAATTGCAAAATATTACAAAATTACGTATTTTCATTGTCGCATAATAAATTTTAAAAGTTCGTATTGTTTATTCACGCGACATTTATATTGTATAATGTATTAATCATTATCAATGCGAATTTCTTATTTCCTTAAAAATCGCTCTCGAAAAATAAATATGATAAAACTGAATAATATAAGCGTAAAATCGATTTATTTTTGCAATGATTTTTAAGAGCGTACGTTGAAAGCAACATATTTTTTTTACAATATGGTCCTTGAAACCGATAATTAGCGGCGAATAGTGAAACGTTCGATATTAAATATTCGACATGTGTGCCTTTTTTCCAATACAGATTGTACGAAAATAATAACTATATATTTAGTACATCTCACAATTTACATTGCTTATTATTAAAAAAAAATGTATTTAATTAAAAAAATAATAATTACATTGTACCGAGATTAAAAATAGGAAATGCGACTGGATTTTCATTTGCTCTCTTCGAATATAACAACTATTTTAATATTTAGATTTTTTTCTTTAATTCAAATATTTTTTTATATTAATGTTCGTTTTTTATCATGTCGTTGATTGTTATATCAAAAATTATTAACGTTGAATGTCTTGAAATTTTTACAACGAATGCATATTTTTGTACTATGCTGTATATAAAAATATTTTTTTCTTCACATACAAAACATTTTTACAATCATTTAAAGCAACTAAATATATATATATATATATATATATATATATATATATATATATATATATATATATATATATAAGTGTGTCACACGAATTATAATTTCGACAATAGTCCTGCATTTACTATATGTAATTTCAGTTATGTCATTAAATATATATATGGATAAATTTATAAAAAAAGCACGAAATTAAAGAAAACAATGAATTTACGGACGTTGCAATCTGTTGAGACATCGTCTTGACTATTTTTTTTGTCTATTTTAAAACGAAATGTTAAGCTTCGTTTAGACGACGTAGTAATTTCACTTCGAACGGAAAATTGCTTAAACATTTTGGTATTGTTTTGTGAGTAATTAAATAGTGGATTTTTTTTCCGGATTAACATATTATATATTATATGTGTATACGAAATTATTTTTATATGTATAGAATGGGAAATTTTATGAATATATTTATGAATATATTTTTAATTTTTCCCACGATATTAAATAATAGTTTTATTATAGTTATTTTTAATACTATCTTATCGGATTGTAGTAAATCAAAAATAGGTTAAATTATTTTCGTGATTTCCAAACAACGTTGATATAAAATGAGATGCATAATAGAAAAGATAAAAATTTTCAGTAAATCTAGATAAAATTAGTCTATTATAAAATTTAATGCAAAATCTTGTATAAATTTTTAAACATTTTTTTTAACGAGTACTATTTTTGTATGAAAGAATCCATTTAAATAAAATTATTAATTGGGCATTAACCTGAGGTCTCGACTAGAATAAAAATAAATTATTATAAAAATTCCGAAATGTTGATTTTTTAATTTATATTTCATATATATATATATATATATATATATATATATATATATATATATATATATATATATATATATATAAAAGGTTATAAAACAAAAATATATATATTTTTTTTGAAACGCTTATAACATTTTAAAAATATGCATTGTAAATTATTAAAAACAAATTACTAAAATATTAACTGTAATAATATTCTGAATTAATTTATTATAAATAAAGTAAATATAATATTATGGTAAATTAAATCGATTCATCTTCCGAATTTTGATATAAATTCGAATTAATGCATTCAAATGCATTCTGATTTGTTCTTCCTATTTAACGGAATTTATCAAAAAAAATGTATAAAAATTTATATGGAAATCAATCTTTAAATTTAAATATATAAAACTGAATTAATATAATAATTCTTATTTTTTACTATAAAAAGTCATAAATTTTAACGATATGTTAAAAATAAATATTAAAGATATCAGAATCGTTTTTTTTTCTTCAGTTAAAAATAGCATTGATATTTTGATTATATTTAGAATAATTTAAATTAATATTATTCTAAATATATTTCTTCACTGAAGTGATAATTATTTTTAAATGGAAATCAATTTTACATTTTTCATATATATATATATATATATATATATATATATATATATATATATATATATATATATTATAATGATTTATTTACGATATTTGAAATAGAAAAAAAATAGTCAATTACTCACGTCTCAGTTGTTTTCCTTCGGCCGTACAGGGTTTTTCGTTGAGCAAACATTCAACATAATTCCTCACGAGTCTCTTATTGTCCATTATTGTATCTATATCTAAATAGTCGTATCTAGAATCATAGAAACCGTTCTCTTGTATCTGGGCTTGAACTTCGAAACACATCGAAATCACAGTCAACGATACGAAACATACTAGAAATCGATTCATGTTTCTTTTACGCACTTATAAATTTTTTATATACACTTGCACCCTTTGTCCGGTGAAAATATCACGTCAACAATATGACGTACTCGATGGAAAATGTTAAATCATTATTATTTATTCACATAATACACGTCCTATGATTAGATCTCTGCTCAATCTGAAAATGAGAATATATAAATAATTTACTATTATAATTAATAATGAAATATTAATTATAAGTGACAAAAATTGAGATAAAGAGTTAGAAAAATTATTAATATATTAATTGACATTTATAAAATAAAAAATGCAGTGTTCTTTTTAATCACGCAACAGAAATCATATATAATAAATACAATATATATATATATATATATATATATATATATATATATATATATAAATATATATATATAATATATATATATATATATATATATATATATATATATATATATATATATATATATATCAAAAAATATGTGTAATAAAATTATTATCTTATTAAATATTGACCTTTAAAACCTGTTGTGTCAAATAATAAAACCTTCGATATATTCTCGAAACGTAAATTAAATTAATAATCCGATATAAATATCAAGAAAATCCGGAAAATCCTTCGATATTAGGAAGAAATCGACATACTTTCGCAACACATCACCATTGTATTGGATTATAAACGGGTTAAATGTGTGTCAGTAATTCGAGAAAGTAACGATAGTTTCATTACATACATATATAAATGTAAATATTATATGTTTTTGTTGGAAAAAATGTGATAAATTTAGTAATTGCACAATCGATGCAATGATCGTTAACTAGACGAAATCAAAATAAAACGCAATATTCTATGTCAAAATCGTATAGAAAAAAAATAGAGAGAAATTAATCGACATTCATACTCGAATTGCACTAGAAATTATAGTATTTAATTAAAAATCTAAAAATTCAACAGTGGTTTAATTTTTAAATTTCGAACCAGTTGTTAAAAAAATCCTGAACAAATCTATACTATTTTACTTGGATATTTTTTCATTATACATTTGTGTGTTTTCATTTATGATAAAATAATTAAAATATTCGAATATTAAACCTGAATAAAATAAAAATTATACCGTAAAAGTGTCAACAACATTATTTATATTTATATTTATTTAATTAAATATCATTATTTATAGTAGTAAAACATTTAATTATTTATGCATCTCATTAATAACACTGTGAATAAAAAGTAATGTGAATTTATTTATAAAATGTAAATTCTTTATTTATTCTTCCAAATCAATTTCATTCCCTTCCTTCAAGAACTTCTTCGATTCGGTTTTTATTTCCTCAATCATGTCAAAACGGCATCCCCACATTGCACTTTTGAGTTTGCTGAATAGCCAAAAGTCGCACGGAGCCAAATCAGACGAATATGGTGGTTGCGGAACGATATAAGTCAAGTTTTTAACAAAAAGTAGCGAAGAACCAATACAGTATGACATGGTGCATTATCGTGATGAAAGAACCAAGAGTAGTAAAAACACATGTAACTCGGAGATAATTAAACCTTTTGACAAATAGACGCTTGGAAAATGTTCTACCAACCTAGGAAAAAAATACAATTTACCTGTCCTCCTAATACCCGGGAGTTTTAAATGACAATTTCACCTTACTTTTTGATTACAGTACAATACAAAATTTATATCACGTTTATTTTGAATAAAAATTAAAATATTCAAAAATATATTTATTAAATATTTCTGTTATTTATGATATTTTAAAATTTTGTTTTTAATAAAAATAATAATAAAAGGTTTTCCGTATAAAATATAATATAAACAATCGGACTTAAGGTCATGAGCTCGTGCGATATTGAATTTTCCGATAGTTTTTCTAAAATTTTATATATGTATATATTTTTTTGAACTGTCTAAAAGATTAAACATCGTAAACAGCGAATGATTTATATATATATATATATATATATATATATATATATATATATATATATATATATTCAACATTTCAAACAAAAATTATAATAATACTGTAAATCGCAGGCGACATTCTAATAATTTACATATCTATTTGTGAAGTTCTAGGACGTTGTATTAGTTAATGTACTATGTATATCTATTTGTATATTTACTATGCTTCATAATTCAGGCATTTTATAAAATAAATAAATATTACTATGGAAATGTTTTTAGGGGTCACGAACTTTTCGAATGATTTTTATCGGTGATTTATTAAAAAAAAATTGATTAATCATTGGTACACTATTTGCGATATTTTCTGTAAAAAATAATCGTAAATATAATAATATAGTTTTAAACTTAAACATCGTTTGTAAATATTTCAAATCTCAAACTGAAATTCAGATTCAAGATTACTAATTTTAACGACATTGTTAATATTTACGTTGTATATAAATTTTTGTTAACATTATTTTATCCTTATCGCTAATTGAATTATAAATTTTTAGCGTTATTTTTGCGCATGTATCGAAAAAAAAATATTATTACATATATCAAAATCTTTTTTTTTTTTTTAGATACGTGAACTTTAATAATCGCTATATTATAATATGTAAATATTATTAGCTAATAAACAATACTTTCTGTAATGTAAAAATATTAAGCAATCATCGTCGATCTAGTAGTATAGAAGAATTTCGTTTTGCTGTTTATTATTATTTCATAAAAATATAATTGTATGTAAAAAAAATAATTTTTAATATTATTGATACGAAATGTTAATATTTTTTTATGGTTCACGTTTAGAATCAACTCAATTGTATATTAATAACCTTTTAAATATTCTAATTAAGTAGAATTCGTATATATTAATAGTAATATCAATGAAATATTTTTATAATCTGTATTGATTTCTAGATATAAAAATAATTTCATGAACCTTAATATTTTTAATACTATTATAAAAATTCATAATTATAATTTAAGTTCATTATATTTTATAAAAATAAAATTGATTGATTTTTTTTATATAATTAAAAATTATATTTCAATGTACTGGAATTATTTAATTTTATAAATCGAAATGACGCTAATTAACTATATATAGTTTAGAATATTTTGACTTTATATATTGAAAACTATTTTTTCGATTTTAATTTAATGTTAATATTTTATTATAAAATATTATAAAATATTATTAAATATATATATATATATATATATATATATATATATATATATATATGTATATACACATATATATATATATATATATATATATATATATATATATATATATATATATAAACATCAAGCTTTTTTATAAATTAAAATTAATTAAAAAATTTATAAAAAAGAAGATTAATAAAATTCTATGAATTAATTTATAATTATTATAATATACTATTAAAAATTATATAAAAAAAATATTTTATATTTAAGATTAAATTAAAAAATAATGTAATTAAAAAATAACTCAATAATTATTCAATTATCTGCCGTATTTTTGTTATATATTAAACATTATTACGTAACAAAAAAAATGCGTTAAAATTTATTTTCGGTTCAGAATTATCATAGAAAAATAGATAAATAGATTCGGTTGAAATTTTATAATATTTACTCGGTTCCACTTTCGATTTCGTTTCGACTGCTTTCACTGCTTCAGACGAAATGGCCTCATAAAGATGATGTCTCTTTCGAATATCATAAAGAAAAATATATAATTATCATTATGTAAAAATTTATTCGGACAATTTTTAATTAGTAATCTAAAATTAAAAAATAAAATATGTCAAAAATAAATTTTCCAAAATGAAATAGAAGTGTGCATTGAAATTTTACGCAATATTCAAGAATATATAAAAAAATATTTTTATAATATAAATATTATTTTAAAATATATAATTATTGTAGAATTTATAATAAACTATGACCTTTTAATTATCTGAATAAAATAATTTTGTTGATATAGTATTTTGAATGAATATGTGAATTATATATATATATATATATTTATATATATATATATATATATATATATATATATATATATATATATATATTTATATATATATATATATTTTATATAAAAAAGTAGAAACATTATTATATATATTTTTAAATACATTTACATATATTTAACGAAATAAGTACATTTTAAACTTTAGATTATCATTAACTTTTATTTTTATTATCGCTTCCTATTTGGTTAAAATTTTCAATGTTAGAATATTAAAATGACGCGATTTTCCTATTCATATTATTCTAAATATATCAAATGTCATTTTATATCATTATTACTATCAAACTAATAATAAAAAGTTTATATTATTTTTTTAATACTAAAATGATTTATAGACTAAATAAAGAAAAATATTGAGATATCTCTTCTATAATATTTTTTTTTGATTGAACTTGAAAAATTATATAATAAATCTATAAAACAGTAATGATTTATTAACGTGTTATTTACACATAATTTTTAATGAAATATCATATAATTAGCATTTATACTATAATAATCACTAAATATTTTTATATATTTTTTTTTTAGTTTATGTACATTTTGAAACCGGAAATTCAAAAAATAAAAATGATGCCAAAAGAGAAATGCTTTCAAAAGGGTGAATATTGAAATAGTAAACAGTGTATTTATTTATCAATAATACCAAAAAAAACACACACACACATTTTATGAAACTCGTTAAATTATATACTTAATATCAATACAATTGAATGCAATCGACAAACGAGAACCTGATTTTTTTTTACAACGCATAAATATCTCATAAATAATCATGACCATTATATATATATATATATATATATATATATATATATATATATATATATATATATATTATTTATAACATTTAAAAATATTGAAAAAGTATTTACATAAAAATAAATATATATATATATATATATATCGCATTTTTTTTATATATGTATCACTATATATAAAAGCACTATTTTTTTAAAATATATTCTCGTCACAATTTCGTCATAATATACAAGCGAAACGAACCGTATTTTTTGAGGGTTGACGAGCGAAGATCGTCGAATAATATATTCTTTTTTATAAATATATATCGATAGTAATTTTCAGTGGTGAAATTGATGGATAATTTATCGAAAAACAAAAAGTGAGCGGCGCGGCCAACTCGAACGACAGTCGCTCCGCAACTAAACGTTCATTGTCACCTCTCAAGAATTTTAACCGTATCAATAATACAACAACAACAACAACAACAACAAACATGTAGTCTATTTGGACCTTTCTACTTTTAACATAGAATATATCGTATATTCTGAAAAAAAAAATTAATAAAAATCGGCTATAAAAATATCCTAGATAATGATGAAAAACGTATCTGTAATACGATGATTTTTATACGACTATAAAAGAATCTTAATAGAAGAAAAAATAATACATGATGATGATGATGAGATATTTTTTTTATATATAATCACGTAAAAATATAATTTTATAAAAATAAAATATAAAATTTTAATATTTGTATTAAAAAAAAAAGAACTATTTAATTTTATTCTATTTATACAGGAAATCCTTTCTTTGTCCTAAAATTCATAAAATTTTAATGTATAAAAAATAATTAACAACAACATTAATAAATTAAACATAAATCAAATTATATTATTAATTTTACAATAACAAAAAATAGTAAATAAAAAGTTTCAACATTTTCAGTTTTTTTTTAATAAATTCAATATATCAAAAAAAAATATTTTAAATGAATAAAATACAGAATGATAATTTATTAATATTTTATAAAAAAAAATATTTTTATATATTTGTAATATTTTGTCACCTGAATAAATTGTGTAAATTAAATCAAAAATTATTCTTCACACTTATATAAATACAATAATAATGAATCTTTTTCACATAACTGCATATATAAATAAATATCAAGATAATATATATATATATATATATAGTAAAAATCTGAACTCCCTCCGCTATTAATTTAACACCCCCCCCCCTTTAAAAATGTAAGTGAAAAAGTTATAACAAAAAAAAAACATTACATGTTAAATGAAATATGTTTAGAAACTTAATTCGAAATTAATTTTCAATAGTTAAATTTAATATTAATATTTAATATATATATATATATATATATATATATATATATATATATATATATATATATATATATATATATATATATATATATTCATATATTACGGTTTCTTTATTTTTCATAATATTATATAGAATTCAAAAAAAAACATAAATTATGAAACATTTCGTGAAAAGTAACGATATATCATCTTTAGTTTTTTTTTTATTTTAAACAATCTGAAAAAAATCTATAAATCTGATATTTAATTATTTAATATCGAATCGTTAAAAATAATAATAATAAAAATACGTATACAATAAAAGAGAAAGTGCAAGAAAATATTTTTATTAAAATTATTCGCATATCAACCGTAAATCGGTTTGTTTAAGTTTTTCTCTAATATTTTATAATAAATACTATATTAAAAAATAATACAAAAATGCATTATAGAAAATTATTTTCGACACGCAAATGTCAAGAAAAGTTAATGAATTCCAAAATACACGTTTATAAATGCATAAAACTGTGATTTTTTTATTGTATTCTAATTAAATCTTAATAATATATATATATATATATATATATATATATATATATATATAAATTATATATATATATATATATATATATATATAATATATATATATATATATATATATATATATATATATAATATATATATATATATATATATATATATATATATATATAATATATATATATATATATATATATATATAATAAATATAATAATTACAAAATTATAAATTGAATTTATAATTTTGTGTGTGAAATTTTAAGTTTTGTATATAAAATATTTTTAGAAAATTATCAAAAAATATATACATATATATTTTTATTCATACAACATTGCATTTCATAATTGTAAATATTGTAGGTTTTTAAAGTGCAGCGTTTATATTTCACAGATTTAATCGATTGAAATTCATGTGAAAATATGTAAATGACGTAAAATACAATGATAATTGCAATGAATAAACAATAAAGTTTAATCAATTACGCGAGTAATTAATTTTTAATTTTATTCATGCAAATATATGTCATACATAATATGTTTCTATGTATAAAGCGATGACAAAAAAAATATATAATACGTAAATTTCTAATGTTTAAGGTACATTTTTTTTCTAATATAAATATATAATTGATTGCATTAAAAGTGAAATTTTTTTGTATTAAAAATCCATATTCATAAGAGTGAAATTTTAGCAAATATGCACAAAGTCGAAAAGTGTTCACTATTAGAGAAATTGCGGATGTATTTCGTGATTTTGACACGAGCTGAAAAGGAAGTTTATTAAAAAATTATCAAAAAAAAATGGAAAAAATACGAAAAAATTATTGTCATTTATACATATAAACGTTTCACTCGAAAAGTAAAAGTTAATCGGAGAAAATTCAATAACAAATTTGTTTACTTCATAATTTATACCAAATAATGATTATATTCTAATTAATAGGCGACTGAAGAAAATATTCTTTTTATACAAAAATCTATAATTTTTTGTATATAAAATAAAAAATATTTTATATTCTTTTTATTATTCGAATCGATTCGAAGAAAAAAATTTACATATAACATAAATAAAATTAACAAAACTATTATAGTGTCGAATCATTATTACTATTGATTAAACAAAAATTCGGATAATTTTCACACATTTTCCGTATTATTATGATAATAAAAATAAACACGTGCGAATGAATAATTACAATATAATTGAAAATCTGAAATTCGTAGCTAATATAAAAATAAAATTGACTTTTAAAGGTCACGAATATCTCTCAATTAAAATCTGACATGAAAATCGTTTGATCTATAAATTTTCAATATTTAAAATTTATATATATATATATATATATATATATATATATATATATATATATATATTACATAAAATAACTTGTAATTATAAAGATTACATTCACTCAATTACACCAAATATGCGATGTTTGTTTTTAATCATTATCGATTACAACCTTGAAAAAGGACATAGAATTTAATCGATTGATTCGTTTAAAATTATTCTATTCGATGTGACGTTACGATCAATTAAAATTAATATAATCAATAATAATTAATAAGATGTGAGACGATATAATTGTAATTTTTTAAGTTTTTAAAAAAATACCATCGGATTCAGTAAAATCGCGTGATTTTCAATTAAATTAAACGGTTTATTGAATTTTTTTTTTTGCTTAGATTAAAATCAATTTCATTATCTTTATTCAGATTGTTTTTTAATTTAATTATATTATTAATATTTTCCTTCTGTTAATTGATTATAAAATTACTTTATTAATTCTCAATTGTATATGAATATATTTTTAATGATATTCAAAATTATTTCATGCCAAAAAAAAACTCTTTTCAACCGAGTTACAAAATAAAGATTTATTTTTAATAATATATTTATATGATTAAATATCAATAGTATTATTTATTTTGATGGCATTACTAATACCAAAAATATGTAAATAATTACGATAGATAATTTTCCAAAATAGTTCACAGTTTAAAATGTTAAAATACATTTTCTCAAGGAAGATTATTTTATTTATTATTATTATACAATAAAATTATTTGAAAAAAAATGTCGCCATATTAGCCGACTTGATTATAATATAAATTAGATTTAGATAAAAATATATATTCGTAATATTTAAGACGTATTTTTCGAAACATTTTCCTGCTGCAATAAACATCGAGAATGCTCTGTGAAAAATTACACAACATTTTCATTGCATTGACTTTCTACTTTCGGTGTTTTTTTTTTCGGCATCACTATTGTAATAGCAAATCAGAAATTAGATGTTAAAATATTTATTCACTAAATAAATATTGAATAATATATACATAAATAAAAAAAAATATTTTTATTGACCCGAATTTTACGATTGAAAGTATATTTTCAAATATCGATATGTATTTTTAACATTAAATTAACTAAAAATCGATTACTAAAATTCATATTAAACCTATAATAAAAAGTTCACTTTCGATACATTTTTGGTTATAGAAAAAAAAAGTGATTGACTTACCAATGAAACTGCATCACGGTCGTATAATCACTTGCACTTTTAAATATAAAATAATAATTGAATAAAATGTATTAAAATGAGGTCGTCTCTAATAGATTATTACGTATTCGACCTTAAAAAGTCATAATGAAAATAATTATAATTTAGTTATTATGTTATGTAATTGGCGGCTTTTAAATATAATCGAAATTATATAGACGATTTTTGTTCAAAAAAAAAAATGGGGTCCAATAGATGAATACGAGCAAGGTGAAATTGAAACTATTTGTTATCTAAAAATAATTTATGTCAGGATTTCTCTTTTGATTAATAATATTATTAATAATCAATTCTCTGCATTGTGATTCACATTAGACGTGTTAATCGTTTAAATGTTAAAATATAAATTTAATATTAAATAAATATAATAAATGATGTAAATGAATATGCACAAATAAATTTTTATTAGCATAGAATTATAAGAAGATTTTTTTTAATACTTTCTATTCACAGATTCACTATAAAAACGACGCGTCAAAAATCATTTACACTATTTGATCTAAATAAACATTTAACAAATAAATATGATCAAAAAGTTTGGTGAAATTGACATTTAAAACTCCCGGACATTAGGATGGCAGGTAAATTGTATTTTTTTTCAACCACCACCGCAACCACCGTACTCGCCTGATTTGGCTCCGTGCGACTTTGGCTATTCAGCAAACTCAAAAGGCCAATGCGGGGACGCCGTTTTGACACGATTGAAGAGATAAAAACCGAATTGAAGAAGGTCTTGAAGGCTATACCGGAAAAGACTATTCCAAAAAGTGTGCTTTATCTGACGGCGATTACTTTGAATGGGATGAAATTGATTTGGAATAATAAATAAATAATTTACATTTTATAAACAAATTCACCTTATTTTTTGATCACAGTGTTATATTTACATTAAAAAAAAATGATTTTGAACCTGAAAAATATTTATTTTTCTATCGTCTTTTATCTATTCATATGAAAATTCAATCTAATCTTTGTTTAAATTGATTTTTGAAAATTATCTCTAATTCTTTCCTAACACATTTCAATGCAATTGATTTCTCTAAAATCAAATAAAAGTATTACTTAAGATTTTCGCTCGACACTTTTAAATTTCATAACACAGTTTGTCCAAATTTATAAATCAATCGATTCAATTAATAAAATGTTATTTATTACTAATTTTATACATTATTATTATTCGTATATTAAATAGTTGTGGCACACATTTTTCTCGTGTAATCTATCGCAAAATTCTATTTATCATGTGAAAAGCGAAAACAATATACGGTTGCTTGGCTTTTTATTTAATTTTTTCGCACACTATTGCTATTTTTATTATAGAATAATATAATAGTGATTTTGCAATTAATGATAATTTGTATGATTATTCCATAACGAATATAATTCGTATTATATAATAAACTGTTTTTTAGACGTTCTCGTTAAATTAATTTCATTGAATTAATATAATAAAATTACATGTGTATTTTTATATATTATTATATCAATTGACTTCATAATGATGATGATGGAAATTTTGAAATTTCATCCATCTATATTAATTTTACACGAAAAAATATATGAAAAACTCTATAATTATTAAAAATTATAATATATTTAAATAAAACAACTAATAATAATTGTAAAATGATCACTTATTATATATTAAAATCAATCTTTTAAAATATATCTTTTTTTCATCCGAGTCGATGGCTCATTCTCATATCATTCGATGTTGTTCTACAAGGTCTAACTAAAGATATCAGAAATTTATCGATTCAAAATATAATATATTTTTTTTTGATTTTATATAATTCAATTTTAAGAATAAATATTTATATTTTTCTACACAAAAATTGTTACGACATCTACATATATTTCTTCATATATTTTAGTTTTATCATTATAAAATATATGATAACTTGAAAATTTTCTAATAGTAATCAAGTTTTTCCAAAAGATGACATTATTATTAATATTAAAAAACATATATCAGAAAAAAAAATTTTTTTTCATATATTTTTAGAGAGAAAATAGATTTTTTCAATCGTTTCTACGTTCAAGTTGCATAAATAAATTTACGATATAATTGTATATGAGTTTTATTTTACTTAAATATTGTAAAAAAATGATAATACAATATTTTAATAATTTAATTCTCTTATTGAATACATTTCCCATGAAAATATATAATCGTATCGATTCTACAATATTTCATGCGTCGTGTATATTTTTTATTTACTTATGCATTTTCGATAAATACATAGATAAATATTATCACTAGAAGTAATGCTACAACTCTTCTAATGTTATTAGATGAATTATGGAATTTTCTTTATTTATTTATCTCGTTGTATGTACGTAAAAATTGTTTGTATTACGTTTTATACTACAATATATTGAATATTATAAAATTTCGACTTATCGACCGCTCTATATATGAACTTTAATTTCAATATATAATTCGTGAAATTATCATGAATTATCTCATGAAAGCACTAACAATAATAGTAAATATATAAAAATGATAATATTTCAAATTGACAAGTCCCTAAAGCAGGCGTGTCAAACTCATATCATATTGAGGACAGCACTTTTTCATTCATTCAAGTCGCGGGCCGCAAATTTCAACTAAAAACTTTACAAGCTTCATAATCAAATTATCATTTTTAATTTGTTTAAACTGCACTTTATAAAACTTTATTAAGCGGAACTACGTACAAATAAAAAAGAGCTAAATCTATTATTAAATAATTATTTTATATATGCTATTAAAAACAGCTCATGTAGGCGGGCCGCATGCGGTCCGCGGGCCTCGTGTTTAACACGCCCGTCCTAAAGTAATCAAGATCGTCCGACAGACGAATAACCCCATTCACAATGCCACTCATTCGTTCCAATCAACGTATAAAAGCGACGAAACCGTATTTTATTAACGCACATTGAGGACTCCAAAGTCCTTGCTCGGATTTGATCGTTATCAATCTTCAACGTCCGTCGTCTTATAAGGCATTTTTTTTAAAGAAATTCAATGAAAGAAAGAAAGAAAGAAAGAAACGTGTTCCCATTCACGTCTCGTCCGAATTCATCCATCTTGTATTCAAATTCGTCGAGTTTACCTAAGGTCAACACATCTATAAATGCTAACCATATAATGAATGTTAACGAAATAAATGTATTAATAAATATTCAAATATCTGTAAAAGTGCACATTTTAATATTTCTATTTATTTTTGTAATTATACAAGTATATAAAATTCTCATTGCAATTATATATATATATATATATATATATATATATATATATATATATATATAAATACATATATATATATATATATATATATATATATATATATATATATACTACTGTGATTTGTTCCGCAACCACTGTATTCGCCTAATTTGACTCCGTGCGACTTCTGGCTATTCAGCAAACTCAAAAGGCCAATGCAGAGACGCTGTTTTGACACAAGTGAGAAGATAAAAACCGAGAAGGTCTTTAAGACTATACCGGAAAAAAATATTCCGATTGTTTCGAGAACCGGAAAAAGCGTTGGCAAAAGTGCGTTTTATCGGACGTGAATTACTACTTACTTTAAAGGAGATGAAATTGATTTGGAAGAAAAAAAAAGAATTTACATTTTATAAATAAATTCACCTTACTTTTTGATCACAGTATATATGACATTGATTTTGTTCCTTAACATATTGAAATAATGTAAAAGAGATTCGTTTATGGGTCACATATTTTTTAATATATTTTATTTCTTACTAAATTTTATAACAATTTTATTTTTTAACTTATTTATACATATATATCAATGTTTCGTTTTTGCATTGGAAATTTTCAACTTTCTTAATAAGCGAACACCACAATTTTTTTTTCAAAATTAAAAATATTCATAAATTATTGTTGTCAAAATGTTTTTTATTTCTTGGAAAAAAATAAAATCTCTGAATTATTTCAAAACTTTCGGTATTCAGATATCCAATAAATTAAATTATCACTTATTTTTAGATACTTTATCAAGTTCTTTTTTATACAATGTATAATAAATAATACTTCTTTTGACATATTTAACTTATCCAAATATAATTGATGATTCTAAATTTCCTTCAGAATATCATTGACAGTGATATCAAATTAATTATTAAAATCTATGTATTGAATTAAAACGTAAAAATAATTCAAAAGAGAGGTCATGGCCTCAAATATTAATCATTTACATATTATTTCTAAGCAGAATTTATAATTATTCATAATGCATACAGAAAACTTCTTCGTAAATATTTGAAAAAAAAAAACATAACATTATTCAAATCATAATGATTTATTACGCAATTTCGATAATAATATTCTCTCACATGTACCCCTTGTGCACCGATCGTTTTAAATATATTCAACCTAATTAACGTGCGTAACAATTTCATAATTTACAAATTGAAATTCAATACAAACATTGAAACGCTTTCGATATAAAAATCACTAATCGAATCGTCATTTTGAAACAAATCAACGATAAAAAAAAACACAAACAAACTTAGTACATTTATATATATATATATATATATATATATATATATATATATATATATATATATATATATATATATATATACGATTTTTATTTTTAAAATATAAAATATTTACTAATTATATAAATCTTAATATGCTTAAATAGTACAGTAATAAATATAAAATATTAAAAAAAAATCACATTTTAAATAATTATAATAAATTAATTAGACTTTTTTGAACGTATGATTCGTGTCATACTTCTTCAAGAATTGCTTCCAAACGTGAGGCTGTTTATATAGAAGCATTGCGACGGCTTTTCCTGTGATTTCTTTGTCTTTTTGCTCGCAATCGACGCATCCGTTCTCGAAGGCTTTTATTATGGTTTCTGAAATGCGAAAAACACAACCATAAACATGAGAATTATAACGAGACAAACGCGTAAAGTAGAAATTTTATGAAAGCGTCGTAAAGTACGAATATAAATCGCTCGTATGATATTCGCTTTAATTGAACTTTCCCGTTATATTAATCGGCGTATAAAATATTAATTTTAAATACCATATAAATAAAATAGTTTATTTATATTCAATATGAAAACGAATATATATATATATATATATATATATATATATATATATATATATATATATATAACAAAAAAAACTCATAATATATTTATGTTGTTCAATTTGAAATTGATTCGCCATATAAATATTAAATATAATTTCATTTCATAATATTAAAAAAAAAAGAAAATTACATCAGTAATTTCCGGAAAATACATAATTATTTACTACATTAGCGGTCGTGCAATATTCCAAATAATTTAAATATACGGTCTTATCATTAATATCGAATGATAAAAAAAAACACATAAATATATAAATGTATTTTAAATTTAAATCAAATTTTATATTCAAAATTTAATAATGTTATTTTTATATATTTTTAGTACTAAAACATATAAAATTAATATATATATATATATATATATATATATATATATATATATATATATATGTATGTATATTGAAATAAACTACAATTAGCGAATATATTAGAAAACGAGTGAAAATTAATAATCAAATAAATTAATCAATGGCGTGACCATTCTTCAAAGTCAAAAATTATTTTTCTAGTTTTGCAATATAATTAATTTTTATTTAAGATTGAGTAAAAATAAAATTACAACCAACCTTCATATATCAATTTAAATCGACGAAATTTACGTAACATTTTAATTTTTCTGTTTAATAAAATTTTAAAAATCGAAATATCATATGTCATATTTTTTTTTATATAAATATTAAAAATTATTATTTAAATATATTGTAATATAAAAAAAATATATACTTTTAATTCTGAGCAGTTCCGGTGTGCATTTTCTCTCCCATACTAAACAGTCGACGTCATCCTTGGATAATTTATCGTTTAGCAGGTCCTTTTTGAACGATTTATCGTACGGCGTATCGTCGACGATGTACATCGGTTCGTCGTCGTCCAGGATCGGCAGATCGGAGTCATCGTCGGCGGCGACGATTGTCGTGATCATCAGCGACGATGCCAACAGTGCGGTTAAAGCGAACCGTTTCGAATTAACCATTTCGGTTATTTGACCGTTACCGTCGAAGGATATAATGACACTGACGTTGAACGCCACTGACATTCGGTTTATATAAATAATAAATTGTGCAAGTACATCGTTAAATGTACGTGTATGTATATACGGCGCGGATCGTTAGTCATGTGTTAAATGTGAAGTATATTAAAAACTTTGAAAAAAATACATACACATATGAAAAATTATATCTATAATTTATATTAAAATTTTCTTTTTTTTTAATAAAATATATATATATTCTTAAATAAGCATTCAATATTATAAAATAGAAAATGTATTTTTGAACAATTTTTAAATCATACATTTGTAATAAAATCTAAATTATGGTTCTGAAGAGTTTGTTTTATTATAAAAAAAATTTTCTGAAATTTTATTAAAAAATAAATTAAATTTTATTAAGTAAGAAATTTAATAATTTTAATGTAATAATTAATATATTTTATTAAATTTAATTTTTATCAAACAATAAATTCAATTTAATTAAAATATATATTCTACACGTTAAAATTATTAACCATTATAAAATTATGTTGATTATATTTATATTTTGGTTATCATAAACAAAATTATTAAAAGAATTTTAAAATTATATTTTGATCATTTATCTGCAACTTTTAAGAAAAAAATCTGTAGTTTTTATTTTTTTTTAATCAATTCTTCCTAATTTCATTTCATTTTTCAAAGTAAAAATTAGGCATTAATTTGTGAGAAAAACCATAGATTTTTGATAAAAAAATAAAATGAATGACTCTAAATATTAATAAAGTTCTCGTATTTTTTTTTCAATCAATCAATAATAAATATATTTTTTTTAATTAACATTCCAAAATTTGCCTGAAACATTACATTGAGTATTGTATGAAAATTTTGCATTCTCACCAATGTTTTAAATTAATATAAAATATTTTAATAAGAAATATAATATATGCGGCGTATTGTTAATTTATAAATACTAATAATAAAAACGTAATATTATTTTCGTTGTACATTTTTATGAACAAATCTGTACAGGATATAATATTGACATCGAATTCGATCGAAAACCTTGCACACGACGACATCGAAAAATAAAATGGCTTGACAAACACAATCGTGTATGATTTTATTTTAGCGAATTCATTGTAAACAAAAATTCAATGTAATATCAATAATTACGCACGAACGCACGCGCGCACACACACACACACACACACACACACATGTACGGAAAGAAAATCCGTGTAAAAGTTATTATTATAACGAAGACAAAAAAAAAATATATATAAATTTGCTACATGTCATCGAATTTCCAATATTACGTCATTATATAAATTCTGAAAAAATATAATTTATTTTTAAAAACTGTAAATAGAAAAATTTACGATATTTATATATTTTATAAATTCTTTGAATTCCTCCTAACGTTTAGTTTTGTTTACGATTCAAAATGACGTCTTATTAACGTCATTAAAAGTTAAATAGATATTTTTTACTTTTCAATGAGAAGAAAGTGAATAATATATTTTACCATATAAAATTAATCGATATTTTTATTTTATTAAATAATTATATATTAAGTTGATATATATATATATATATATATATATATATATATAATCATATCATGAAATTAAATTCAAGACATTGATAACTATTATATTGTATTAAAAAATATACAAATTATAAAATATTTATTTTAACATATATATAAATAAAAATAATTTATGTATACCATATAGTAATATAGGAAATTTAAACGAGCAACTTTTTATTAAACCTATTTTTATCTTCACAGCGAATTAATATTAATTAATTTTATCGTGAATTATTTTACATATTTTATTATAAACATTTTGCTTTATTGCAACACAAAAAAAATATAATAAATCTCAAGGGAAAACCTTTGCAGTGACTCCGTAAAAAATTTCGCTGTTTTATTATAAAGGATTTTACTATAAAAGGACATATTGTATAAAACGTTATTCGAGTTTAATGTGTTGAATTAAATTTTTTAGTTCACAAAAATAAGCGAGAATAATGATTAATTATAATTGAAGGCTTTGAACATTTTAATAATACGCTGCGACATTTTATTTTATTGATTTTTTTATATACTCTCTGATCAAAAATTAAGGTGAAATTGACGTATAAAACTCAATTTTTACAACTCTTGGTGCCTTCATCACGATAATGCACTATATCATAATGCATTGGTTCTTCGTGACTTTTTGCCAGAAATTCGAGTCGTATCGTTCTGCAACCATCGTATTCGCCTGATTTGGCTCCATGCAACTATACCGGAAAAAAGACTATTCCGACTGTATCGATGATTGGAAAAAACGTTGGCAAAAGTACGTTTTATCGGACGGTGATTATTTTAAGGGGATGAAATTGATTTTGGAAGAATAAATAAAGAATTTATATTTTATAAAAAATTCACCTTACTTTTTGATCACAGTGTAATATCGCTGTTATTATAAACGAAATTTGATGTCCATATTTTCCTTGAAAATTTTTTACTCTATTTAATATTATCAATAAATGATCATTTTTAAATAAATGTATACCAAGCGTTTTTTTTTTCATTTTATTGAAAAATTTATTTCAGAAACTTGAGAAAAGCAAGATTCTTTACTTATTATTATACCTTGAATAAAGTGAATGATTTAATACTTATATATTATATAATTATTACACGATCATAATTTATAATGTGTTATTATAAATTATTACATTATATTTTTATCAAATGAAAAAAAAAAAAATATATATATATACTATTTATATAATGACATGAAAATAATTATAAATTTATTCACCTTGACATAACTTTGCCATTAAACAAAAATTGATAAATGTTTACAACGGTTTTTATATTGTTCTCGTTGAAATATTGACATCCATTTATTCTGTTTTGTATTCACGAACAATTCCATTTATAATTGAAAATCAAAGAAAATAAATAACAAATATATATATATATATATATATATATATATATATATATATATATATATATATATATGTATATATACATATATATGTCCAACAATTTAATGGATGCTAGCATTTGATGCATATATATTTTTTTTAAAAGGAAATAAGAATAAAATTATCAATGTCGTGTTATAAATTGATCTCATTAAATGCACGTAAATAATAAAAGAATGTATTAAAATGTGACAAAGATTAGATCTTTACAATATTTTACGCTCGATATGTGTGATTATATTATTATTAAAATTAACAATGTATATGATATATAAAATTATTTTTCTTCGTCTTCTTCAGAATTTTCTTCAGGATTTTCCTTACATTTTTGTTCAAGATACGCCTTTCTATACGAACCACTTGGATTATATCTGTAAATACAAATATTTAAATTTATATTACATTACCATTATATCAATTAAAAAATCGTGTTTTCATATGATTTACAATTTTTCTTTATATAAATCATTTTATTAATATTATCTCACCTGTTTTCAAGTTCTTTCCACCATTCCGGTTTATTATCAATTAAATAATTTATTACCGTTTTAGAGCCAACTTTTTGTATTTCACTGCACTTTTTGCAATCATTTTCAATGGCGTCCGGTAAATTTTCTTTAAAATGAAATAAAATCATCATTCCGATATATAGATGTCGTGAAATATTTAAAATTTAATTATATATATATTTACAATTATATATTAAAAAATTTCATCTGTTGTAAATTAATAAAATAATTTTATTTTTTTTAATAAACGTATAGATTAATTTTCAATATGTTGATTAAATTATTAAAATTATATAAAAATTAAATAAATTTTATTATAAAATAAAAATTAATGTCTTAATAAAAAAAATAATTTAAAAAAAGACTCACTTTTCAATTCTTTTCCATCGGGAGTACATCTTTCTCTATCCATCAAACAATCAACATATTTCATCAACAAACGATCGCTATGAAGTATTTCATCCAAATTTATATTATCATATTTGGTGGTGTATTTGATTTTATCGTGATCTTCATATTCTTCTCCTTTCGATGAAAAAATCAAATAAATCAAAAAAATCAATTGAAAAACAATAGACTGTCTCATGATGAATTTTTGTAGTATTTTTTGAAAATAATGATTTCAATATCAACCCGTTAAAAATGTAAAAAATACTGTAAAATATCAAAAAAATTGTTCAATTTATATATAGTTGTATGTTCTACAGTGCAATTTTAAAAATTGTCTAATAATATAATAATACTATAATTTTCATATTGTATTGAATATTAAAGAAAAATATTGTTTATAGAGTGATAAAAATTTTATATGACAAATATATATATATATATATAAATCTCAAAAAAATATGTTTTAATTCTAAAATTATTAAAATAATTCCATATTTCATAAGAATTATTTTTTTTTATTAAATTTTCGTTGTGAATAATATTATGTTGTATCTAATTTTTTAAATACACCAAATATATGATATTTTAAGAATATATTTTTTTATTTGACTATAAAAGTTACAAAAATTAAAATCTGAAAAATTAAGCGATAACTTCGGATTTAACAATATGAAAATAATAAAAAATACTCAAAATTTAAAATCGAAAAACAATAAAATTCGAACACAAAAGATTTATTACATCACTGTTTTATTTATATCTAAATAAAACACCATATATATTAAATTGAATAATATTTACACAATCATCTTCATCAAATTGAAACTGATCAAATCGAATTATGCAAAATTGATCGAAATTACAATTACGATTATAAAAAAATACATTTAATGAGTTATAATTTACATACATAACTATGGTATATATAGAGATAATTTAACTTTCAGAATTGAATATTGTGGGTCACTTTCGTCAAATATTCATGAGATCACTTAACGAGTGTATAATTTTTATTTTTGCCCGACGTTGTAGATTTTTAGCTAATTTATTCGTTTCTAGAAAAAAAATAGCAATAATTGGAAAGCATATTTACATTGCTAGCAATGTAAATAAGCAAATTCGCAAGAGAGTCGAATGAAGAAAACAAAAAATAAAATCTATTAGCACTTACGACATGATTTTTTTGCACAATTCTTATTTGTGCTTTGGTGAAAATGCAATTGAACATTATTCTTTGCATATGTGCAATAAGATAAAATTAAAAAAAAATAATAAGAGAATTGTGCTAATATGCAGTTGAAGATGCGTCACAAAAAATGTTCATAAAAACGCTTTAAGTTCAACGGATAAAGATATTTGAATGTTATCATATATTGAAAATTTATTTATTAATTACCCTATAATATAAAATAAAAATTCTCAATTGTTTTGCATAATTATACTATGTTTTAATTTAAAATATTGCACTTTCCATATAATATAATATAATGGTGACATTGATTAGTAACACTGCAGCGCCATCTTTTGAACTAATTAACAGACTAATCATCTGTGTGAATACGTCTTTTACTGCTAAAATAACATTCGTGTATATATAAAAATAAATTTTATTTAATTCTAAATTAAAATTAATGATAATTAATATGTCATTAAATCGTAAGTTCCTCAAACATAACTGCTAGCTTCTACTAAAGACATTATTTTAATTTTCAAATGATTAAAAATTTCATTCAACATTTTATAAATTTTAAAATCTGTTAGAATGCATTTGAGAATTCTTATTTTTTTATTATAATATTTTAAATGACATTCACATGTGAATAATATTTTATTTTACCATAAACAAACATGAAAATATGATAAAAGATAAATAAACATTACTTTTGATAAAAGATAAATAAAATTAAAAATTGCATAAATAATTTTATAACTAAACATAAAAAAAATCTATCTATTGATAATTTTTTTTATCATAATTATAATTATATTAACACTTATAAAGAGCGAATTAATTTCACAAATTGGCTTTATATCTTTCATATTATTAATATTATGCGCCTCTATTTAAATGATTATATATCAGAAATATATATCTTTAAATGATTTTTTTTAATTGATTACTCGATCAATTTTTATATATTACGAAATTATCTAATATTGTACAGTCATATTACATATATATAATTACGATTTCACAATTTAATTATATCGTGAAAAAGTATAAAAACAATTATCTCTACTTAATGCACTATATTTTTTATAACTTTATCTTTCAATTTTTTATTTCATATTAATGTTTAAAAAATGATTATTTATATTCAGACATTACCATAAAATATATACTATTTTTTTTTATTAAATTTATAAAAATCATCGTTTTATTTCAAATGACATGGTTTAATTTGATGCGATTATTATTATTCAAATTTTCTAAACAAAGGTCGATTTCATAATAAACCTTCAATATTATAATTTTCAATATTACAATAAAAAATATTTATCTCAACGTTTATGTAATAATTAAGTAAGTGTAAAAATATATTTTTTTTTACTATTTAATATGTAATTTTTTATTTTTTTTAAATAAAAATATTTATGAGTTTTTCGAAAATTTTTCCAAAATCATCATAATAGATTTTTTTGATATATATTATACAATTTTCAACAAAAATTTCAAGGTTTAAAATGCGTAAATTTCGAAGAAAAACAGTAAAAGAAAGCATCAAATAATCAATTTTTCGTTAAATTTCTCAGTCATTAGAATTAATATATAAAAGTTTTTCAAAATCATTGTTTTTTTTTGGAAAGTCATAAACATTTTAATATTATAAACAACATGACTAAGATTTTTTTTAATATGAGATTTTTAGAAATTATGTAATTTGATTTAAATACAAAAAAAATATTAAAAAATCAAATTATAATTCACAAATTAATTATAAAGTGTTTTATATATTAAATATTTTCATAAAATAATTTATAATATTATATTCTGCTGTATGTAATATATAAAGTCAATGTCCTATTATGATATTTATTATATTTAAAATTACTATTATATAATATTAAGATATTATTACAGAATGATTCATAAAAAAAATTAAATGTTCTTTGTTCTATTTGCAATAAATTAAAATAAAATAACTTAATTACAATTATAATATAAAATTTCGACTTATATAATAAAAAAATGTAAATTCATTCTTTTAATAAATCGAAAAATTTATCAACTAAAAAAAAGGCGTAAAATGAAAATCTTTAATGAAACTTCATAATGCTTAAATCTTCCACTGAATTACAAATAATATATATATATTAATTAAATTACACGTAAACCTTGTTTTTAAATTCATTTAATCGATAATTAATTCTTTCCATATCTGCAATGCAATTCAACAAACATTGAATTTATATATAAAGTAAATTATTTCATTACAATTTATTGGTATAAAAAGTATCGATAAAATTTTACTATGTAAATAATATTTTTTTTTAATTTAATTGATTATTATAAAAAAACACTATTAGGTCGACATATGATTTTAGATGGAATTGGTTACATGATTCTAATTAAAATAAAACCATGACAAGAAACTCGAAATTGTAGTCAAGGTCCGAATAAACGATATAATGTATAACAGGCATGTTAAACACGAAGATCGTGGCCCGTATGCGGCCCGCCGGGATGTTGAACTGTATTTGATAACGTATAATACATAAAATAAAATTTAATAGTATTTTTTTTTATAATTTATATGCAATGATAATAAAGTTGTAGAGTGCACGATGAAATATATAAAAGTGATATTGTAATAATCAAGCTAGCAATTTTTTTTGAGAAAGCTGACCACAATTATGTAAATAAAAAGTCATGATGCCCGAAATATACCAAGAGTTTGACACGCCAAATATAGAAAAATGCGAATTGAATGCTGAAAAACGTGTACAAAACGCAGTTTTTTCAGCAAAATTATGACGATTGTTCACATCAAAAATCGCGATTTGCAAATGAAAACGAGAATTTTTAACGTTGAATTGCAAAATATTTGTCGATTGGATTGAATTCGCGAAATAAATGTGAAAATATCAAAATTAATTGTTTTTTTTTCGCGGGGTTTTAATACTTTAAATTAATAATTTAAAGTATTTTTATTTATTTGCATGTGGTACCATTTACTAAATTTGTAGTGTGCAGTTTGTATTAATTAAACGTGATATTTCAATTATCAAGCTTTTTAAAGTTCGACCCTCAACTAAGTATATAGAGGTTCATGTGACCCGCAATATTCTATGAGTTTAACACGCCTGTTGTATACAATTTTAAATAGATACATATTATTACTTTTAATTAAAGAAGTGCATATGTTTAAAAGATTTTCCTGGAAATTGAAAATATATCATTTTCCCTATGTTTACAAACAACAATGACTCATTTATCTGTCAATGCGTAACCATTAAGGTCAACCTGTGTAAAACCGCAATTTTTTCAACCGTCGACAATTACTTTTTTATTATACGACCATTTGAATATCTCTGGAACGTTCGTCACGCTCATAAGAAAATAACACAGATTTTCAAAAGTCTATAGTTCAAAATACCATAGAGAAATAGAAAAAAAATAAAACTATACATTTTTGAACTCTGCACTAGCTAAAAGCGTATTATTTTTCATTCTTCGGTATTATTATTATTTGAGAAAAATAACCTAATGACACTTTAGAAACACGTCACAGATTGAAAACATTGATTAATGAACGATCTTTTTGAATTTTGTCATTTATAAAAAAAAAAGTGTCACTCGGGATGATCGTTAATGTCACTTATTTTTCTTTTACTCCTATTGTGCATCAGACCAGTTTTTTTGACTCGCTTCAAGGTGAAGTTCAATGTTTAAATGTCATTTGTGTGTATGAATAACTATTATAAGATGTGTATAATGATAATACGTTTAAGTAATACCTTTTAAATAAAGAAAAAAAATAAAACTTTTAAATTCTTATAATATTATGTTGCAAGTGAAAATATTTACGTTACTTAATCAAACGTGTGAAGAAAAATTTATAGATTTGTTGCAATATATATGTTGAACGATATACAACAACGCCATCTAGCGATCATTTTGTGGAAGCAAAATTTATATTTTTATTTATTTCTTTTTATAGAAAAATAGCATAAGCTTTTATTAAATTACATAAAAGTTTACAATTTGTTAAATATATATAAAATATATATATTTTATCATTTTATTTTAAATAATCATACCTTTATTTTAAAATATTTATATCATATTCAAAATTTTATAATCATTATGTAGTGTACATATATGTATTATTTTTTATATTATTTTCATTTGATATTATAATAATATATGAATCAGCATATTACGATCTGAACTAAACAGGTTCAGTTATTAATCAGTATAAAAAATGTAACAAAAAAATCCCTTCTCAAAAAAAAAAAAACTCAAAAATAGTACCTTTTATTAGCTACATATTACGTTTCAATAAATGTCTTCTATTATGACTTTTTAAACGATACATCAAATATTATTTAATGACATTGATTAAAATTTTTCTCACATTTAAAAAATTATTTTAATACTAAAACTCAATATATGATTTTAATTTTATCTTATTATGCCGTTCACACTTTTCTTCTATTGACATTTACGACTATTTACAATTTTATTTACGATTAATTTTTTTTTTTTTTAAGAAATTCTAAGAAATGTCTCATATGTGTTATTGACTTTTTATATGCGAACTAAAAGCCGGTTTTATTTTATTTTATTATTATTTTTTGACTATATTTAAATCATTCTGCATTCTAAGAACGAATTAGATAATACGTCAATATGTATGCATATAATATTAAAGTATATTCTTAGAAAATATTTTTTAGTATTAATATTCTTATATACGATATTTACTTTTAAAATGCAAGGTTTATTAAATGCATCACACAATGGAAATCAATGCTAATTGTTTATTGGAAAATTTATGGATCATTTTAATACGATAATTAATAGTATATAAAACGATATCATTAAAATATATAATGCATTTATATATATTTTATATACTACAATGATAAAAAAGTAAAGTGAAATTGTCATTTAAAACTCTTAGATATTAGAAAGGCAGGCAAATTATATTTCTTTTCCTAGATTGGTAGAACTGTCTATAACATTTGCAAATTTGTCTGTTTGTCAAAAGGTTTAAGTATCTCCGAGTTACATGTGTTTTCACAACTCTCGATTACTTCATCACGATAATGCACCATGTCATACTGCATTGGTTCTTCGCGACTTTTTTGCCAAAAACTCGACTCATATCGTTTCGCAACCACCGTATTCGCCTGATTTGGCTCCGCGCGACTTCTGGCTATTCGGCAAACTCAAAAAGCTAATGCGGGGACGCCGTTTTGACACGATTGAGAAGATAAAAACCGAATCAGAAGTCTTGAAAGCTATATCGGAAAAAGACTACTCCGACTGTTTTGAGGATTGAAAAAAGCGTTAGCAAAAGTGCATTATATCGGACTGGGACTACTTTGAAGAGGATAAAATTGATTTGGAAGAATAAATAAAGAATTTACATTTTTTAAACAAATTCACCTTACATTTTGATCACAGTGTTATAAGAATAATTTTCATAAAATATACAAAAATATATAAAAAAGTTTGAGAATATAATATAAAAGTCGTATTTGTTAATCTTTAAATTTTAAAAATACATGGAAATTCTTATGAGAGCTTTCTTTTTTTTATCGATATACAAAATTTTAAATTAATACAGAAAGGATGTATTTATTGTTTATATTAATCTCTTATTATAAGATTCCGTTAAATGAGTTCTGTGAATAATGAGAATAAAAAAAAAACTCGTTCTAATAGAATTTGACCGTATAATGATAATAAGGAAAACGAATATCGAATATTTTTTTCTAAAACAAATAATCTTTTTTTTTGCTATTAAATATAATAATATAAACTTTCATTATTTAAATTATACAAAAATATTATTTTTACAAATTTATGACGTATTGATTATAAGTTAAATAAAAATGTATGATCATTTCAACGAAAAAAAAATGAAATTAAATTATATGCATAGAAATCTATGAACAATAAAATGTAATTTTTCTCCTGTGTAAATAAAATTATAATTTCATATTTAATTTTTCATCATCACTATTAAATATACTATTAACAATATTGTATTATAATTCTTTATGGTGAAACGTGATTGAACATGAAAATTGACGCAATACAATTTTATTCTTTATTCAATACAATATCGAGGATAATTTATTCCAAGTATCCAATTAAAATTACATTTCATTAACAACGATATATTATATTAATAAATGCGAAAAATACAATTACGAAAAAATATAATATTTATTAATAAAAAAATATAACTAAATAAATTTTAACTTTTTTACGTTAAAATTCATATAATATACATTTATTAAAATTACTAATAAGTTAATGAATCATATTATAAATTAGAATATCGTAGAAAAAAAACGTTAACTACTTTATAACATGAAATTTAAAATATCAATTCTCAAAAATACTTATTATTTTAATCGAATATAGGAAGTTAAAAACTTGTATAAATATCATATTATATTATATATTCACAAATGCAAAATAAAACGCACTACAATTGTTAATTTTCATATAATATATTAGTCATAGTATGAATTTAAAATGTTTACGATGAACGAAAACAGCATTTATGTTATACATTTTAATTGATACATTATTAAATTTATAAATATTTATTAATAATATAAGTATATAAATTCATTAAAAAATATATACGACTAAATAGTAAATAATGTATATATTTTTAATATACAAATCCTGTTCAAAGTTCGTTAACAAGTTTTATTGCACTCTAGATATATATATATATATATATATATATATATATATATATATATATATATATATATATATATATTTATATATATATATATATATATTTATATATATATATATATATATATATATATATATATATATTTATATATATATATATATATATATATATATATATATATATATATATATATATTTATATATATATATATATATATATATATTTATATATATATATATATATATATATATATTTATATATATATATATATATATAAATATATATATATATATATAAAATAAAATTTTCCTTAAAAGTTTCATAATTGTATTTTAAGGAAAACTATATTTAGATAAATGACATGTGATGAAAAAAAAATAAACACATTTTAAAGTCAATATTGTGACTTAAATATGATGTTATCTAGAGATTGCTATTTTTTTTACTATTAAAATATTCAAAAATAATTATCTAAATAATCATTTATATTTGAGAGAATTATCTCAAATGTATAATTTTCGATGTGATTAATATTTGGATCAAAATTTAATCCTTTAATAATTATAATAGTATAAAATATGCGTGTAAGATTTTGAGATTGCATATCAAAAAAAAAAAAAATGTAATTTTTAAACATGTCGTCCTCCAACAATTTTTCGTTCGCATTAAATTAGATTAATTGTTCGACAAAAAGGCGTTTATGAATTTCCAAAGCGATTATATTATATTATAATAAATTGTGTCGTTTTTATCGAATGGGAAAAACTCGCGGAAAATCGCCGAGACAATAACTTCATTATAATAAAATATTATATATGCAATGCGGTTATTGTTAATTATTATTATTAATATATTTTTTTTTCACTTTAATAGGTTCAAGGATTTCAGATGTTGTTCGGACGACGACGATAAAATACGACCTGATTGATGAAAAATTACCGAGAATAAAACCTTATTTATAAATTTATAATAAAATTGTGTTTAAACACGTTTTGCGTCATCGAAGATACGCTTTTGAAACGTCACGAACGGAAAATCGTTAATTGCCACGAATTAATTGCGCATTATTCGTGATTTTTCATTACTAATTTTTCCGATCGTTCGAAGGTTTTCCTTTTTTTTTTCATTTCGGGAGAACCTTCGAATGTCAATCTATGCTCGTTTCGATCAATTAATGTGAAAATCTAATTTAAATATTAGACTCATTTTTAACGATAATATGATATGATTATGAATAATTTTATTACATATATATGTGTGTGTGTGTGTGCAAAATATCTTATGACAACTTGTTTTCGATATGAATGAACATAATTTCAACGAACGCTTAAAGATTAAACGTGTTGATTTAATTGCTTCAATGAGCGTCGCTTATATAAATCTATATATACATTTGTGTTTATGTTTTTTTATTCATTCTGCTTAATTAATAAATGTAAAATAGATAATAGCAAGATGACAATAATTGCTATTTAAATTCCATTGCATTACTTTATTATCTATAATTTCAATGTTCAAAGATTATCTTTCAAATAAATACAATTAAAATTATAAATATTTTTAATATATTTTTTTGGTTGATTCGTGAAATTCACTACAATTTTTAAATACACGTTTTTATCGTATATAAATATTATTTTTTATATAAATATACAAAATTAAAATATTCTTAAACAATCGTGACTTCCTTTAAATATATATATATATATATATATATATATATATATATATATATATATATATATATATATATATATATATATTACATATTTTATGGAATTAAAAATATTTTAATGCTAACATTATAAATTTTAGTAATATATTATTTACTAAGAAACTGATGTTATATATCAATTTTTTGAACTGATTTATATTAAATATTTTGTCCAAATAGGGTTAAAGTATTTTTTTTTCAATACCAAAATGTTAAATAATCTCTCAAATTTGTTTTTTAATAATTAAATATATAATGATGATATCAGCACAAATTTTGACAAGTAAACATTAATTTACTTATAATATACGTTTAACTTTTGCTTTATTATGTTATAAACAATAAATCCTTTGTTCTTTGCAAAAATATAATGTGTTAACCATTAACAAAATACTCACGCGTTTATTGTATTATCGAGATGTTCTTAATTGATTTTATAATATCCTTAACAAAAACTATTAAATTATTTTAAAAATAGATAAAAAATATATAGTGTTATTTATATTTATTTAAAAAATAATAATTTTAATAATACTTATCGTTAATGCAATACGTATTTCGACGTGTAATATTTCAACGAAATTAATATAAATTAACACGTTCGAGTAAATGAAAATGTTAAAATATGTGTTTAAAAATTATTACGTAACATATTGAAAAATAATGTAAATTATATTTTTACTAAGCATTTTTTCATCAATAATCAAGAATTTTTTTTGTATTGTGCTGAAATGTATATGAGAATCATTTTAATATGATTTTAAGAATTATAAATATATATATATATATATATATATATATATATATATATAATAAAAATAAAAAATCAGTTATATTATATAAAGCTTTAGAAATAAAATCGTATGTCTTCAGAATTAATCATTTCTTCATTATATAAACAAATATGATATATTTTTTTAAATATTATCAAAAAATTTTAACTATGATTGATTTTTTTCTGCTTGAATATAATGATATTTTTTAAATAATAAAAAAAATACAATTTCAAGTCAATACAAAAACACAAAGCATTACTCATACGTTATAAAGATTAATTTCAACGACAAATTAAACATAAAAGTTTTATATATATATGGTATATATATATATATATATATATATATATATATATATATATATATATATATATATATATATGTATTATAAACGTACATACGTTCAGTATCATTAACACATTGTGTTTATTTCTTTTTTTTTTCACCATTGTATTTGTATTTACAACACTCGACCAATACAAGAATCAAACATAGCCGTGACGAGCGTCAGATTTCATCCGACGGGATTTTTCTCATTGACAGTCAAGTATAAATAGTAGTTTGATCTACCAGACTAATCAGTACTTCTCAGAGCTTCGTTCAGTCGACACGTCTGAGTGGTAAGACCAGATATTTAAAATCGTATCGAACCGTCAAAAGTGATCTTTTAAAACCGGAAAGATCGAAAACCCCGTCCAATTGTTCGATCGTATGTTAATATATAAAAGTCAAATCGCGGACTTTTGACCATTTCGAGTCGTATTATTAATTATTATTATTATTTCGCCAGGTTATTATAATTATTGACGTTCGTTAATTATGTTGTCGTTTTAAATGATTTCATCGTGTCAACGCTACACGATTATATCAAGGAAATCGTCATTGTAATTTATAATTTCTTGTCGCGATGCGTTTTTCCTTTCATTTTCTTATCTCATTCGATATTCATTACAGATGCTTTTAAGAAAACAAAATTAAAAATTATTCATTATATATATATGGTACATTAAAAATTGTTCATTATATCTTCTACATAAATTAGTCTTAAATATACTCATATAATTTTTCATTTTAACAATCATAAGATAATTTGTCTATGTCTAGTAATCTAATTATTCTACTTAAAAACGTTTGTTCAATATTATATTGCTATATATTATTAATTTTCAATATAAAACATTATTAATTAATTAAATCATTTATATATATTTTCCACAATTTAAATACAAAGTAAGAAATATTTGGAGATATAAACGCGCGGATAAACACTAAACCTAAATTAAAAAATAAAATGCTTTTTAATTACAATATAAAAAATAATAATTAATTTAATAAGAAAAAATACGTTTTTATACATAAACTAATAATAATTATATTGTAAAAAAGTTATATAAAATAAATGTAATTAATATATTTTAACTTATCGTTCTTTAACGGTATAAATGTATATAAAAGTATAATATAACGAAGTATGACACACACACACAAATATATATATATATATATATATATATATATATATATATATATAATGGGGACAACTTCTTTTTTTGTAATATGTAAATCAAGGAAATAATTATATCTTCAATACTATTAAATATCGCTCATTATGCATGCGAAAAAAAAGAGAATTGTGAAACTGGATTCAAACAATATAATTAAAAGTATATAAAAAAATCTCAAATATATAACAAATTATAATTTATAAGAATGAATGACGTATAAGCGTTATGTTGTGCATATTTTTCAAAAGTTTTCATTCTTTTTCAGATCAATCAAATATCGCCAAAAACAAAATGAAGGGACTTTTTGTAATCGCCTTCGCTTGCACTGTGGCCGTTGCCCTAGCGGTTCCCAAGGGAACATACACCGATAGATTCGACAACATCGATCTTGATGAAATCTTACAATCGGACCGCCTGTTGAAGAATTACGTCGACTGTTTGCTCGACAAAGGCAGATGTTCGCCGGACGGCAAAACCCTCAAGGAAACCTTGCCCGACGCCCTCGAAACCGAATGCTCTAAATGCACTGAAAAACAAAAATCGGGATCCGATAAGGTTATCCGTCATTTGGTCAACAAGAGACCGGAACTCTGGAAACAGCTCTCCGGTAAATACGATCCAACCGGTGAATACGCCAAGAGGTACAAGGATGTTGCCGCCGATCGTGGAATCCACGTTTAAATTATAACACCAAAATAAATAATGACAGCCAGTATCTACTATATATTATAATGATCAATTTTTTTTCTCTTTAATTTTCAAAATAGATATTTTGCACATGAGTGCGTTCCGAATCAAGTAATTCTAATAGATTTTATCTTTGTTACCTTTTTGTTACAATAAAACTCTCTACACAAAATTGTTTTTCATTATTTATAAAAACATCTTACATTTATTCATATAAAATTAATTACTCTTAAAAATGTAATTTTAAACTTTAAAAAAAATTAATAATCTCAAATAATATAAATTTTTACTATCTAATTGTCAACTACTAGTTGATAAAAAGTTATAATTTTAACACAAACATTGATTTTATAAAAATATATAGAATAAAATATTTACGGAAATTTTTCATAAAAATCATATTAAAGATTATATAAAATATATAATAAAAATATTTATTTTAAAGTGAAAGTATCTAATAGAAGCGAATTACTTTAAAATAATTAAAAATTTCTATACTTTTTCCACAAAACCATTATTTTTCAAGTACAGTTTTCGAAATTTAAAACAAACATTCGAAACAAAGCCGAAAACCGAAGAAATAAAAAAATATTTACACAATTTTTACGATCAATTAATAATAATGCAGAAATTAAATAAACTTTCATCGTCAATTTCAAAATATAAATTATTTATTAATCGTTGATTTAATATAGTTATAACGAATTAACGATGAAAATTTTGTTAATTAACAATACTGAAAATGTTATAATAAATTATTTATTGCGCAAAAAAAAAATCAATTCGCTGAAATCTTGTTTAACTACATTCGCGTTCTAAATAATTTGCATAAAAAAGTTAAAATGCAATTTATGCACACGTATAGACTATTAATAAAATTATTAATTATTATCACAATAAAGAACATATAATAAGAAAAGCAAAAATTAAATACCATATATATATATATATATATATATATATATATATATATATATATATATATATATATAAAATCATATTTTTATATAATTATTTTATGACGTCTAATATATATAATTATAATTATAATAATATATTATTTTTCTAACTGACACCACTTTTCTAACACCCTATATATGTCGATCTTGATAATAGTGAGCATTTTACCAGATAAAAAGTTCCACAAGGCCATTTTGTTCCTTGCGTTTTTTATTTATTTATTTATTTTTTTGTCAAGAACTTACAACTGGTTTTTGCTACAATGATCCATTTCAAAGTGCTAGTTTTATTCATGAGACTATTTTATGATAATATTTTAATGAAAAAAAAAATAAATTGGATTTTTTTCAGACGGATATTGTAATCATAATCAAAATCGAATGAAAAACAATAGGAAAATAATCGATTCCTTGATTTTTTTCACATTATAATAATAATTAAAAAATTTCAATTCTCACAAAAATATTATATTAATCACTTTTCCGCATTATTAAAAATATAGTATTTTATTATTATAATAACAATTATGTTTTTTTTACATTTTCAATCAAATTTTATTCTATATTTTTTTATTCGTTTTCTTCGATTTCTACTAAAAAAATATAAAAAAAATAATCTATATGATTTCAAAAAATATGACTAAAATTAAATTAAAATGAATTAAAAAAATGATTCATAACTTGTCGTACGAGTTTATATATGGTATATGTAATATTTTTCGTTAAATGTTAAAAATGCAAAAATCTCGTAATCTATTGAGGCTGTGGCCTCTATAATAAATGTGCTGCATTAATTATTTACTATAGATTAAATCAAATCAAATCCAACCTTCGACATTTTCTCAAGGAATTAAAATAAATACATGTGTATTAATCTAACAATTCCATGTTAGATTTAAACTTAAAATTCATAATTTTAACATTAAAAATATTGCCCTTCGTTATAAATGTTTATATTCTATTATATGATATATTTTCATTAACGAATTTATAATGTACTATAAATAAATTTTATTTTTCTCATTATTTTGACATCTTTCGATAAACTTTCAAAAGAAAATATTATTTCATTAATAATTACAACACTTTTCCATGTAAAATTTTCTTTAGTATTAATAGATTAATAGGAAAATATTTTTATTAATAAATAAAAGATGGTGCAATAATAAAAAAAATATTTTAATTTCAATTGCACGACCATAAAATTTATGGTGTCATTGATTTGTAATAATTATAGAAAATTAACACATATTAAATATCAAATATCCCACAATTTTTCAGAATAAAAAAATACCAATATGTGGCAATTTAATTCACACTTTCGTTACTTTTTTATTATGTAAATATTTTCCATAACAATTGTCTAACGGTTTTATCATAAATATGAAAATTAAAAAAAAAACATTACTCATTTCTGTATCAAAATGTGAAAACCATATCGATTCACATATAAATTATCGTATTCTTAATTTTATTACGTAAATTATTTCAATAGACAACAGTTCAAATATATTAAAAATATAATAATTTTTCGTTGATAATTCTGCTATATTTTATTTTTATAATTTCAATCTTTATCGTGTCAACGTTTAAAATTTGACAAACTATCATTAAATATGAATCGATAATAGCTTTCAAATGTCGACATCACAAAAATACGACGCAATTTAACTGCAAAAATGAAGGTTAAACTGAAAATGTGCGACCGGAATTTTAATTTTCATGTCTTAATATAAATATAAAAAAATTTCACTTTCTATTACAACATGGTTTAAATTTCATAGCACATTATTTTAAAACCATATATTGCTTCTATAACTATTTTTGTTATTGTAATATATATATATATATATATATATATATATATATATATATATATATATATATATATATATATATATATATTTCCTATACATATTAACCATGAATCATTATTATTATTAAACTAAAATGATATTATGTTAATAAAAATAATTATTTTATATTAATATAATATTTATATTTTCATGTACTCTAATTATTTTTTGTATTAAATTGTAATTGTAAAATATTCATATTTTTATATCACATAATAAAACCTATACAAATTTTATATGAAATAAGAAAAAAATTAAACGTAGATTTATAATTATTTATTTTTCAGAATAATTTTCATCAACACATATGTAAAAATAAAAAAAAACAATCTCCGAATTTTATATAATTTTTAACTATTAAAAAAAATTGAATAATTAATCAAAATTCAAATATTAATATATATATATATATATATATATATATATATATATATATATATATATATATAATATTGCAATTATAACGTGCAGTCTTAAATAATTTTAATCTGTTTCATTCAAGAATTCTTGGAATGTATCGTCGTATTTATTATCAGGATCGTATTTTTTCACAAGTCTGTCCCAATCGTCGGGTTTATTGGTTTTCAAGAAATTGATCACTTTTCTTATTCTTTTTCGCTGATAAGGCGTGCAATCGACGCACTTATTTTCCAAGGTGATCGGCAAATTTTCTGTTAAGAAAAAAAAAACATATTTTAAAATATATTTTACACGTTCAAATCAATTTTTACACCGAATAATTTAAAAAACGTAAATAATTATACACACTTCTCAAATCTTTGCCTTCCGCTGTGCACGGTCCTTGATCCATCATGCATTTAATATAATTCTTCAATATTCTATCATTTTCTAGTACTTCGTCGATATTGAAATTATCGTATTTCTCCAGATCACTCTGAGGTGCGGCATTTGTATTGGCGATGAAGCAAACGACAAAAAGGACGACAAAAGACCAGGTGAAGACCTTCATCATCATTGATTACCTTTAATAACATATTGTTAATTATAATAGCGAAATCTGAGGTCAATTATATTATATTATATTAACGCGTTTGAAGAAGGATATGTTGAATTTTTCCAGTAAATATTTTCGCCAATGTTTTATATCGACCTCATTTAACAAAACAATTTGAAGAAATATGATTATTAATATTTTATCATACACACACATATATAATGAGATTTTAAATAATAAACATTTTCTTTTTCAGATGAAAAACCGAATCGAACTTTATACCGAAATATCAAATGACGCGTTTTTGTTTCACGGTTTCTTGTATTAGTAATTTATCTATAAAAAAATCTGAAATTCTAATAGAAAATTAAAAAAAAATATGAAATTTTCATCACATAATATTTTTAATTAGAAATCAATGTATAATTTTGAATATTAATCTATTTTTAAAATAAAGATAAAATACTGTATAAATAATTTTAGAATAAAGTGTTAATTTCTATGATGTTTGAATTTTTAGTTTATGTTAAAATTTAAACTATCAAATTTTTATTTATATTAAAAAAATGACTTTAAGAATGCAATTTCGAATATTTAGCAGATTTATTATTAATATAAAATTAATCAAAAATATATAGTTTTTTTATAAATATTACTAAAAACGTGATTGAACTATATTTATTTTAAAATAAATATTTTTTAATTAAAATTAAAGAATTTAATTGTTGTTTTTTTTTAATAATATTGTTTATTTATTTGTAATAATTGTAAAATATTTCCTATATGTCAAAATAAGTATTTCACAATATTTTTTTTGCATGTCTTTCTGCTTTCGAATGCATAAATTATAAATTTAAAATAAAATAAAATTTTCTTTATGATGATAATTAAAAATTTTACCTGCTAGAAGTTTTCTTGATGACAATTGAAATGAAACTAGGCGTCGTAAAGAAAACTTCAGTCACTTATATAACGACGAATTCGTTACCAAAGATCATCAAATACATACATATGTGACATAAAAAAAAAAACAAAATAATCGTCAGTTATAATAAACCATTTTTCATTGTAATTTCAATAAAATCAACAATTGATTTATTGATGGCTGTTCGAATTCGAATCGTTTTTAAAACAAAAAAGGTTTCTTAAAATAATAAATATTAACATTTTATCAAAATTATTATTCACACTTTTGCATGAATAAATCATAATATTGAAAAAAAGCGTTTTTGCACATTTTATGCGGCAATTTTCATATTTATAAAAATGTTTATTATTATAGTGATTCATGAATTTTACTGTCATTATTTTTATTCCATTCGTATCAAAGTATAATATTATTCTTTTTATTGTTGTAATATGAAAAACAAATATTATTCATTATTTATTAAATATATAAGATTTAAAAGTTAAATTTTCTTATATAAATCTCAATAAAACATGCTCAATTCAATAATTATTTTATTAAATAAATAAATATTATTATAAAAATATTTTTTGATATTTAAAAAATCTTATTTATCATTACTTTTTTTTTATAATATTTTTCTTTGTGGATTTTTTTATGAATTTTATTAATATTTATATATGTTCTTAAATTGGAATAAATTTTTCATACATTTTCATTTCACAAACTCTGTAATTTTATTTATAATATATTGAAAATCTATTCGTGTCAAATAAATATAATAATATTTTATTATATTATATATAGTATGATCAAAAATTTATACGATAAATATTTTACATCGACATTTCAAATAACAAAATATTAAAAAAATAATTCATAAAACATTTTATATTATCGATTTTTAATATATTTTAAAATCTTCACACATGAAAATTATCTGCTATTATAACGTTAATAATTAAATGCAAATGGAGTCCGTTAATTAGTTCAAAGATGCAAAAGTGCATTCGCATAAAAAATAATCGACATAAACAATCCTTGAACAAAAATATAGTGAAAATAATATTATATAATTTAAAATAATTGACGATTGTGCACGTTTATATTATACTAGAAGATTAATTTTCAGCACGTGCATTTATGAAATGATGAATTTTCAAAAATTTTGTCATAGAAATAATGCAACAAATCACTGTTAAGTATGATTTTTTTTCATTTTTGTTTTTAGTTCTATGACGAACATTTGTCATATTGCGAAAAGTAATTTTCAAAATATGCTGAAAAAAAAACGCTGAAATCTTTAGAATTTACGAAATTTTTCTTTAGTATCTTCTTTCGCGTGAATCATTCGCTCACTTTTCTTTCAGCGTGTTTTATTTTAGCGTAAAAAGTCTTTGTAAAAACTTTCAAAAAAAAAAAAAAAGAACAATACGTTTATAAATGAACACAAAGTTCGATTGATGTCATATGTGTAAATTTTTATGTTTTATATATTTATTATAAAAAAAATATTTATTATGATGTTTTATAATGCAAATCTGAATTAGTCAATTTTATATTTAAAAAAAACGATTTAAAAGAAATCTTTAAAATTTGAACAAAATTCATGCTTTATTTAATAAAAAATATTTATTTAACAACGACGTCATTATTAAGTATAATTTACATATCTTAAAAAATTTCAACATAAATGGTAATAGCAATTTTTTCCTTATAATTAAATAATTAAAATTTCCTCGCTATCAAAAATATATAAATGTGCATTTGAAACTTTTATTTTAAAAAAATATAGAAAAAAATGCATCTCATGTCTATTTTTAATTTTATATAACACTGTGATCAAAAAGTAAGGTGAATTTGTTTAAGAAATGTAAATTCTTTATTTATTTTTCCAAATCAATTTCATCCTCCTCTAAGTAATCCCCGACCGATAAAACAAACTTTTTCCAACGCTTTTTCCGGTTCTTGAAACAATCGGAATATTTTTTCCGGTATAGTCTTCAAGACCTTCTTCGATTCGGTTTTAATCTCCTAAATCGCGTCAATACGGCGGTCCCGCATTGGCCTTTTGAATTTGTCGAATAGCCAGAAGTTGCACGGAGCCAAATCAGGCGAATACAGTGGTTGCGGAACGATATGAGTAGAGTTTTCGGCAAAAAAAAGTTGCGAAGAACCACTGCAGAATGACATGGTGCATTATCGTGATGAAGAAACCAAGAGATGTAAAAACACGTGTAACTCGGAGATAATTAAACCTTTTGACAAACAGACGCTTGGCAAATGTTATAGACAGTTCTACCAACCTAGAAAAAAATATAATTTACTTGCCTTCCTAATGACCGGGAGTTTTAAATTACAATTTCACCTTACTTTTTGATCACAGTAGTAAAAAAAATATTACTGATAAACAATTCAATAACATGTTTCAAAGGACATAACGAAGACCTTATAAAATACAATATCGTTCAATGTTGAAAAATTTATAATTTTATATAATTGTATTTCCGGTTCATTGTTATTTTTATTTGTATAACAAGTAAGTACCTCTTTGAGAAAACTAATTTAAATTAAATAAATATAAACTCTCAAAATGTACGATGTATATATTAAAAAATGATTTCATCCTCGGGAAGTATTTAATATTAATAATGAAATAATACAGGATGATTAACATTAATGATAAAATTTTTAATAATAAGCACCTTCAAGAATTGTCATTGCAATGACGTTGTAAATTTCACAATCATGCACGAGATTACATTATAATAAAAATAGTTGAATATAAATAATTCCCATAATAAAATTCTTACTAAATTTTATATTAATTTTGATTCGATCCCTTTTTTTATTATACTCCATTCAGATGATGATTAATTAATTTTGTTCGATCATTTTTTAATAATTTATTAATTTACATAAAATTCATAAGTCAATTTTTAATAATGTTTAATTTGATCTATATTTTCCATTGCAAAACTGATTATTCTAAACGATGTGTAAATTTCTTGATTTATAGACTTTTTTTCATTATAATATTTCTTCTACTAAAATAATTTTTTCAAGGCGTGACATCAAATTTATAAGTCAAAATATTTTTTTAATTTACTTTATGATATATAATATTCTATTTGTCATAAATTTATATAAAAAAATTTTTTTTTCACATCTCTGCAACTGTTTTTGATGATTTTAACTTTTTCTCCAAAAATTAAAAAAAAATCTATGTACTTATATTTTTTCAGCACATTTATAAACGAACAAGGTTCAAGTTATTACGATTGCAATTAACCTTTATAAAAAAAATATCGTAGAATTAAATCTAATCGTCATACATCGATTTTTTTTGAAGACACTCGTTTCAATAATTATTTTGAGTCATTCGTTTTCGAGAATTATGAATATATATTATTTGGAAAAAAAGTAGTTCTCCGTCACTATTAATAATTATTTTATTTCACTTACAATTTATATTTATTTACATCATAAGTAAATCAATATAATTAAATCGATAGAAAATTATAAAGTATGATATAAGTTACGTCACAAATATTCATTTTATTATATAAGATCTAAATAATTATAGAAAATGCAATATCGGCAATTAATTTACCATATATATCAAATATTTTTATTATTGAGATGAAAAAAAATACTTTAAAAAAATCTTCGTCTGAAATGAAAAAAAACTTAAAAGCACATAAAAAAATAATAATTAAAAAATGAAATCAGTAATAAAATAAATTTATTTCTAAATTGTACAATCTGAATTTAATACAAAAAACACTCATTGTTATACAGTATATAAAAATATAAAATAAAAAAAAACAATCCTTTAAAATAGACAAATATATCACCTACTTTATATATATATATATAATAAAACCAAATTTTGTATTACAAAATATTGAACCACAAAATAATGTATATAAGAATAATAATAATAATAAACATGGCGAAATTTTACATATTATTTAATAATTATACAAAAGAAACCTAATTAATATATATATATTTTTTAATATTTATTTGTGAATATATCAAATATATAATTTACATTAATAAACATCACAGAATAATTTTAAATAGTAAATTAAAGCTCGTTTGCCCCCCTTATTCTACATTGTCATATCCCATAGTCTGCAAAAATAAAAATAAAAAAAATATATTGTAAATATTATATATACTTGAAAATAAGTATAATTTATTATATTCTAATATTTAACATTAAATTGACATCTACCGATAGCTATTGCTATCTATTTGAATACCAATGTCAATAAAGATAGTAATAAAAAAATCAGATGTTTTCAAATTTGTAATAAAAAAAACGGATAATTTTTATTACTAAATCTTTATTGACTTTAAAAATGATATACAAAACTAAGTATTATTTAAATAAATGCATACAAACATATATGTAAGAAAAATTATATAGCGTGCGTATAATTTCAATGTTTCAATATTGTGCTTTTGAATATATATATATATATTAATCGTATTTTATAGCTTTCATAGTCAAATTTCGTACCTTTGGTATTGAATTGAAAGCATATGCCACTGCAACCCCCAATGCAAACATTGCAATATGTGGGAAATATTTCATGGAAATTCCGCTCCGTTTACGCAATAAAAATTTAATGAAATTAGTTTTCTTGTCTGTGTATGGTGGATATCTTCCACTGAAAACAAATTATACATTTTTAAAAATAATATTACAATTATAAAATACCATTATTGATAACGTTTACTCACGACGCAAGTTTTTCACCGAGAGAATTGAAATTCTTTGCCAAACAACTCTTCTTATGTGTAAACGTGTCGAAGCTACTCTTTCCATGATATTGACCCATTCCACTGGATCCGACTCCTCCGAATGGTAAAGTCTCAACTGAAATATGATTAAATGATTTATATATTTGTGATGAATGAATTTATAAGATTGTATAAATTATTTATCTATTACAGTTTAATATTTATAATTTATATACGACATCTATTATTATCTAAGAAAACTAGATATATTAAATCAATACAAAAATAAAAAAAAACGTGCATAAATTTTTCTAAATATACATTCGTTACGAATTTTCATGCTATAAAATCATATTTTAAAATATAAAAAAATTATAATAGTATATTTACATAAAATAAAAATCTACAAACATCATTTTTCATACTTTAAAATTTATATATTAATATTTTTTTATATGTATCCTTATTTCATTCTGTTATTTTATATTTAATGAAAAATTATTATTATTATTAATGATGAGATTTTTATTAACTAAAATTTATTTTAAGAAAATTAAAAACTAAACAAAAAAAATGAAGTCTTCACAAAAAAAACATTTTAATGTCTAATTTTTTATGTTGATTGAAAGACTTAATATTTTTATATATAACACTGAGAAGAATTATATAAATAAAAGGCAAACCTCCCAAATGCATCATTGTATCATTAATGCAGACACCTCCGCTTGAAGTATTTTCCATAAAAAGCTGTATATCCTTCTTTTTCGCACTAAATATGTACAATGCTAGAGGTTTTTCCCTGCGTTAACACCATATAGAAGAATAGTTTTTTAATTAGACCATCACCATGTATATATAGTATAATTATGTTAAACATTATAGCATAACATTCAAGAATTATTTTTTATAATATACATACATTCAAGAAATATATAAAATACATATAGAATAAATAATATTTACACGATTCAATAGATTAATATTTATTTTATAGATTACCAATATTTAAAATCTATTAATGATAGCAATAATTAAATTTCAGTGTTATCACATAACACCATATATGTTTCATTAAAAAAAATAGATAAAATTTTAATTATTTTTATATTTTATCACCAACACCAAAATGTATTAATTACTTTAATTAAATGATTTATTACAGAAGACATATATTTTTAAACACGATAAAAATTAAAAGCATTAAAGTAAACGTATAAAAAACGATTTATCAGTGATTTAATAAAAGATAAAATGACTGATGAAGTGTATGCCTAATGAATATAATTTTAACGATATATATGAATATATTCTATGAATAAATATATGTATAATAAATTTGTCATTGAATTTCAATAAAAATAATAATTAGAAGTTTATACATTTATAAAATATATCAAATATTATTTATTATCAATAGATGTCACTGATAAAAATATTATAATAATAAAAACAATTCATATTATGTACATAAAATACATAAAATTATTTGAAAAAAGATGATAAGAACATACAAAAGAATAGTCCATAATAATAATAATAATAGAAAAGTGCAAAAAAATTGGAAATGTTAATAAATCTACCATCACCGAAATATCTAAATAAGTATTTAGCAGATTATCAAATAGATTTCCACTAATAATAATCATATGTATATATACAGATTTGATTCCCTGTTTCCCATGTAGATAATTAATTTTCGCATTTTCTTACCGGCATAATGCATAATTGTATCGTTGATACAAATGCCACCCGATTGTGTCTGGTTCACGAATAAATCTCTAATGTCGTTTTGCTCAGTAAAAACGTATAAAGCCAACGGAGTTTGTCTGTCCGGTTATGAAAAATGAAAAAAAAATCGAAGACATTGGAATAATGATGATGATGATGATGATGATGAAGATAATTAAATGTGACACAAATTAATCGTGCACTGATTTTTTTTTTTCATGAGATGTGAATCGGTGATTAAGCTAAATTAATTAAGAAGTTAAACTACGGTCGAAACAATGCTACATATGAAATGCGGTGCAAATGATATTTCATTGATAAATGTTTCTCATAATTAAATAAAAAAATCAAATTTTAATATTTTTCATACAACAATCCAAAAAAAATTGTTTGATTATAAGCCATCCATTATAATAAATAAACGATTTTGTTTCATGTAATATCATTTCAAAAAAAAAAATTATATCAATAAATAAATATTAATCAACCTGATAAAAGAAAAATAATATAAATATGAAAATTTCTTAGCTTCAATTTCCAAATTACTCAAATTTTACCTGCTGTTTATAAATTTGATCGCTTCATATGCATTCTCCACATTAACGATGGGCAAAACTGGTCCGAATATCTCCTCTTGCATGACCGGATCAGTGGGCTTAACATTAATCAATATGGTAGGTTCTATGAACTTTTCTTTGGCATCGGTTTTACCTCCGACGGCCACTTGCTCTTTGTTAATCAATGCAGAAATTCGTCTACAAATCAAAATGATGCATTAAAATGCATTTCTTTTTTTATTTTTCTTCACAGCCTTACAAAAATAATTGAAAACTAACGCGAAATTTCTACTGTTGATAATGCGACAAAAATCGGGAGAATCTTGCTTATTCTCTCCATACCATTCATCTAGAATACCTTTTGCATACTTAACGAAAGTATCCTGCACTTCTTTAGTACACAATATATAATCTGGTGCTATACAAGTTTGACCTGCATTGATACACTTTCCCCATAATATTCGTTTTACAGTTATTTCCATATCGCTAGTGCTATCGATATACACCGGACTAAAATAGAACATTTCCATTAATAAAATCGAATATCATTTTCATAAAATAAAACGCAGAACAAAGAATTATTTCCATAGAATATATTATAATTTGTACCTTTTACCGCCGAGTTCAAGTGTCGTCGGTGTTAAATATTTATTAGCAGCAGCATGTACAATGCGACCAACAGTGGTGGAACCGGTAAAAAATATATAATCGAATTTTTGCTTCAACAATTCGGTGGTTTCTTCTATGCCACCAAGTAAAATTTGCACAACATCCTAGATATAAAAAAAAATTATATTTATAAAAAAATTTAAAAATAGTTTTCTTTTATATATAGATAATCATAATTTATCACTATATTGATAATTATTATTAATATAACAAAAAAATTCTTGTGTCGCAAGTGGAATCCAAGAATTCTTTTATCATCACAGCATTCATTATAATTTCGCGCAAGAAAAATTGACAAAATACCATATAAAATAATATACTTACGTTATCCAGATATTTTGGTATTAGTTCTGCTATGAGATTGGAAGTTGCAACAGACATTTCTGACGGTTTAACTATTACACAATTACCAGAGGCGACCGCACTGGCGATTGGAATCATACACAGCTGTAATGGATAATTCCACGGACCCAGCACCAAAACAACACCATATGGATCATTATAAATGACAACATCGTCCATCATATTAACGAATCCTTTAGGAGGCTAAAAGTCGAAATAAAACATGACAAAAATGAATTGTAAATCTTTGGCGATGATTAATTATATAAATAAACGACGACGTTACGACTATGAACCTTTTCCGGTTTGACCCAGTCACGCAAGTTTAACAGCGTGTTCTTCAAATCATTTTTAACATACTCAAGCTCGAGGAGTATGGATTCGGATTTGTGTCTTCTCAAGTCTTTGGTTAACGCGTCAACAAACTTGTCGCCGTTTTCCTCATACATTCTCATGATGTTTTTGAGTTGATTTTCGCGAAACTCAATAGATTTGGTAACGCCTCGTGTGAAAGCATCTCGGGCTCTTTGAACCACCTAAAATATTATAATTACATTTATTATACAGTAGTTATTATAATTATACAGTATATAATAAAGGAAAAATAATTTTATATATTTTTATTAATAATGAATGAATATACAATCTAAAAGACAAAAACATCTTAAAGAAATATTCATAAAAATTCATGTAAAAATTTTTATATTATGAAATCGTCAAATATTTATTTTTTCAATCATAATATATATATATATATAGTATTCTGAATATACAACATTTTACTATTTAAGTAATTTACATATAAATATATTGAATTTTCACATAAATTTTTAAACAGATTCGTCGTCACTTATAGATTAAAAAAAATAGTATCCAAAATTTAGAACATAGTAAAATTGGAAATAGTTCTGGTTCAAAAAAAATATATTATGGAAAAAAGTGGGTCATCATACGCGGTGAAAGAAGACAAAATACCGATTCAACCTTGCGATGAAAATCGTGCCAGTGACCTTGGAAGAAACTCGATTTGCACGCGGACGAACAAAAAGTGAAAGCAGAGCAGCATCAGGCACTGGCTAGAAAACGATGTGAGCTCCGTGCAAATACTAGCGAACGAAAGAAGAGAAGAAAAAAAAAGAAAGAAAAGAAACGATAGCAATAATCGCGGACAAAACATTTCATAACCGGCGTAATGACCTCGATTGCGCCACGATTGTGCCCGCTCATAATGCGGCGCATTATAAAATTATAATTTTTGTCTAATTTTCTTTTTTATTTTATGATTGAATTGCGAATTATACAGTTTGTTCCGATCGACTTATTTGTCGCATTGTAAAAATATTATGATGGTTATAAAACATCATAATTAGTTTCCATTTGATGTAATGATGATATGAAAACTATTTATAAAAAAATATATGTTGTTGCTACTAAACAACGATGTGTTTTTTTTAGACACATGTTTTAATTGACTTTTAATTATTTACAAAATTATTGTGGATGATATTCAAAATTTCTATAAATTAATCAATTTTTTTATCACATTTAAACTTCAGACTGAAGATAATTATCAAAATATTTAATAATTGTTTTCAATTGTGTAATCACAAAAATATAAGATTAATATGCAAATTTAACGATAAAAACAAAATATAAGTAAATTAATTGTATTTTTTTCAATATCTAATATCGTTTTGAAAAATCACTAATTTTAACCTATTGAACAGAAGTGTTTCACCTTTTCTATTTAATAGGCACTTGTAACAAATACATAATATAAAAAAAAATATTAGTAAATCTCTATACTTATAAAAAAAAGTTTTTTTTTTAATAAAGGGTCAAAAATTTTGATTTTTGTTAAGAGGATTTTAGATCTAGGAACTTAAAGTTAAATATAAAATATCCAATCGAAATAATTCGAATATATATGTATTATTTTGAAATATGAAAATAAATTATTTCTCAATAAAATCAAAAAATAATGAATAACGTTAATCAGGAAATTGTTTTGCAAATATAACGATTTACAATATATATATATATATATATATATATATATATATATATATATATATATATATATATATATATATATATATATATATATATATATATATACAAGAATATATATATATATATATATATACAAGAATTAATCATTTTATTTTCCTGCAAAAACACAAAAATTACATTATAAGCGTTTCCTGAAATTTTTGCATGAATTATTTATTAAGCACTAAAGTTGTTATCAACAGTCTGTTATTATAATATAATACGAATCGTATTTTATGTCTTCTTTCTTTAGAAATTTTAAAAGTTTTTCCTTAATTTAACTTCAACTTAACCTTAAAAAAAACAATACAATACTATTATAATTCAGTTGAACGTTTCGCTTTCACTTATATTAGGTTGTATTTTTAACACGTTTTAATTTACATTTAAAAACAATTAAACGGTTGTTTGGTTGTTAATATTGAATATATGTTATTACACAGATACATTAAGATAGTTGTTAAAAAATTATCAAAAAAATCAAAACCTAAAAGAATTCAGTTTATAAATTCCTTAAAATCTTTAAACATTCTTTATTTTACGAGATCGAGTCGCCAGCTCTTCTCTCATTGCTATATTTTTCTTTCATTAAAACGTAAATTACAACAGTAGGATTCGAAGTGTTCTAAACACTTTATTAAGTTTCATTTCACGTAGAAAAATATATAAATTTGTAATAATATTATAATACGAGATAAATTTGTAAGAAAAATCTGTAAATCAAATATAAAGACTTGACAGCTTTAGATAAGATAAAACTGAGAAAAATACAAGTCATTTCATAATGGCAAAAATAATATTAAAACGTTGATTGATTTTAATATGCACTTAAAATATATTCAACGAAAAAAGAAATAAATGATAAAAATATCATTTTTAAAACACTTTTTCTTTTTATTGATGTTATTGCTCAATTGATGTTAAACGAGTACTTTTGAATGAGTGAAAGAAGAAAATATTTTCAAAACCAGTTGTAAATTTAGATCGTTCTTATTTTAAAGTTTTTAAAACACAAAAAAATAATTCTCTATTAATAATTATTTTTAATACATATTATATTTCTGAGAACGAATTATATATTATAAAACTGAATAACAATCTATAATAATATGAATGGTAGAAAAAATAATAATTTTATATAATTTTATGACATTATACATATAATAACTACATATAATTTTCAACAATATTTTTCATTCGCATCTTTGGATTAGTAACAAGATATAATTACTAAACAATTTTATACGACACATTGATCAAAGGGCGAAGTTTAATCACAATTATAGTGAGTATATAATTAAGAAAAAAAAACACACACACATTCACAATTGAAATTTTATTCGAAGAGAAGGCTTTTTATTTTTAATAATATATTACTCTCTTTAAACTAAAAAAAGTTTGTGTTGAAAATGAAGACGTAAAAAGCCATCATTTCATCGACTGAGAAATGAATACAAATGAGCTATCATTTGTGTTCAACGCGGTGATGAAAAATATGAATTTTAGATTGTATAAGAAAAAAATAACGTCAAACCATCATAAAAAATACATAAGAATCTCTTCGATATAAATAATCAATATTGATACTAATATAATTTCTAAATATTTTACCATTATTATATTAATAATAAGAAAAAAACGGCTGAGTATTGTATGATATAATGTAACAAACAAATCTTAATTAATCAAAATTGAAATTCAAGAAGACATATTAGATTATTTTACATATAAAATATTTATTCTATAAAAATACTAAAATTATTTTTTTCATTATAATATGTTATCAAAAAAAAAAAAAAATTCGTGATATAATGTCAGTCAACACTGACCTTTATCACACATTAAAAATGATTGAATGAAGAAATATACGAGAACATTTCTCATATAAAAATAATTTTAAATGGAACAATAATAAACAAATCACAAATAAATAAACAATATACAAAAATAATATTACTTACAGCTCCATAATCGAGATTACTCTTTCCATTAGCAACACCTGAAAATTTAAATAAAATTTTGAAGTAAATTATTGAACAATATATAAATAAAAAAATATTTATTTATAAAAATAATATTAAAATGTTAGAAAAACATAAAGTTTCATAAAAATAATTTAAATATATTAAAATGAATACATGAAATATCAATTTGTTTATATCATGAAAATACGTTAACTTAATGTTGAAAAAAAATATATTAAACATTTAAATATAAACGTAATAAATATACAATAAAAAGAAAATTTAAATTGTTCAACGTTTGCCATTTTAACTTGAAAACATGTTTTTTTTATACATCATGTGTATGATATTTGAAAAACTTGGCAGAAAGTCTCGGATAACCGAGACATTAAGACAACGGCGTGTTCCTGGATATAGTGGAAAAAAGAAGAAATAAGAAGAAATCGATTGCGCCGAAGCGATTTGCGGCTCACTTTCACCATGATCTTCCTCGGTAAGGAGTGCAATTTATATTAAATAAAAAAAATATATGTATAAGGAAACAAACAAGACATATCTTCATTAGTGAAATGTACAGATTGCATTTTATGAAAGTAAATTATCATTATTATTATTATTTGAGGCTCAAATTCAAAAATTGAAAGAGATAGTTATCGTCGTTGTTGGTGAATTGATGGCTACATGGCCTCCATTGCACAGTATTGCGTTAGTGCAAAGCAACATTTACAACACGTGGCTGTGCTTGTGCAATTTCTTCAACTTTTTTTTCAATACAAACTGAATTTGGATCAAATCAAAATATATTTTGATTTGATCAAACAAAATTTACTTTGAAATTGTGTAAAAATCGATTTGTAAAGTAACAAAACTATAAATTTAGATTCATATTTTAAATTTCATAGTAATATTATAGTATTACATTTCGAATTGTAATAACATAATAATATTATTATTTTAGTATATATAATAGATATACGCCAAAAATTAGTTCTGATATTGAACAACTATTATATCATTAAATTATTTATTTATTTGTAATATATATGTGTGTGTGTTTGGAATAATATATGTTTATAAAATAATATTTTTTCCATATCAATGAAAAGTTTCTAAGTCTTAATTAAAATAATAATTGTAATAAAAAAAATCTAGAAAATCAGAAAGCTCAAATTACACACAATGTACATTTTAATATCCAAATGTAATCAATTATATTGAATAATATGCAATAATTAAATCAAATTAATAAACAATAAAAGATTTTTATTACATCAATTCAAGATAATACAAAAAAAACATTAAATATAGCTATGAACCTTGAACCTGCGAATTATAAAAATAATTTAGGTGAGATAATAATCTATCGATTATTGTTCAAAAAATATCTTTATATGATAAAAAATATCTATTTGCTTTTTTGACTTAACAAATCAAATTACTGCAAAATGAATATGAAAATATATTTTTAAAAAAATAGTTTATTTTCTTTAGCCTACAATTGAAAAATTTTATTTTTTTGCTATAAATTTGTGACGAAAAAAAATTACTCAGAAAAATATGAATGAGAAAATTATAAAATAAAATATTTAAATATTATAAAAAAATGTGTTTACAGCGGCGAATGATGCTTTTAGAAAAATACGTATATATAAGAAGTGCAAATTAGTACAAGAAAAGTACAAAATGAATAATGCAAAATAAATATATATACTTGAAAACATAAACATTGAAGACTAGTTTACCTCCGAAGTATGCATATAAGGAATACTTAGTTCTAATAAATACAATAATTAAACTAGTAAATTATTACAATATACAAGGTTAAATTAATGACAAGTTAATGCACTTAAATAATCGTTATAATATAAAAAGTATAAATAATACATTGAAATGTTATTAAACAGAAAAAAAATAATTAAAAAATAATAATAACAAGAATGTGTACTTTCACATAAAATGAACGAAATATTGCGTAACAATTACACGAACAGCAATAACAAATATAAAGAAAAACATTAATAAAACTGATAACGCATTAAAAATACAGTACTTTTATGTGAGATAAAGAAATATATTTTTTAACTTTGGGCCATTGGGTATTTTAAAGAATAATTTGATATAAATAAATATTAAATTCTTGGTCATCACAAGATGACAATTTTTTAAAATATTCAAAAACTATCATATAATATTTAAATCTAATATCAAAAAGGAAACTAATATAAAATGTCATATATAGACTTGGCTAATAAAATTTTAAAGATTAACTCGTTTATACTACACCAATAATTTTAGCTTCTAATTCAGTTTAAAGATTTAGTATATAATTAAAACATTGGTATCAATTTAATTTCCTAAAAAATCGTTCTTATAGTATTAGATTTTTATTTATTTATTTTTTAGCAAATTTTACTAAAAATTGCGATATTGCGAAATAATCAAATTAATAAAATTTACATTAATAAAAAAAATAATTAATTGTTCAATTAAATAGAGTATAAAACAATAGATGAAAGATTATATTTGGAAGGTTTTCAAATATGAAGGTTAACGTAATTACTTTGTTCCAAGACGAATCAACCCTGATTATTAAATAGGAAATATGCAATATATTCGTTTTTTTTGTAGTACAATTTAATATCCTTGTATTGTTATAATTTGTGAGATAATAAAAACCAAATTTCCGGATTTCTAAAATATGCTGTTAATTCGGAAACATTAATGATAATTAAAAATATATTTCGTAAAAATTACAATTTTTGAAATATATTTATAATTAGTAATATAATTATTTCAAATATAGTTAACAGGAACGTACAATAAATATAAAATTGGACCGTTCATCGACCTTCTCCAGTAACAAAGAGATTATATGATACATTTTTCATAATTAACCTCAATTCATGTATCAATATTAATGTCAATTGTACAAATGTAAATAACTTTTTTTTGGTTTATTATTTAACTTAGGCAAAATATTTTTACTTTAAATTTTGACATTATAATAAAAATACAGTCATCATGCATATCTGAATTAATTAAACGGAACGAGAATTTATATTATTCATTATTCATTGTAGATAAAAGTTCCAACATTTTTTCAAGCAATCATAAAATTTTAAAATATTATAAATAATTCAAAATAGACAAATGTCGTTGACATAAATTAAAAGTAAACATGCATAATAATACAATATGTTTAATAAAAAAAAAAGATGTATATATTTTTAAAACGGCAACAAATTAAACATATTAGATCATTCACAAAAGTCATGCGGCTAATCAAAATCATCACATTATGGCGAATTATTATGCGATATCAGCACGAAGACATTGCTCTGCGGTTATGATAAAATAACGATCGCAATATCAAAATAATAACTTACTCATGTTTTTTCTTGTGATTTTTTTTATTGCAATAGAATGAACACACACACGCGCGCGCGCAAAATGTGTAAAAGTACCGACGACCCCGCCTTACGACGTTCGAACTTAAACTGTCAATCTAACCGCTGATTGTCAATTTAAGTAACTGTGCAATCCGACCGTTAGGGGCGCTGAATATCGCGCGGTCGATAATGCAGATCACTGTTGTAACGCCGACCAAAACGAACGCGAACACGGCGGTAAAAATATGAATTTGAATTATTGCACGTAATAAAAATATATGAATGACGCATAAATGTGAATATATCTTTTATATTATAAATAATCGGTGTGCCCGTTTTTTATTGCGACCTTTAATAAATAAATAATAATATGAAAATAAAAATATATAAAATTATGACTAATTCAGTAATATTTTTTTCAATATACTAATATTTTTTATAATATAATAATTTTCAAAAAAAGCAGTCGCCTTTTTGAAAATTAATTATTGGTAAGAAATATATTTACCAACGAAAGACTATCTAAAGTAATTTTATAATTTTTTAATAAAAAAAACTTGAACTTTTATGATAATTAGAATAATTGTCTAATATTTTTTTACATTCAGTATAATAAAGATTTAAAAACATGAGAATCATCATAATGATTCATAAACGATAATAATAAACGAGTGTTAATCACAATATTTACAAGTGATGAAATAAATTTGATGAAAAAAAATAAATCTTTCATCGCTAATATGTTAGTTATTACAATGGTGATTTTACGCGTCTTAACAATGATTAGAGGTACTTTTTTTTCCTTCGACATTTGACGCAATTATTATTAATTTTGATTGCCTAATTCGTCGATTCGAATATATATATATATATATATATATATATATATATATATATATATGTGTGTGTGTGTGTGTGTGTATGTGTGTGTGTGTGTGTGTGTATATTATAGCTATCGTAGTAATGATGCAATTTGAACGTTTGCATTTCTAAATATTATACTTGTATTGAATTTAAATAATTACTTATTACGTATGTACATTATTTTCGATATTGCAGGATAAAAACACAAAGAGAAATTTCATAAAAAATTTTAACATATTGTTTAGTAATATTCATTAAATAAAACTTTTGACATAAAATCGCAAGCAAATTGCGTGTAGAAGTATCAGAAATAGGGAAAGAACCAGAAAATTGATAAATTATTTAATATAATATACATAATATTTTAGTGTTATAACAATATAATTTTTACGTAAAATATCATTTATACGTCGTAATTGTGTTAAAAATATATGACGTTTTCTAATCTTGACACGGAAACACGTTATTTTAGCATAGATGAATCCGTTAAAATCGCTTAGTACTTTCAAAATAAATTGATAAAAAAAATACACTTGACATTTGAAAAACGTGTAGAGAATCATATTTTAAACGTGCGCTAATATAAAATGAACAATTTATTATACAAAAATCGACGATATTAAAGATTACGACGTCATTTATATAATATGTAATTAAATAATAAAAAGAGCAAATCATTTTCATCCTTGATCAATAATAATAAATGTAGAATTCAACAACAGAATAACTGCATTCGAAAATATTAATTTATTCGACACCATTATTATAATATATATATATATATATATATATATATATATATATATATATATATATATATATATATAATAAGGAAAAATACAAAACAAAAAACTAATGTATCATATATGTTAAAAAAAAATATCATCATCAATTTTGAAACAAAAAAGAATATACATTTTTGTGTAATTATGAAATTCATTTTATAATTTATTTTAAATATGATTTATTAGCAAAAAAAATCGTTCTGAAATATCTCAACTAGAATCAATACGAAAATATAGAGAGAAAAAATAGACATAAAACATGATATGGAAATTGATAGTTCTTCAACGTGAGCTCGATCGTGAAATTATAGTGTCATATTTTAGCATAAATATAGAAATTTACATGTAAAAATATGATAATAGTCATTATGCCTCAATTTAGATACATGCATATATCTTCATTTTATATGCATGCATCTTCATTTTATACTTTAATAATACATCGACCGCTTTTTTTTTGATCGATATGTACAAATATAAAAAAAAACCACATGAAATCAGTACATTTGTATGTACAAATTACGGTAAATTTCCGATGAAAAAATGCAGTAATTAAATATGCATTAAAATATTAACGATCATCATCTCATACAAAAATAAACGTTTTGTAAAATTCTTGAAAGTTATTGTATGATAAGAAAAAAAATATATTATAATATAATATTTAAGTATTTTAAAAGGATTATTTTTTTTACAATAAATCATTTAATAAATTAAAACTTTGACAAATAATGAAAAAGGAAAACCGTTAATGTTGAAACGATTCGTCATGAAACGGGTTAAACCGAATGATAATGTCGGTTGAAAATTAAAGATTGACATCAAATATTGATACGTTATAATTTGATTTAAAAAATAAACATGTTTTTCTACGTCTCCGTTTAGTCAATATTGAATAGATAAAAAAAAACGATATGTAAATTCGGTGCTTATCAAAGCGTGGGTCGCGACCTCTAAAAGAATCTCGCGAGGATTATCAAACATTTTGCAGATGCAATTAAATTGGCACTGAGATCCTCGCAAATTTCGACCTCCCTCTTAAAATTCGTAATTTTTATAGATAGTCAAATTTAACCTTCACATTTTAATTAAAACTTTCACGTATTATTTTTTTTTTCAAACCAAAATATACGTTCAATAAATTAAAATATATTAAAAGCAATACTTTTGTATTCAAATATAATATTTTATACTCTGAATGATTGTTATGACCTATATTTTGTACATAATATAAGAAATTATATTTAACGATATGTTTAATACTTTGAATTCAATTTACAATCCATAGGAAGGGAAATTGAATAAAAAAAATATAAAAATTTGTACAAAACAATATAATAATTAATATGTTATTTAATTATAAATATTTTAAAATACAATAAATATTTTCTGCTAAAAATGTAATTCTTGATATCCATTTCAAATGAATATATTCATCAATATTGTAGTTTATATCCAATAAAAACAATACTATTAAAAATCAAACCATTGTTAAAATTATAACTAAACGTAAAACGATCATAATATGATACGCAAAAAAAAACGAAATATGAAAATTTTTAATATTGATTTATATAAATAATAATACATAATTTTTACCTTTTTCGTCGAGTCCGTTGACACCGTTCAGTTGTGCATACTCGAAGCCTCCCATCGTTCCATTAACGATGACGTCGTCGTTCGGAAGTACGCTTATTTTCACCGCTTCCGGTTTGTCTTTGGGCTGTTTTTTGTCGTCGATAATGATCTTGTTCACGCCGGGTATGTCGTCGTCGCTTCCGTGTCCCAATTCTACGACGAATTCGCCAAGATGGTTTCCGTTACTGTTTGACAAAATGGCTCCACCTGTCGGTTGACCGCCTTCGCGGGAAGATGTCCCGAGAATGCTCGGTTCAACCATTTCAGCCTTCAACTTCTAAAATCAAAAATAAAAAAATAAAAAAAATATATATATATATATATACTGTTAATACGAATAATAAAAATCCAAAAACCGGATTTTCGCCGTGTTAAGCGTGCAAAGCAGCGACCACACTAGAACGTACCATTTTCAATCGCTACATAATATTTTTAATTTAATAATATGAATAAAAATATATGCAGCACATATCGTTTTGAAAAACGATATCGAAAGTGAATTTTATCAAATAATTCAATATAAATAAAAATAAATAAATAATTGTTAAGGACGTCAGATATTCAAATTTTACTTAAAAAATTGTAAATACAGCGATATTCTATTATTATTATATATGTATTACAGATCAAAAGAAAAATATTTTCAATATATTCTTAATTTTTTTTTCGAGACTCAATCTATCATAAAATCAAAAAAATCATTCACAAATTTATATATTTTTATATGTTTTATTAACATTGAAAATTAGAATAGAATGCATCATTATTTATTATTATTATTATTTTTTCCATACAATATATATATATATATATGATATTTTTTGTATTCATATACAAAATATGATAATAAAGATATAAATACTCTAATTGATTTTATATAATAATTCATTTTAAAAGAAATATAATTATTTAAAAATAATAAATATAGTTATAAAATTTTCAGATGTATATTAATAATAAATTGTCACTTTTAAAGGTTACATTTTTCACTATAAATCCTGTGTCAATACAATTAAAATTAATACTTATATTTTATTTTATCACATATATATATATATATATATATATATATATATATATATATATATATATATATATCCACTAGTTTAATACGTAAAAAAATATTTTTGTATCCACACGATCATTAGCGTTATTTTTTATTTTGTTTTGCATCTTCATTAATCACAATCATTACCTTGAATATTTTTTATATTCGAATATTTTTCTTATGCAAAAAAAAATACAGCGCATTTATGCAATTAAAGTAATAAAATTAATTCATTATGAATATTTTGAATTATAGTATTGGTTATAACGTAGTCATATAGAATATAGTGTAATTATTTTATATATTTACATTGAAACTCTTTTACAGGGTCAAATTTTCACATTTTTTCATTACTTTTTCTCGTTTATCTGTCAATTTTTTTTACTTGACCTCTTGATCTTTCATAAAAGAAAAACTCATAATTATTCACAAAAAAATAACAAATTGAATTATATAAATATGTATCGTTTATAACAATCGATGAATTCTAGTAAAAACTACAACAAAATACTTATAAACTTTTCTATTAGTATCTTAGAAAAATTTAATTATGAATGAATAATATATAACAGATACAATAATATATTTCATATATCAGTTACATTTTTACTACAATTCATTTTGTTTAAACATTTAAAAAATATTTATAAATTCATAAAAAAATACCAAGAACTTATAATGACATTTTTTACAATACAAAAATGTACAACTTTTATTCAAATGTAAAAAAATATCTATCGTATAGATGAGGCTTAACAAATTTGTAACCGTTATATTACTCAACTTCTTTCAATTTCTATATTTATTGGATGCCAAATTGTAATATTACCATTTTTAATATTCGTGACATTTATCATCTAAATTAAAGCAAAGAAATATATAAAGAAATCATTTTTATTTACTTTCTTAATTCAATAATTTATCTTCATAATTAATCATGTTGATCTTAATTAATCTTTACTGTTTAACTATTTATTTGTCAAACTTTGACACTATTCAAAAAAGTTAGTGTAAAAAAGTTAAAAATAAGTATGACTATTATTTAAATATTAAACAGCACATTAAATTACATAATAAGTATTAAAATATCCAGTAGAAAATCGAATATTAGATCCAATTTAAAAGGTAAAAAATTCTACACCAGAGCTTTTATAAAAAAAAAAAATAACCATTATTAGAAGTGATTACAAGGTCAATTTTTTTCATGTGTAATATTATAATGTCTTCCTTATTATTAAAATAATTATTTTGTATATGATCATATATAGGTATAAAAATAAATTTTAATGATAATTTGCACAATTGACTTACTAAAAAATGAAAATAATTATGAACTTGAAATAGTTTTAATAGTAATAATAGTTAAAACAGGTTTAATGTGAAGAGAACGAGTCTTAATTATAAATATATTATTGGAAAAACCTGTTTAATTGTCCCTGATATCAGTAAAAACCTTGAAAATGCAATTAATTATTGAAGAATCACAATGAACTATCATCCATAAAAAAAAACTATGAAAAAGTATTAATTTATTATAAAACTTTAACAACTATTCAAGAGATGGCGCTTGTGATTTAATTTATTTGTATTATAAATAATAAAGAATATAAATAATTTATGATAATATATACGATTTTGTTATAAATTTATTCTTAAAATACTGACATATAAATATAAATATCTATGTGTTGTGTACAAAATAGTGTTTTGTTCCACAAAATGATATCTTAAATGCTTCTATATTTGGATTTTAATACAAAAATTATATTATTTGTTGTAATATAAACAACAAATAGTATTAAATATAAAATATTCTTTTTAATAAATCTTTTGTATATTTTTTATATATAATATTTATTATATTTTTGTATAACAATTTTTTGTTGAATGATTTTTTTTGTTCTTTTGAATATTATCAAACATACATTATTGAACAACATTGAGGAAAATTTGTACATTTATAATAAAAATACTATTGAACATATTTATTTTAACATAAATATTTTTCCACCTTTTTTTAATATAAAAAAAAATTAAACGTTATCATGTCAATAATAATATCATTAGACCGGTTTTTCTAGAGTATGTATTCAGAAACGAATAAAAATATTCAGAAATAAATCGACCTATTATTCACATTATTATTGTAATGTTCTTACGTATCACTATATTTTTTTTATTATTAATATTTCAAAAGAAACAACGTCTTCTCTAGATAAATTGAAAAAAATACTAATATTTGAAACATCTCTTCAGAGTATTTAAGTTTTTTGAAAAAAATTTTTAATTAATTTTTGAACTGATAGACGAAAATCTACTGCACTATTTTCTCAAAAAAAATCTATGCCGGTTTTGAACTTTTGAAAATCATTAATCCTTTATCGTATCTTTCAATAAAAATGTTTTTCAAGAACTAACACTGAAATAGAGAAAAAAATTATAATAAAAATATGAAAAAATAATAAAAAATATTATTATTTTTAAGCATCAAAATACAATATTTTATATAAAAAATACATTAAATACTGAATTCAAATAACATTTGCTTATACATGTTATTTTTTCCATTGAATTTTCATTTATTATAATATAATCTATTGAATAAAAAAGACAAACAATATATATGTGACACGTGCATAATAATTAATAATAGTTATAATAGAAAATAATTAAACACGTGCTCTCTGAATAACAAAGTATTATTAATAAATATAATTATTTCTATAATAGAATATATGTACATTCAATCATTGCGACTTAATCTTTCAAATTTATAACGTGTTTTATGTATTAACATCTTAACGCATATAACTATAATTTGAAAAATGTCTGTTTGATAATATAAACATGTAATTTTAAAACAATATAAATATGTATATAATTTATTAAGACCTCTAATCTCTGAGTATTATAATGATTACAACACAAAAGATCAAGAGTACGATATAACTTGCATATTATTTATATTTTTATTCAAGGATAATTATAATATATTACATTTTTAAAAATCTTAAAGATGTTTTAGTATAAAAATCACATTTAAATTTTAAAAGTTATTATAACTAAAAGTTTAACACATATTTAAATATAGATTACATAAAACATTTAAATAAAATATTAAGTTCTATATGATTAAATAGAAAAAATATGAAAGCTAAAAAGCTCTATTTAATGTTGCTTTTTTTTGTGTTGACAAAAAAAATATATTACGAATTTTTACCAAAATCAAACTTCGACCTGACGAAGTACTTTCTAATCAAAAGTTTTCACCGAAAGTGACCGAGAAAAACGTTTCATTTTTATTAAATATAAAAAATAATCTGAATTTACTCAATTTTTTTTTAAATAATACGATTTTTTTCTATTTAAAACCGAACGCTCGAATGTCAAGGACGAAAAGTTGAAATTGTGCGAGAAAAAGAAAACTGGAAAAGAAAATAAAAGAAAAAAAGCTCGCCAATAAAAAAATCACCTCCTTATCAGGAAAGAAAACAACGCGCGATCCTTCGCCAAAATCGAACACAAACGAACAATTTTATGTTTATTTATTTATTTATTTTTAACGATGACTTATATATCTTTTTTTTTTATTTAACTAATGTTAGTCCATATAAGAAAGTTGAATAGCACTATTAAATTATTTTAGACACGTTCTATTCGAACGTCTTCGTTTGACTGAATTGATTCCGGCGTCGACTACTCTGGGTCTTTGTTAAGGTAAAATTTCCAACGGTTCTCAAACCGCATATTTATTCTGGAATTATCAATCGTAATTATAAGCCTGAATTTTAATTCTATTCAAAAACATAAAAATACTAAAAATATTTCATTTATATCCATCGAAAATCGACAACAATTTATTAATTAATTAATTAATGAAAAGATATAATATATAATGTATTATTCTATTTATATTTATATCACTGTATATTAAATATTTTTTCAAAATTCATAGTTATATATTTTTCGTTGTTTTCTGTACTCAAAATTGATTTCGTTGTTATCTAAAATATCATTATATTCTAGTACATTTAAAATCGATACAAAAATGTATTGAAAATATTATAATATTAATGAATTTCTATGATAATTTAAAAGTTGATAATACAGTTTTAAAAGCTCACATTCTAAACAAGATTTATTATTATTATTATTATTATTTAAATATCAACAATAAATTTTAAAGCTATAATGGCGAATCTATTGATAACTATTAAAAATAATCAAATATTTAATTATATTATATATTAATAAAACGGGCGAACATTCATAAAATGAAAACACTGGTTTTAATGGTCGATGGCATAAGAATATAAAAATTTATTTACCAAATAAATATCTCAAAAAAAAAAACGTGCATATTTCAATAATAACATGCAAAAGTGACTTTCATCCGAAGTAAACCAAGCGTTAAAGAAAAATTCGTTTCAGAAACATTTTTCACGAATTTCTTATATATTTGTCATACATTAATATAATATAAAATCAAATCGCATTAAATGACATTTTTTCAATAAATTTTCATTAATTTTATTACATTTGCAATATTTTAAATTAATTAGTTCACAGTTTTAATTTTCATATATTGCATAATTTATAAATATAAATTCAGATTTTAGAAATATTTTAATGAAAAAAAAATTGTATATATCAATAAATCATTTTTTTATGTGACAATTATTATATAAAAATCACTAGACTTTGTAAAAAATAAATTAGCTACTCGTGACTTGAAAAAAAGAGATTTAGATGTAGAAGGGCTTTCGCTCGTTGATTTAATTTTAATTATAAGTAAAATCTAGACCAATGTTTCTCAACTATTTTGTCACAAGATAGTAATATTTATAACGAGATATTTATATAATTCCTTGTTTAAAAGTGAAACCTATATTAAAAATATATTTTTAAAAATCTTTTTACGATAATGCATTTTAATCTAATCCATATGATCTTCATTGTTAATCATTAGTACTATTAATATTATCCTTAATACAGAATCATAATTCAAATACCAGTCCTATTAACTTTTTTTTTTTAATACACAACCTTTTGGGTCTAAAGTGCATTTTATGCCATTTCCGTTTTTTTTCCTAATACATTAAACATTAATTAATAGTAGAACTTGAAAATTTATGCGCAAATAAATTTTATCTAAATAAACATTCCATAGGAGAATATTAAAACGTATCCTTGCATTAGTATACAACGATTCAAAATATTATACTTTTAAATTATTGTATTAAAACTAGTTATATTTGGTATTATGCGTAATATTATACAAAAACGCATTAAATATTCTATTTAATTTGTTTGTTTTTCATTAAAAATACTAGTATGTAAAATTTGCGAATTTATATACAATTAACGAAATTTTTCAATATGTTAATATTCATAATATTATATAATAATTTACATCGAAATTTTAATTATAAACATCACTTACCGTACGTAAAATTGAAAAACGTCACAACCGAAAAAGCGCACTGTCTTATCGTTTTATTCGCGAATTTTTTCACGCACTTGTTACATATATAAATGCTTTTTGCTTAAAAATTTTGCATTAAAATATATCTCAGTACAAAATGAAAAATATATTTTTTTTTTCCGAGAGTGAAAAATCAAAGAAAAACGCAAAACGAGTGAACGTTTCAACGCACTACACGTTCGATCTTCAAGTACAACTCGTATCTATTAAATGTAATATGCATTAATTTCAGGTCACATTGAATTCAGCCTAAATTACTATTAATATCTACTATAAATTTACTTATTCGAAAAAATAAAATAATACTTTTTTTAAGATAATAATTTTTAATTTTGATTATATTGTATTTAATTCATTTTATTGTTGTGATATTAATTTCGTTTTTTTATTCAATATTGAAAATATTCAAAATATTTTAACGTATCCATCGAAGTATGAAAAATTTTAGATCCTAGATATTTGATTTTGATTTAAAGATAGCAATAAAATACGATTATTTACATCAAAAGAATCGGATTTGATATATATACCAATATAAAAAATGATTAACATATTCCTTGATATCAATACTCATGAATATCATATTTTTAACAATATAATGTCTTCATAAATAACAAGGATGAACATCGACAAGGTTGTCTATTGAAAATTCTATCAAAAAAATATGTACGACATTGAAAAAAAGAAGTACATTGACGCATATATTTTCAATAAAAATATAATTAGTTTTATATCAATTATTTTATCTGTATATATAATAATAAATTACAATTATTATTTTTTTTATGTATAAATTAATAAATAAGTATTAACGATGCCAGAAATTTAAATCACGACATGTTCTATAAACCGAATCTGTAATAAAACGATTTAATGTGACCATGTACTTAGATCAAATGATATTTATTGCACAACTAAGCGGTTTAAAATACAGGGAGTGAACCTTCGTGCGAAAAAGAAGGTCTAGTTCAGCTGGTGGATAGACCAGTTTTTCCACGGATCAAATATGTTATTACAGCGAAAATTGAAACCAAGGATTTTGAACGGTCAAATTTTTCGCATATCAGCAATAAAAAAATAATAATTTCATACCAATTACGTTATAATTATTAAAATTGAAACAATCTAAATTCTGATCAATAATTTTAACCGTAGATCTATGATCGATTTAAATTTTTGTACATTAAATTAACGTTACTAAATATAATTAAGTGAAAATTTTATATGTTAATTCGTCTAAAATGAAATTATATATTTTCGATTTATAATAATGAAATAAAACTATAGTATTATTTTATGTAGATTCAGGTTATCAACGCCACATTCAACTATTTAACTAAAAAACCTGACATTATATTTGTATATGTTTTTAAGAGGGTGTGTGAATGTGTGTGTTTTTCATAAAATAGTAATTTAATTATGTAAATAATATTCAAAGGTTACCACCACAAATTGAACTATGATCAAAAAATGTAAAAAAATTAAAACATTCGAAAGATAATAAATAACTATTCTATTAAAAAAACTCTTCAATATCGAAAACTAGTAATTCTGAATAAAAAAAATAATTATTATGACATTAACTTACTTTTTTTATACTTAATAAACACTAGTCAATCTTGAAATATTTGCAAAAAATCCTTGAACTTATGCATAAGACACATTATATTATTTCCAATAAATAATTACGTATTTGATAAATTATATAGTTGAACATATGGCTATATATAATCAATGCAATTCAGTATGTTATAAATATTTCACCCTCTTTAAAATAATTCTAATTATTGATGAAATAAAACAGAAGCATATCTTCACATCTTCAATTCTGAAGAGTGAGATTTTTTTATGTTTTCCCAGAGATTTCATTTTTTTCCAGCAATCAACAAATTCTTTCAATCAGCACTCTGTGTATTAAAATACTGTAATAAAAAAAAACTATCTAGTAGTAAAATAAAACATGAGAATAAGGTCAATGCAAGATGTGCACAGCAATGAAAGTCAATAAGTCATGTATTTTTTTTTTAAGCTATGATCTTATCGAAGATTTTTGGTTAAATGGCGATTCTTGATCGAATCGCTTTATTGTTGTAATTTTTCCATAATTTGTTCTGATTTTAATGTAGAAATTCATTTGGAATAAATTGGAAATATATACAATGTAAGTAATAATTCATTCGATATGTCTGAAATAAGAAAAATTGTATAATAATTGAAAATAATTGAAACAAATAGGTTAAGAATGAATATTAAATCATGATATGAAAAAATATATTATCAAAAAATTCTAAACTTTAAATTTTTTAGCAAAAAAATATATTATTATGATAAATTACTAAATGCCCGAGTCACACTCGGGCATAGTTATTTGACAAGATCAATCATTAAAATTTAAATCTTAACTAGTTATAAACATTGTTTTCTTTATATATATTTATGTGTATAATTATATTCATTTCTCTCATCGTTAATTTAATTTTAATAATTTTAACCAATTTTAATATTATTAAAATTGTTTTTATATTGATGACATAAAAAATAAATTATAAAATTCAAACATATTTCTTATATACAAATAAAATCAATTAAATAATCAACCTTAATATTATTTAAAGCGATCGATTTATTTATTTATATTGTTATGAGTACAAAAAAAAATAGAAAGCAGCAAATAGTGTGTATGTACTTGAAATTAGAAAAAAATTGCGATGTTAAAATGGAATCTTGATTAATTACACATTAGAAGGGTGAATAAAATAATATCTATTAGTTTTTAATACAAGGTTAACACGAAATATCATTAATTATTTATTTTGTAAAATATTTATAAAATATATTAATAAAGTGTTTTCGTCAAAAAATCACATGTCGACCGATGAACTGTGAAAATAAAAATTAATAAATTAACGATGAGAGACGTCGTTTTCTTTTATATGAAAATGATGCATTATTTAGATTCTCGACTGAAGTTTTTCATGTAGAATTCATGTAATCTGGGTCATTAACGATCTATTATATATGCTTTTTTTCTAATGAAAACATTAACATAACATAACATGCACGCATGATTCTGCATAAAATCACATATATATTAGGAATTAAAAACGAAAAAAAATATCTTTATTGAATTAAAAATAAAACGAAATGTGACATAATAATTTGATAAAATTATTATTAACAAAAAAGAATTATAGTGAAAAAAAAATGATTAAAAACTAAAACGAATGTTTATAACATAAATTTTCCCATGCAAGAAAAATTATTATTGCAGCGCATAATTTGATGAAAATGTTTCATCTCTGAAAATAATAAAAGAACGAAAATGCAATCCGAGAAACCGCAAAAATCAATTAATTATAAAATTGACAGCGGTATAAAGAGTATGAAATATAACGGATTAAATCAACAGACACAGATTGAGAAATTGCGATTTACACTTACCATACCTTAAATGTGGTAACACTGCAAAACAAAAACAGAAAAAAGTCAAAATAAGTAGAAGAAATCTTAGGTTAATTAAGACCAGAGATTTTTTACGTACCATAATTATGCAATCACTGGTTACAAACTCAAACCATTATATATTATATATAGAAATGCAATATTAGAGTTAGTCTATTCACTTATCTAATATTACTCATATTGATTTAAATATGATAATTACTTGCTATATTGACTAACATGGAATATGAAAGATGTTTTAATAATGTTGTCCTTTTATTTTATGTCATTAAGGTAAAATCAATTGATGCATTAAAATACCAATTCACATTTTGGTATTTTTGTTTGATTTGATTTCAGAATTATTATTCGATAAATAATTAATAACACTGATCAAAAAGTGAGGTGAATTTTTCTTCCAAATCAATTTCATTTCCTTCAAAGAAATCTCCGGCCGATAAAACACAATTTTGCTAATGTTTTTTCCAGTCCTCGAAATAATCGAAATAGTTTTTTTCCGGTAGAGCCTTCAAGACCTTCTTCGATTCAGTTTTTATCTCCTAAATCGTGTCAATACGGCGTCCTCGCATTGGTCTTTGGAGTTTGCTGAATAGCTAGAAGTCGCACGGGGCCAAATCAGGCGAATACGGCGGTTGCGGAACGATATGAATCGAGTTTTTGTCAAAAAAGTCGCGAAGAACTAATTCAGTATGACATGGTTCAATGATTAATGAACCAAGAGTTGTAAAAACACGTGTAACTCTAGCAAAAAAAAATACAATTTACCTGCCTTCCTAATGCCCGGAAGTTTTAAATTACAATTTCACCTTACTTTTTGATTTTTCATAGACTCAATTCATTTCATACACACCACATTATATTATTATAAAACTACTTTTTTATTTAATTAATGTCATTTTATACTATTATATATTATTTATTTTCTACTATTCCTCTTATTTGATAATTTTTTTTCATTTCGTTCAATTATAAATGAATATTTCGGATAAATTCGGAAAATTGAAAAAAAAATATCATAATAAAAGTTGATATCCTTCAATCGAAAATAACTTTTGTATTTATTTAGTTATTTTATAAACTGAATGATAAACAAGAAAATTATGCAGTTTGATTTTATTCGCTTTATATTCGAAAATATTTTTTATCCAAAAAATATCGATCGATATATATTTTTAAATCGTTCGCATGTACACATAAATTATATTAAATAGATTTTAAATACATTAACAAATTAAAACTTTATTTAAATAGCACAAAATATGTACACAACACACGTAAACTAAGTTTCAAAATATTATGAGTATCGAAATTTTGCACTATTTTGTATTCAGATAAAAGCTTCGTGAAATTAGAGCATCGGTCTAAAATTAAATTTGTCGATCAAAAACGTTACAGTGAACTTTTCTAAAAGCGAATAAATCAAATATCATTAATAAAAATAATATTATTTATATATTAATAATAAAAATGTGAAAGAGAGTCATGAAGGAATTATTTTTTTTTCAAAACGGCACTTGCTCGTGTCCATCTTTTGCGCTTTCGCGACCTCAAATATTATTTTCGATATATACACATATATTATGGAAGAATAGAAAACGGTACTTCGAAATCGTAGTCTATCACCATAGCGAGAAAAGAAGGCTTCGGGTCAGTGATCTACCAAAAAAAACAAAAAACTTGATACACGAACAAAACCTACATATGAATAGTAGTTTTTTTTTTCTTAGTACCACCATCCAGTTAAATTGATCGTGAATCAAGTTTAAATTATATCTGAGATGTTCAAATGTCACATATTAAAATCCAAACAAATTTTTGAATATAATACCTTTTATAAATGTCAATATCTATCATAACTTTGCTGAAAAACAACGTTTCAATGTCACATTGGGCATACAATATTAATAATATTTATATAATTACATTAAATTTCAAATAACTATATGGAAAAAAATCCAGAATATATCACTGCTGTATAATATACTTAGTTTTTTTTAATTTATACAAAAATCTATAGTATTCATTCTTATTATTTAATGCACATCAGTAAAATTAATATTGAAATGCCACACATACAGGATATTAGATATGTAAAATATGCATTCATGTACTCGTTTTCAAAATTTAAAAAAATATATAATTAGTAATAGTTTGTTAAAATCACTTATTTAGTGATTAATTTTATTAATAATAATGTTTAAATTACTTTGCTTCAAATTTTATATGTCTAAAAGATTTAATAATCTCATCTAAAAATATATTAAATATTTTACATTTGTATAGTTACAGTTTTCGACGAATTTATATTAAAAAATAAATAAAATAAAATACGGGAGGCTTATTTGAATACGAATCGCATCATTAATCGTGTAAAAAATATAGGTTTGGAGTTGTTTTTCGATTATTCATGATTTAAATCAACATTTGCAGCAGAATATATAAAATATCGTGATCAACATGGAATTCATACGCACTTCATAAAAAAAATGTATAAATTATGTATGAATTACCGTTTTTTAAATCTTACTTTTGTCTTCATATCAATTACAAACGCAATTCAACAAATCTTATTTAATAAATTAATTAATATATCGAATAAATTCATACTATAAAATAGAAAAATATCAAGGAAACTAATGTGGTAGACTATTATGTAAATGTGTAGAAAATAATAACGAATAATAAAAAGGATGTATTATATAAATTATTCAATATAACACTTATCTTTTTTTCACTGGAATAAAAATATATAAATATTTTTAACACAATCCTATTTAATATATTAGACTATTAACATATAAAGTTGCTTGAATATTTTTTTCTCCAATTTTATAATATATTTTTTTCACTTCTACCTTATTTTTTTTAACCAACTTTACTTGTAAAAACGAAATATTAATTATAACTAATTTTAAAATATTTTTCTTTTTCATGTGTAGAAATTTTGACAATCCTAATCGTATATTATTAGAAACCAAAAACGAGTCTTAAATTTAAAACAACAAAATTCTAAATCAATATGTTTCCAATTATGACGATATTCATGCCAAAGTTCAATTTATTCAAAAAAATATCACTATTAACATCAACTTCTTTGTTCACAATTTATACAATAAGATAAGTGCATATAGTTCTCAAAAAATATGCAAACTGCAATGCATAATTTTATAAATACGATATGCAAAATTATTTTTAATATCGTTTATCAAAAATCTAATTAAAATTAATGATTATTTACTCAGGACTAATAAATATAATTCTTATATTTATTATAAGTCATGGAATAAACGTCTATTTTTGGCAAGAAGCCTGAAATCTTATAAACAATTAACCTTATAACCTTAACTTAAAACTTAAAAATAGTTAATGGTTTCTAAACAAACAAAACTAATCATTAAAAAAATAAAGTTATATATATATATATATATATATATATATATATATATATATATATATATGGTATATATATATATATATATATATATATATATATATATATATATGGTATATATATATATATATACGCGTGTGTGTGTATACTGTTCACTACTTACTATGGATGCATAATTTACTTCTGTTCACATCCCGGATATTAATACAAGTGAAACTACATACAATTATCGATCATCATATTCAGATCGTGTGACTTGATTCGAATTTAACGATGCCAACAAATCGTCATTATTGTGCCAGCTGGGTCATTGTAACCGTTGAAGATTGTTTCCATTGTGAAGATCAAGAAAGTACTTTTCACTATAATATAATATACTCTACACAAACATATATAAAATTGGACACAAATGAAATTACATATACAAATAATATTCACTACCATAAAATTTTATAGAATTCTCAAAATAACTTATCGTTAACTGCATATGTTATAAAATTTTAATTTAAATTAAAAAACAGATATAAATGTCGAAAATCGATTTATATTATGAAACTTTCTATGAAATAGACATCAAAGACATGTGACTATTATTATAATTGTAAAATGATAAGGTAACGGCTACCTCATATTTCAATAATTGAAACTGTCTGTAGGTGTTCATCATGAAAAATGGAATTGTTATTTATTCATCACATATCGATTTCTAAAGGTAAATTTTATAAATGTGACATTGGTATATGTATAAATTAAAGTCATATTTATATTACACTAAGGAATAAATTTAAAATAATACATTTATTTTTATTTATATAACAACTGACTTTATGGAAAAAAAATCTAAATTTTAAAACAGTTTTAAATAAATTAAAATTTGTATAAAAATAAAACAAACAATTTAATGATTTAAATTTATATTTACAATTTATATAATACATACATAATCATAAAATATAAACGATTTATTTTATGATTTTGAGAATGTTTTGAAATTCTTCAGTTATCTTTCTACAGTAATTAGAAAATTTATCCACCGGTACGTCGGTATGAGCACGCCTAACATGAATCTTCAAGTCATTACTTTGAGTATACGTTTTGGAACAATGAAGACAGCCATAAGGTCGACCTCCAGTATGAGTTAAAAGATGACGAACGAGTAGAAATCGTTTCGAAAAGCGCCTATCGCACATTTCGCAAGCGTGTTTTTTATCATTTTTATGGGTTTTAATATGTTCATAAAGACTAGAAGAATGAACAAAAGCTTTCGTGCACAATTTACATTCATAAGCCAATTTCTGAAAAAAAAAATACATCTAATTTAAGCACAACAAATAGTAAAAATGGAAAAAATATATACAATATACTTTATATTTAACGTACCTTAAGATGGACAGTAGATATATGTCGTCTTAAATTTCCAAGTTGTGAAAATCGTTGACCACATGTATCACAAGAAAACGGTTTTTCACCTAAATTAGTTAAAAATGAATGAATAAAAATATATATGATATAAGTAAATAATAAGCAATTAAGTTTTAAATATACCAGAATGTGAACGTTCGTGTATTTGCAATGCTTGTGGACCAACAAATTTTTTTCCACACGTATCGCACATAAAGAGTCGTCGAATATCATATCTAAAATTAACAAATATTGATACAAAATAAATGTCACATAAAAAATCTAAATAATATATATTTAAATGGTTTTCATACGTCTCTAAATTATGCTCGTCTAACATATGTTGCGAATAAATTTGGTACCCGACAAATTTTTTAGAACAAATTGAGCAAATATTAATTCTACTTCGTCTTTTTCTGATTCTAATTTTACTATCAAAATTACTCGCTATCGTATGACCGATTAATAACTGATTTTTACTTATTTTATTTTTGGAATCGCTTTGAATTAAATGTTTACTTTTATTCTTTTCAATACTTTTATTTTTAATGAGCGCTTTAATTTTTCCTTTGTATTTCAAATGTTTACTTTTATGTTTTCTATTAATTTTAATATTAGATTTATTCGAAGAATTTGTAATTAGATCTGAATTGTGTTCTATTTTTACGTTTTCGGGGTCACCATCGTCAAGATTTGAAGTTGCAGAACAATTTGAAGAATATTGCGCATCTATCGAAAATTAAGAAAATATTTAAATATGTTTTGTGTCGAATATTTGTTGAAGAAAAAATATCGGAAAAGATATTTACCCGAATATATATCATCGAAACGATTAACGTAATTATCATTTTTGTTAACGGCGTTTTGTATCGAGTAATCATTTGAAAGACTTATTTTATCGTCGAATTCTATAAATGAAAAATGTTACAAAGAATTATCTGAAAATGTTACATACACTTCATAATAGCAAAAAAACAACCAAACCGACCAATTTTAATCGAACTATTGAGATTTCGTAAAAATTCGTCAGTTTTCTGGGCTTGCTTCTTAAAGAAATATGCGTCGTCGAGTCTATTGTGACATTTTTCGCATATCGATTTTGGAAAAATGTCTTCTTTGGAAACCTGAAAACGCCGAAATTCGCAATCAAAGTAAAAATAACGCGGTAAATTAATACATATCTACAGTCGAAAACTACGTTTACTGACATCTATAGACGTGCACGAAGCGAACATACTCATCGGCGAATATTCAACATTAGTACAATCGTTATCGATCAGAGAAACGGTGGCGTCTTTCGATAAACACACTCGACATAAGTTTTCAAAACTGGAAACGTCATTTTCCATGATGGAGCGTTTCGTTAAAGAATTGTCATCGCGATCGTTTCGCATCTAAAAATCGAGCGATCGAAACGTTCCGAAATACAAATTAATATTTAAACGTCAAATAAAACGTCAAAACATACGCGCGGTCCTAACACATAAAATAACGATCGCTCGAGAATCTCAAAAATTTGAAAAATTTGAACCGCTTCGATCGCCTCATAAATAAAAATATATTGAAAACGAATCAATATATAAAATTTAGCCGTTAATTGATAAAAAAACGTAATAATAGAAATAACTAAATTAGAAATATTGTCCGTTTTCGTCAATCGTTTTATTGTCGATATAATTTTACTTAAATAATACGCGAATTTTTAAATATAAGTTTCTAAAATAAAAATGAATTTTTTATATCCGTTATCGTCGTTCGCAAACGTTTCGGCCGTTCTTCGGCGTTAGAAATCGAACGCTTCGGTCGAAAAGCGTACGCGTAAAATTTTGGAAAAGGGGGACGTGGCCGAAAACGACGGGACGAGATGGTCGTCTCGGACGGCTTCGTCGACCGTCGCGCGGCGGTGACGTGTGACGTTCGGCGCGTTCGTGTCGCGAGCGGAGTTCGCTCGAAGGCGAGAGGACGGAGCGAACGGCGACCTCGTCGAAGATGAGCGGGCGTCGCGACAAGAAGGAGGAGGAGGAGGGCGGCGGCGGGGCCTGGGCGGGCGTCGGGGGCGTGGGCGCCGGCGACCGGAGCGCCGTGCTGCAGGAGGCGCGTCGCTTCCACGAGTCGCCGGTCGAGGTGCGGCGCTGCTGTTCGACGCTGACCAAGCTGCTGCTGGTGCTGAACCGCGGCGAGCCGCTGTCGGCGCGCGAGGCCACCGACGCCTTCTTCGCGGTGACGAAGCTGTTCCAGTGCGGCGACGTGGCGCTGCGCAGACTCGTCTACCTGGCGATCCGCGAGCTCAGCTCCACCGCCGAGGACGTGATCATCGTGACGTCGTCGCTGACGAAGGACATGACGGGCGCGGAGGACGCCTATCGCGCGGCCGCCATCCGCACTCTGTGCCGCGTCACCGACGCCTCCATGCTGCACGCGCTCGAGCGCTACATGAAGCAGGCGATCGTCGACCGCAGCCCGGCCGTCAGCAGCGCCGCCCTCGTCTCCGCGCTGCACCTGGCCTCCGCGCCGCCCCCCAAAGCTGCGCCCGACCTCGTCAGACGCTGGGCCAACGAAGCTCAGGTTCCGTCTCCGACCCGCTCTTAACCTTAGCGACGTCTTTTCCGGTTCGATTTTATCTAATAATGTTTCGCACGTTGTACTTTTCAGGAAGCCATCAACTCCGAAAACGTCATGGTGCAATATCACGCTCTCGGAGTTCTATATCACATACGCAAATCGGACAGATTGGCGGTGACGAAACTGGTCGCGAAACTGACGCGAATGTCTCTAAAATCTCCGTACGCCGTCTGCATGCTGATTCGTATCGTGTGCAAACTTCTAGAGGAAGAAGACGCCAACGGTTAATATTTCTAAATATGCAGATAGCGTTCGATGCGAATCCGATGTTTTTAAATGTGCAAAGTTTACTCGTTGAATTTCAGGTGGCTCCGCGGATTCTCCCCTGTTCGATTTCGTCGAATCGTGTCTGCGTCACAAATCGGAGATGGTCGTGTACGAGGCGGCTCACGCTATCGTGAATCTTAAAAGAACCACCAGTCGCGAGCTCGCCCCCGCCGTCAGCGTTTTGCAACTGTTTTGCGGCTCTCCGAAGCCGACGTTGCGTTTCGCCGCCGTGAGAACTCTAAACAAAGTCGCCATGACTCATCCCGCGGTCGTCACCGCTTGCAATTTGGATCTCGAAAATCTCATCACCGATTCCAACAGATCCATAGCCACCTTGGCCATAACTACCCTTTTGAAAACGGGCGCCGAGAGCTCGGTCGATCGACTGATGAAACAGATCGCCACTTTCGTTTCGGAAATATCGGACGAATTTAAAATAGTCGTCATTCAGGCGATCCGAGCGTTGTGCCTCAAATTCCCGAGAAAACATTCCGTTCTTATGAGTTTCCTGTCGAGCATGCTGAGAGACGAAGGAGGCCTAGAGTATAAAGCCTCTATAGCCGATACGATTATCACTATTATCGAAGAAAATTCGGACGCGAAAGAGACGGGACTGGCTCATTTGTGCGAATTCATCGAAGATTGCGAGCACACCTCTCTCGCGGTGCGAATTTTACACTTGCTCGGCAAAGAAGGTCCCAGAACCAAACAACCCTCCCGATACATAAGATTTATATATAACAGAGTAATATTGGAAAACGCAAATATTAGAGCCGCAGCGGTCGCCGCGATGGCTCAGTTTGGAGCCGCGTGCCCGGATTTATTGCCAAATATCAAAGTATTGCTCGCGAGATGCCAGATGGATTCCGATGACGAAGTTAGAGACAGAGCTACGTACTACAGCTCCGTATTAGAAAGCGAAGAAAAACCGTTGATTAACAATTTCGTGGTGGAGGTTCCTCAAATATCTATTCCAGCTTTGGAGAGATCTTTAAGAGAGCATATGCAAAAAGATCCCAATATTCCGTTCGACATAAAAACGGTCCCGATTGCGACTCCTAAATCTCTCTCCGAAGAAGTTTCCCAAAGAAACGGTATGGATGGCATGCTTATTACTTCATCTAATTTACCCAAACCGCAACAAGTATCTAAAGAGGAAGCTTATGCTGAAAAATTAAACGCTATTCCTGGCATATCATTCTGTGGTGCGCTATTCAAAACTTGTGAGCCAGTAGAATTAACGGAATCGGAAACCGAATACACTGTTAAATGTATTAAACATGTTTATGCGAATCATTTGATTTTACAATTTGATTGTTTAAATACTATGAACGATCAGTTATTAGAAGATGTTCATGTGAGACTTGAAATGCCAGAAGGTTACAGATTATTAAGAGAAATCCCTTGTGAGAAATTACCCTATAATCAGAAAGGCACGGTATTTTCCATATTACAATTCCCCGATGATATCGCATCTAGTAACGGCGTATTTGTGGTCACTCTCAAATTTATGGTTAAAGACTGTGATCCGAATACGGGTGTACCAGATTCTGATGAGGGTTATTCGGACGAATATATATTAGAGGATTTAGAAATAACTGTTAGTGATCAAATTCAACGCGTAAAAAAAGTAAATTTTGCAGCAGCTTGGGAAAATTCTAATGCCGAAGGTTATTTGGAAGCTGAAGATACTTACGCTTTAACGACAGTCCCTACATTACAAGAAGCCGTTAAAAATATTATTCAATTTTTGGGTTTAATGCCTGCGGAAGGTTCGGAGAGAGTTCCAGATGGAGCACCGGTACATACATTGTTATGTGCTGGTTATTTTAGAGGCGGATTTGATATCCTCGTAAGATCTAGACTTGCCTTGAGCGATGGTGTTACTATGCAATTAACAACAAGATCGCAAAGTCCAGATGTAGCTGAACTTATAACTTCTGCCATAGGGTAATTAATAACTAGTCTTAAAAATTGTTCAAGTTTAATTAAAAAAAAACAATAGCTATCATTTTCAATCACCAACATTTATGTGTACTAATAATGTATCGTATATTAATTTTCTTCATCAATTACATAAATTTTAAAATTATATAGTTTCTATATTTTTATATACATTATAGTTATTTATATGAAATTCTTTATTTTAATTGATATTTTGTGTGCTAAATAATATATATATATTTTATTTTATTGCGTTGCACAACTGTTACACCTTGAATCTTAACGTCCATGAATATCGGCGTTTATCTGAAGATACAAAAAAAACAATTGTATCTCGAATTTTAAATGGATAATATTTTGTAAAAAGAAAGAATATAAAGTTAAAATAATTATTTAACACTATACAAAACTGCTTCCCTATTAAAAAACGAAAACTGTTAGTTTTTTCTTATTTAATGTGGATATATCAACTGCGTTTAAATAATAAATTACTAGTGATGGTTAACTGGGAAGATACGGTAATTTTAATAATTACTGCGGATTATTTTGTACGTAAAAACATATTTGAACAGCAAGTCAAATATGTAAAATATGGTGTATTATACATTTTTTTATGTTTACGCATTTATATTATTTTCAGTTAATGAAATCATTCTATAGTGATTTCGACGCTGGATTATAAATTGATTTATGATAAATATTCATTATAGTTTGTTGTATAAAATAAAAGAAATGTATTTAATCTTTGTTTTATTGCTTTAAAACTGTTTATTCTATATTTAGCTAAAAAAAATCAAACATTCCCAACTTACATAATAATTGAAATTGCTTTACAAAATATCAAACTTAATAATCATATTTACAACAAGAAGCGTACAACAACTTACTTATGATAAACAACTAGATATAATTATTTAGTTTCTTGAAGAGAAGGGGATAAATTTCTTCCTAGCACGTCTTCTTGATATTTTAACTTTTTCACATTGGTTGGATCTTCTAATTTTTCATCCTCTGTCATTCTATCCATCCTTTGTTCTTGCACGGCTTCTATAAATGAATTTATTATATACTATATTTTATTTGTGCTTCTATTCGGTGGTTGTGCAATTTAATTTACATATAATTGTTACACTTTGTAACCTATAATACGCACAAGGTATAAGATGCAATAAGATATATAATAAATAAAGTGAGTATATTTTGAAGCCAAATTATTGAAGGTGGGGAAATGTGACAGTGGAACACAGAAGGCAGTAGCAGAACATCCTGTTGAAATGTGTTATATAACAAAGATTTTTATAAAATAATGACCTCTGTTCTTACTTTTCCGCTCATTTTTAGCTCACACATTACTGTTACTGAAAAAAACGAGCCTTCCACTTCCTTTAATTCCACTTTTTTCATTTCAAGCACTTAATGACTTTTTCCATCTTTCCTTAACAAAAAGCGTAACATAAAATCTATGTAAATAGTAACTTTAAAATTCACTTACTGTTATATGGCGTATATTTATCTGAAAGTAAATTTTCCAAGTTATATCCAACGAAGCCAATAAATGCAGCAAACGGTAAAGTAATATATGGTGCTCTGCTCCTAAGAAATTGAAGAATTATTGGCCACATCTAGAATATAATAAAATAATTATTGATCAAGAATGAAAATATTTAACAATAGAAAAGACATATTGCGTTTTAAAAACATGTTCAAGAAAACATGAACGAGTAAATAGGAATATCTAGTTAGTCACAATAGTTTAACTTAGTACAAATATTGTACAAATATAATTTTAAATTTAGTAATAATTTGACCAGATTAAAAATATCATATAAGGTCTCAAAATTAATTAGTTTCGATTTGAATTTTGTATAAGTTTAACAAAAACTAATTGTTGAAAATTTCATTGATGTAAAATAATATTAGCGTTGTAAAATAACGTAATAAACAAAAAATAGTACACTAATGAAAAAAATATTACTTTACAAATTCAGTAATAAATTTTATAAAATGAAGATAATAAAATCCAATATATAATGGTTGAATATTCAAAAACAACACTCGTTTACAATAGTAAACTAGAATAATAAAAAGAAACTTTGACAGAAAAGTTAACCTCGAAAACAACGAAACGAAATCTAATATGGACGACAACGAATACGAAATATAAAGATCAAAACTTTCTTCACAATAAAACTATAAATATTTCGTTAGCGACTTGTGAATGTTAAAATTTAAAATTACCGAGAACAATTACGCAACCGAATTTCGGCGCCGAAAGTGTCAAAAATTCTTATTATGGAAATTAACGTGAAGACCGGTAAGTAACGAATGAAAAAAAAATTACTATTTTATTAATCTATAAATAAATCGATTAAATAAATACTACTAATTAAAAATAACACAGTTGAATCGTAAATTATAATTTATTATAATGAGAATTGATGTTACATATTTCAAAATATATTTATATCATTCATTAGTCATTTATTTATATTTTAACTTTAAAGAATTAATGTTTTGCATTTTTTTTCAAATAAATAATAAATCGTTTTCATTTTTATTTTTAAAAAGATCTTTAAATTTTGAAAATTTTCATACTGAAATATTTTCAGTTTATTAAAATGAAATTATTTTTTATATGTAAATTTTTAGATTATGTTTCAATATAAATATATATAGTAAGTAAATGAAATAAATATATTATTATTCGCAATAGGTAATGGCGTATGGTCGCGATTCGAGTTATTATTAGGTGGGCGCGCCGTGAGTCAAGCGTCGCTAGAAAAAAGGGGTTGGGCGACGAACGACGCACGGAACGTCGACTTTCGAGAGACGCATTTCGGACGACTTTCAAGAGACGCATTTCGCAATAATGAAGATAATACGCGCAGCATTAGCGGTCATCTTTCTGGCCTCGTCGGGTATCGTTGCGTTGTTTTTATTTTTTTTTCCTCAATTTAATATGACATTTCTTTCGATCTTCCAGTAATGGCCGTTTAGTTTTGAACAAAGCATAATAATTTCCAAACTTGAAATATGAATCAATTATAAAATTATATGTTCTTCTTATTTTATATTCATTATTTTCACATAATCATAATTGTTGTTTGTATTGTAGTATAATATATAGTAATTGTAAGAATTGGGAAGCCATTGTATTTCGATTGATCTATGACTAATATTTGAATGGCATCACACAAAACCAATTAAGGGCGAGCAACCTTTGTCATATTTCTTGTACGATTCTCCTCATAAATTTTTCGATATCGTTTTAGGATTCTGTCAGCGCACACCGACGATATCCCACATCACCCAAGAACAAGTTAAAGATATCGGCGGAACCGTCGAATTGGAATGTTCGGTTCAATATGCGCAAGATTATCCCGTCATTTGGGTATCGATTGGTTTATTACAAAAAGTGAATTTTTTATGATCGTTATAATTTTTATTTCATTCGTTTTCAGATGAAAACTAATCGCGAGAAAACCACCGACCATATACCTATATCTGCAGGAACGACTTTAATTTTAAAAGAATCCCGTTTTTCGCTACGAGCCGATCAACAATCGACAAAAATAACTCTTCAGGTTATAATCTATTTATTATTATTATTAAACGAGTATCGAGCGACATTAAATTATAAGTTACATTTTTAGATCAAAGATATTCAAGAAACTGACGCCGGATGGTATATGTGTCAAATTATGATCTCTCCCACCAATAGAATATCCGCAGAAGTAGAACTTCAAGTTCGAAGACCTCCAATTATTTCTGATAATTCGACAAGATCTTTGGTCATCAACGAAGGACAAAGTATTGGAATACTTTTTTATTATGTAGTAAATCATTTTTTGGCATGTTAATTATGAAAATTGTATAATTTTTAATGATCAGGTGCTCAAATGGAATGTTACGCTGATGGATTTCCTTTACCGTCAATTTCGTGGCGCAGAGAAAACAATGCGATTTTACCTACCGGAGGATCCATTCATAGGTAAGTTTTTGTCATATTTGAAAATAGAAATATTCCTGGATTATTCTAATTTAATAGTGAATTTGAAATTTATTTCTATTACAATTTTCATTTGTAAACTTTTCGTATTGTTTAGTTCTTTATATTATTTAACATTTTAATACATTTTTATAGAGGAAATATGCTAAAAATTGACGTAGTTAAAAAAGAAGATCGAGGCACTTACTATTGTGTGGCTGAAAATGGAGTCGGGAAAGGTGCTCGTAGAAATGTAGCCGTTGAAGTGGAATTTGCTCCTGTTATTACAGTACCACGACCTCGACTTGGACAGGTATATTTATATTAATTAATAATGTTACATTTTTTTTTTATTATTAAAAATTCATTATATTTTTATTATTATCCTAGGCTCTACAGTATGATATGGATTTGGAATGTCATATTGAAGCATATCCACCTCCAGCCATTGTCTGGTTGAAAGATGAAGTTCAATTATCGAATAATCAGCATTATAGGTATTTTATATTTTTTTTTAATAATTGTAGCACTTAGTAAAAAAAATTAACACCATAATTTAAAAAAAATGATCAAATCAATATGATTTTTTCAGCATTTCACATTTTGCTACTGCGGATGAATTTACCGATTCTACTATTCGCGTAATTACAATAGAAAAGAAGCAGTTTGGCTTGTATACTTGTAAAGCAACCAATAAACTTGGACAGAGTCAAGAAAATGTCGAATTATTTGGTTTGTATATATTGTATTTTTTCGTAAGGAATTTACTTAATTTCTATATATTTTCAAAATAAATATATTAACTAGGAATGCCGAATGTTAGCTTTCGACATCTTATTTGTTAGTCGTACTTTCTTCGTTTGTTTTTTTTTTAATTCTGTAGGCATGGATGTAATTGATTAAGTTAAAATGTGTATATTTGTTGCTGCATTGAATGAACTTATATAATGTTGATAAATAATTTACATCCATTTTTTAAAATCATTAAATCATATTTTTTAATTCATTTTCATATAAATTACACTGAAAATTTTGGATATTTTTATGTGCATTGTTATTTTTTTTTCTATAACACTTTATTTCTACTTGATTACAGAGCAAAATTAAAGAAAAATAGTTTTTATTTTTATTGAGGTAATTGTTTTATTAAAAGAGACAATAACAAATAGTTGTATAATATATCAAAGCTTTATTGCATAATTATTGTCAGTTTAAAAGATTTTTTTACAACAATCTGTATTAACACCCTTATTTTCAGTGTAGTTTTATAAATCGTTTTTTTCTTGTTGTTAAACAATTCATCGTAAATTTATATTATTATTATCTTCATTTATCATAAAAGAATATCATTTCATCTTTATACCATGATTGAATTTAATCTAATACATGTTTTATTTAATAATTTAGTATTTACGTCTTAGTATAATATTTCATTATTTGCTTGTTACGTTTTATATTTGTAATGTTTTGTAATATTCTGATTTATTTCTTTTTTTCCTCACTTTTTTCCTGTAAACCATTAATTCCACAATTCACAATCTTAATTGAATTTTGCCTTGACCTTGTCCTGTGTCTGCATATTTCCATCGCTTGCACAAAACAGAAACGATAATCCCAGTGTGTCCACCTGCCTGTGGTCAGGCTCGTTATGGAGCAGCATCATCATTAATACCCCGAGCTTCAACTTTGGGCTTAGGTTTAATTGCTATAGCCTTGATATACCGCCTGCATTATCAAGATCGAAGGTAATATTTTATTTTGTTGTGTTTTTACATTATGATGATTTTTTGTTAGCATTGTAAAGTCTTGCATTTTTATAATATTAATTTAACACTATTAATAAATATCAACAAACTTTTTTTTTCATTTATAATCTTGTTTTTAACTTTTATCAATTGGTGTTTACTGAAAATTAATTTAAAAGTGTTAAATTATTATATAAATTTCTTGCTTTTAGTAATTTAAAATATTTCAGTAATTAATAAATAATAATAAAATATTGCGAATGCCTTTAAAATGTTTTTATTTATTATTCAAAGTATTGCACGTAATAAGGCATGTAAAATTTAATACATCGTATTTAAGAGAAATATTTTATTCCATTTTTTTTTATTATGAATTTGTTAGTTGCTAGATTTCATAGATATTTCATATATAATTGAAAGTAATTCTAGTTTCAATAAATGTATTATCCTTACAGAAAATGTTTTGTTTATTATCCTAAAAGATTATTTAGAAATACATATCTGATTAGTAATTAAATCGATATTAAAATTTAAAAAATATTATAATTTAGACAACAGATTTTCTTAATGAGTTACTACTCATTTATTTATTCAACTTTAGATGCAAAACCTGAATTTCTACTTAAAATCTAACAATTTAACAACTCATTATTTAATACGATGATAATTTGTAAAGTAATTGTTCTTTATTTTATATTAGCAAATTTTTACATATAACATTTATTTTACAGAAACAGACATACCAGATATTAATTTTCCTGGTCTACAATGGGATCCTGCCGTTTACAATTATTATTTTGGATCAGCTTCTTCTTTATTTTCTAATCACATTATTTTACCAATTGTTTATGTAGTGTTTGTGATTAACAATTATCACATCAACATTAGATAAATATCTTTTATTGTTGTATCTTTTTTTATTATTATTTTTGACTTCAAAAGAACGTGTTTGTATATAAAGGTTTTTATACATATCCAGTATTAATTATGCAGTAATTAAATGACATTTTTATATGAATTTTGATACATTTTTTATTAAAAAAAAAACGTTTTTGACATATTTTATGTTATATAAAATAAGTTATTTACTATCTGTAAAGATTTTTTTCTATAGGACATTCCATTATGTACCTTATATTTGTATATTTTTTTTTTTTATTAAATAGGGATCAAATGGCAAACAAATTGTAGATTCTATAACTGTTCTTATACTCATTTTTATCAAAAATATGACAAACAATTGAAAAATGTTAAAATTTATTGAATTTTAAAATATTTTTTCAACAATTCCTTTTTATTTATAGTATTTAAAATGGGCCCCTATTATTCGTGTATATATGCCTAATTCCATATTTCTAATGTACAATATAAATGTTTGTGATTTTATTTATTTTTTATATATTAAAAATTTAATACGAAATTCCATTATATATTTTGCACAATGTATTAATTTTATGTCCGTGATATCTATACAATATTTTGAGACTGAGAGTTACAATCGTAATATCATTAAATTAATATTTAGAAAATCTAATATTGATATTTAAAATTAATAAAAAGAATATACCAATATAGTCAAAGGTTTAATGTTGTCACGTTTTTATAATTTTTTAATAATATGTTTAATCACAATACATGATAATTATATTTATATTTTTGCCATATTTAATATTTTTGTGTGAATTAAGAAGATAAAATGTGAACTGTCTAACTATGTAGATATATGTGTATTTATATTTTATTCTGAATACTCTTTGTGTCTGCCTATAATAAAACATAAAATATTATATATTTAACTAAATTTTAGTTTATTAGTTTGTGCACATACGTCCACTTTTTTATATAGATATTAAGTGTTTTTATTCCTGTAATGTCAACCAAATATAATAGATTATGTAAATTGTGAGATCTGAAAAAAATAGTCTAAGAAGTAATCTCATATTCAGTATTTTTTTTACAGTACAAGAAATAAATGCTTAAATCAACACATGCTATATTTTTTTATATTTTCTTCTTACAATTAATTTATTACAATATTTTGCAGTTTTATAATGAATTAGCAACTTAATATATGTAATACATTGATTTGTCAATCTGTAGATTTTTAGAATTTTGTTGGTATTTCTTTTAATTCAATAAATGTTTGAATTCCAAAGTTTTTATATATATTTTTATTTCATAATCTTTCTTTACACATCGTACTTTTACATGAATAAATAACGTTAACACAATGATTGTTAACTGAAAATGTTATCTAAACTACAGAAATATTTTAATACAATTAGTTTATTACAAGTTTTAATTATATATCATAATGTGCAGTTTTATCGTATTTTGCTCATATTTAAAAATTGTATTCATCTACGAGTTTTATTATTCAATTTACAATTAACGATTACAACTTAAAAATTACTTTAGCTAATTTTCCAGTTTTGAGCTGGTCGATTGCTTCCTGATATTTAGACAAAGGAAATACTCCTATTCCCAACATTTCGTAGTTTAGATATCTAAAAAAAATATAAAATATATTTATTTAATAGGATTTTATGTACGAAGACTGATTTAATTACCTGTCGCCCATTGATTGTAGAAGACCTATGGCCTTAGGGAATGTAAATGGATTAATATTTACACCAATAATTGTCGATTCTTGCATATAAATTTGGAATGGATTTATCCTTAATTAAAAATTTATATTTTAGACTCAAATAAGTTAATATACGGTATTAAAAAAAAATGTATCTCTTACTTGACATCATCTTTTGGATTGCAACATCCAAACACTACATAGCGACCAGATCTTTTCAATAAACTCAGCGATGTTTCGAACACTTTTGCAACTCCGGTACAATCAATAATGATGTCAAACAATTTACCCGATGTTTTGATTTCATTGGGAGTTGTATATTTAAAATTGAATCCTATAATTTTTATAGTTAATTAGCTCAAAAATTTTAAATATATTATAAATAAACTTTCAGAAGTACCCATTTTTTTTGCTATATCCAATCTTTCTTTATTAAGTTCGGAAACGGTCACATTCCTGTGTCCTTGTAGATGTAGTATGCATGACCATAAATTTCCTAAAATTATAAAGTAATATATTTTTGAGAAATTCGAAGACCATCGTATTATTTTTTAAAACATTCCAAGTATAACAATTTTATTTTTTCAATAAATTCAATATAAAAATTACACTACGAAACAATCTTAACTATAACATAATATTAATCGTAAATTAATTTGGAATATACACGATTTAAGTTTGTAAAAAATAGTAATTTTGCGATTTCTAATTTTTATTGTCTTTTTGTACTATGAATATTTTTTTTTAAATACAAACATGTCGTATCACTGTAATTATAAGTGGTAAAAAATAATTGCTTCAGATAGTATAACAAATTATAAATAAAACGTATATTATTACAAAACACGCGATTGTCTTATTTTTACAAGAGTTTGATAAGAGATATTTTCTAATTTTAACAAAATTTATTTTGAGCTATTTTATTTGTTACATAACAAAATTGTTTTATCATTTGAATAATATTATTATTATTGAGAAATATTTTAATTTGAGTGGGGTACATTTTTTTTCAATGATATAAAACGAAATAATCACCTATAATTCCAGCACCAATCACAAGCACATCATCGCCAACTGGAATTTGACCGGCCCTATCCCAACCATGAGCAAGACACGAAAGTGGTTCACCCAAAGCTCCTATTATAATAAATAAATTTAATGCAATAAATTAAAATATAATTCATTATTTATCGTATATACAATTTTAAAAACCTTGAGCGAACGTCACTTCGTTAGGCAACAAAAATACTTGAGTATCAGGCACTCTGCAGTATTTTGCCCAACCTCCGTCCATCCATATACCCAAAGTATTGTTAATTCCACCAACTTCGCATAAGTGATATTTGCCACTGTGACACGATATGCAAACTCCACATCCACTGCAAAGTTTTAATATTAATATTTTCTATCGCAAATATCATTGAACAATTATAGGATACCTATTTGGATCTACGACGACACGTTGTCCTGGTTTGAAATGCGCTTTAGGACCCGCAATCTCTATTATTCCGCAAAATTCGTGACCAAGAGTAAATGGATTTTTGTCATTACATGGAAACGCTCCCTAATTAAAAAAAGAAAACAACAATATATAAGTTATATAAAAATTAAATGTCAGATTGTTAATTAATATAACGATCACTAAAATAATTTTAGATAATACTAATACCTAAAATTGATTAAATTTTCAAAAATAAAATCAATGATGGATAACATTATTGTTATCACAATGAGAATTTATTTTATTTTGTATATTAAAACTAAATAACTTAATTTAGATATTAAATATGATATATATTATTTATAACAAATATTTTTTCTTCATTTTTGATTACTATAGAAATTTTTAATTAATCGTTAGTCAGATATTCAATTTGAATACATAAAATAAATATGTACTTATTTATCATCTGAAAATAATTACCTCAATTATATGCAGATCGGTACCGCAAAGTCCTGAATATTCTACCTTAACAATAACATCGTTCTCCTTTAAGAGTTCTGGAATTTTTTTGGACTTTTCATAAGTAAGAGTGCCAGATTTACTATCAAAAACCAAAGCTTCCATGTTCGCAACTGGATAGTTAACACACAAATGATTCTGCGATAACACAGTAGTCGATTTATATATTCTTGATGTTCAAAGCACTTATTTTATCGATGATTTTTTTTGTGAATTTATTTATAGTTTTATCTAAATAAATAAACTATTTACGTGTAAATTAATATAACAAAATTTATATATATTTTGATAGCAAAAGGCGACAACAGTAATATAGGTAAGATTAATATGTATTTTAATTGTTAATTGACCGATATAATTATTCTTGATTGGAAGGTCATCATTGTTTAAATATGAATTAGCAATCACATATATATTGGAAGTATACCAGCGTGTTGATATTGAAGATTTAGATGAGAAGATATTAGAAAAATATCCTTTTTATTTAAAAAAAAATCATACTATTTGCTAATAAAGTTATTTTAATGAACACTATTATATACATAAAATTTGTAAAAAAAAACCTTAATTATTTTAATCTTTCTATTAAGAAAATAATTTTAAACATTGAAAATTTAAAAATTAATTATACAGAAAAATAAACATAAATTATCAACATATTAATTTGATAAACAATCAGTTTACAATTTATATATAATACAGAAATAGAAAGAAATAAGCATTTTGAATATTTATTATTATATTATATAATTCATAAAAATATATTAAAAACATTAGTGAAAAATTGTGACCTTCACGATTAAATTAAAATTATAATTTTATTGTCAATTGCAAGTCAACAAATACTGATAAGAAATCTTAGACATTTGATCCCCGATAATAATCGTAAAAGTAAATATGGATATTTAAAAAATATAGCATCGTTGAAAATTTTACAAAATATCTTTTTATAAAATTTATTTGTATAACTTTTTTCATGTAAAATAATAATAAAATCATCTTTTACTATTTTAATGCTCATTTTTTTAACACTGTCAAGTATGAAAAAAATAGCAATTAAATTAAAATTATTTTCCCATTCTTCAAAAAATTTATGAAATCAAATTTAAAACTGAAAAAAAAATATATTATAAAATAAAATTCATTTTTTCGGCAATAAAATAACTTAATAGTAAAATAAAACTCAATAATAAAGAGAATGAGAATACAATATTAAAAAGTAAAATCATTTTTGTTCCTCATTTTTTTTAACAATCAAAATATAAGTATATATGTGTAATTGTATATTTTCTAATTAAAAAAAAAAACAAAATATAAAAATAATTTCAAATTTTATATATATATTGTATGATATGTTTATGTAATACAAAATATTTTGCAAAAAAAAAAACAAAATACTCGGTTTTATTGCAAAAACAATTATTTATTATTATATAGATTTATATTTAATACTGTCGATTTTATTGTCAACAATAATTTTCGCTGTTGAATTTGTAAGATAGTGTTCATATATATATAAACAAATACATCGATGTAGCAATAAACTTGCATTTTTTTATCTTAAAAATCAATTATATCCATTTAATTGAAGCGAGCTAACTTTAATGGATTACTTTACAAAATTTATTTTATTTAATTAATATGAAATAAAGGCAAAAACGTGTGTCTGTCTATTTGTGTGTGTATGTTGTCATAACTTACATTCAAACTTTTAAAGTAAATTATAAAAAAATATTATTTTTCTAGACCTTAAATATGACATAATAATAAGAATATTATGCATTCAGAAAATAATAGTTATCTACCTATTTAAATTATTGTATGGTCGTCGACGCGATCGTTTAGGTCGCGAAACGCGCGTCTCGCTCGTTTGACGTTTGTCAATAACCGGTAGAAATGTTGTTCTTCTCGTTCTTCAAATCGCTCGTCGGCAAGGATGTAGTCGTCGAGCTGAAAAATGAGCTGAGCATTTGCGGAACGCTGCACTCGGTCGACCAGTATTTGAACATCAAGCTGTCCGACATAAACGTGGCGGGCGTCGGAGGCGCAGGCGGAGCCGGCGCGTGTCCTCACATGGCCGCCGTGCGCAGCTGCTTCATCAGAGGCTCCGTGGTCAGATACGTGCAGCTGCCCGCCGACGAAGTCGACACGCATCTCCTACAAGACGCCGCCAGAAAGGAGGCAGTCTCCGCGCGGTGACTCCTCCGAAACTATTATTTATTATTATGTTATATCCTTATATAAATCGTGTATAATTTTAAACTTTCGTTATGTAACTAATAAACTCGTCGATATAAACACCGTGTTTTATTTTATACACTGTTTTTTTGTCATTCATCTGCTTACTCGCTTAATATACATTAAAATCATTTCGTGTTTACCAACATTTTTTTCAATCGAGATCTTCAAAGTGAAATATCCTGCGAAACTACAAAAAAGTAATAAAAAATTGACGATTCGTACGGAAAATTTGAAAAGTAAATAAAATTTCAAAAATAAAGAAGACTACCGGGGATTAGAAGACTAGAAGGGAATTCATTAAACGTAAAATTCATTTAAAATATAAAGACGGTCATTAACAAAATGAGATGTTTGATTTCTTTCAGCCTCGGAAAATTGTAAAAGAATCGTCCAATTTTGTTCTTAATGAAATTAAGAGAATTATGGATTTTTTTCTACATTATCATGGAAGATATCTGAACTTAATCAAATCGGTGATAGGCGAAGAACCGATAATACTTTACAACCGAACCCTGAATAATCAGCAATTTTACTGCATATAATTAAAAAGAAAAGACTTACGATTTGTTCTTTTTTATTTTCAACTGTGGTGCTATTTTTTCATATTTTATACAAATTCTATAAAAGTTTCTTTTCTTTCGTCAGATTTCCAGATTAAAAATATGAACGATACCAAAATTAATATTTAAACAATTTGTCATCAATTTTTTATTAATTTTCAATAACGAATTCGTTATATATTGTCTAAAGTATTTCATATTTTTAATTATTTAATATAAAGTAAGCGAAATTTTTATCCGCATACGTGTTACCGATTAAGGCAACCGAAGGTTTTCTTTTGAAAAAATGTTTTCTTTTTTTACAAATTTTTACATTCAAACGATTCTGAGATTTTTCAAATTAATAAATGGACTTTCTTTCGAATCTACAATAAGACCGAAAACCAATTATTTCGTAGTCGGAGTTTCGATGGCTTTTTTTATATTTTTTCGAAAACTTGATCGATTTCATTTTAATAAACAATTTTCGATTGCGTTGTTTTTCTTTTTGTTTTAAAATTCTAAAAATGCAATTTCTCAATTTTTTTTACGAACATTTCGTAAATTTTCGGTTAATATTATTTATCTTTTCAATAAAGAAAATATATGCTTACGAATGATGGAAAAAAATATATTCGGTTATATAAATAATATGTGCCGACGGTCGCTGAAGTATAGTAAAATATTTCGAGAGGTTAGAAATACTTCGCTTTTATAAAAAGTTTGTCGACGCTTCGTAAACGATAAGGAGAGTTAAAAGCTTTATTGGATTTTTTTTCAATTTCGTGTACATTTTTTACATTATATGCGAGTTTAGATATTTAACGATATTAAATATAATTTGTCTCCGTTACGACGCAAATATTTTTCGAGAGCGACGCTCGCGCTATAATTTTTGATTGCGGCAACACCGATTCGAATAGTCCGTTAGAAGTGCGGCGCTCTCGCCCGATGCGGTGATGCGGTGCGCGCAGCGTCTCGTTTTCGACGACGACGTCGGCTGTTCGGCGCTCGCGATGGACGCCGACGCCGACGTCGACGACGACGTTTCTTTCGGCGTCGGACGCGCGGTCGTCTCCGCGTCAGGGAAGCCTTTCACTCCGCCCGTCAGTCCGCCGTGCAAGCGAGTCAGCGCCCTCAGGTATTTTAGACGCCCGTTTCGCCCTTTTCGACCTTTTCGCCTTTAGATCTCGCGACTCATCGAGAACCCTCGTCCTCGTTCCAGGTTGTTCGACAGCCCGGCCACGCCGAAGACGCTGCTCCAGAAATGCTCGACGCCGACGCCCAACAAGTTCCGCTCTCGTCTGCAGCCTCCGAGATTCTCCCACGCGGGATTTTCGGCCGACTGCGTCTGCTCGTCGTCGTCGTCGTCGTCGCTGTCGTTCCACGAGAAGGACTCGCACAATTGCTCGCTGATGAGCGTCGACGAGCACGAAGCCGGCGATCCGCACAAGGCTCACGCGCGCCGAGAGGCCAACGTCAACCCTTTCACCCCGAGCGGTAACTTTTTGCCCATTCTTGCGCGACTATCGCGAGCTTCGTTCTCATAAACGCCTTCCCCGTTGCAGAGATGCTCAACAAGAAGAAGAGGTCGCTGTCGAAAACGTCCGCGTCCTCGCCGAACGTCTCGCTGAACAGCTCTTCGTCGTTTTGCCTGTCCGCCGACGCCGACGTTCTAGAACAGCCCACCAAAAAATTAAGAGTGCGTAAAGATTGAGAGCCCTTAACGCGATCGCGATTTTGCGCTTTCGTTCCGAACCGAAATTCACTTTTTGCGATTTCAGGAATCGAACATATCGAGATACCACGAGGAGTTCGTCGAGTGCGAGTCGCTGGGGAGCGGCTCGTTCGGAAGCGTCCACCGTTGCGTCAACAGGTTGGACGGCTGCGTCTACGCCGTCAAGAGATCTCTGAAACCGGTCACCGGCAGCAGAAACGAAAAGGCGGCGCTGAACGAAGTTTACGCGCACGCCGTTCTCGGAAAGCATCAGCACGTAGTCAGGTAATCGACGTTCGCGTCGAAAGCTTCTCGCGAGACGCGCCCGTCAATAATGGCGAAAGATTCACCTCGTCCGTTTTCTCGATCGCAGATACTATTCGGCGTGGGCCGAAGATCATCATATGTTGATACAGAACGAATACTGTGACGGAGGCTCTCTGCAAGACGTTCTCGCGAAAGGACCGCTCGGAGAATCTCGATTGCTGGTTTTGTTGGCTCACGTTGCGGAGGGTCTCAAGTAAATTGATCGCCTTCGAAAACTAATATCGTTTATAACTAATCGCCTATTAATCTCTATACGCATATATATATATTTTTTTAGATATATACATTCGAAAAAATTAGTACATATGGATATTAAACCGGGTAATATTTTTCTATCTCACGAATTGAGCGCTTCAAATATGCTAGACGAAGATAACGATATCCGGAATCATTACGATTCCGCCGACGATGGATTCGATGAACACGAAGATCAACTATCTCATACTTCAGATGTAGTTTATAAAATTGGTCAGTGTTGTGTTTTATTGTTTTCCTTTTCACTAATTCGATGACGCGTTTCACTAATAGTTTTTTTATAGGCGATCTCGGACACGTTACGAGTATTATTAGTCCTCAACACGAAGAAGGCGATTGTAGATATCTTTCCAATGAAATATTACAAGAAGATTTAAGTAACCTTACGAAAGCTGATATATTTGCTCTCGGTAACTACCGATTATATATAAATCTTTCTTTATGTTTGACGTTTCGTTTTCATATTCGTATTCCGCATTCAGGTTTGACGATTTACGAAGCCGGCGGCGGAGGTCCTTTGCCCAAAAACGGAGAAGAATGGCACAATATTAGAAATGGAAAACTTCCCAATCTACCAAATTGCAGTAAAGATCTAAATTTATTGATAAAGGTATTATTTAGAACGTTTTTGATTATTATTTAGATTAAAAATTAAATTATTTTTAATACGTGACGTTGCGTATTTATTTCATTTTCAGAGCATGATTGATCCGGATCCTACTAAAAGGCCTTCCGCCGCTCAAATTGTTCGACATCCCTTATTATCTAACAATGGCAAAAAAAGTAACGCAGATTTGAGAAGGGAACTTGAAGCTACAAAATTAAAAAATGAAATTCTTTCTCAGCAATTGCAAGAAGCAAAAAGGTATTTATAAGTAATTTAGTATGCATGCCGTGTTGTATATCGAGAGTTAAATTTATTTTATACATAAATTAGATCCAAGAGTTCGTCGTTTTTAATATCTATACTTTTCAAATTTTTCATTGTCGTTTATGATTAAAGTGTATTTATTATATTGTAGATTTTAATTACCATTAATTAATTATAATTACAGATATATAAAATCATTCGCACCGACAGTAGCCGTGGCTATGAATAACAATAACAACAATAACATAAACAATAATGACACCTCTGTCAAAAGGAGTTTGAAAGCTAAAACTCGTTCAACATATGATAGGTCATCCTCGAAGCAATCGGTGGTAACTATGGAAAATCAAAAACCATCAACGAATTTCTTCACGAGACGACTAACCAGATCAAATAGACTTTCCAAATGAAAAAAATATTTATATATAGATATATACACAATTTTATTGCAGGATTGTCTTCTCTATTATGGAAATTGTAGATAAATTTTACGTATGAAAAAAGTTGTTATTGCTTGTAAATTTTGATGTATCAAATACAATCGTGATTATTTTCTCCAATATCGAAAATTATTGTCTCGACAAATTCACTGCGTAATATTAAAATAATTGTTTATTTAGCTATTCATTGGCTGTGCATGATTATTGGTGATATATACAGATACTTTATATATTTATATATCTATATACACACCTTCATATTATAATGATGGTTCGAATTTGATCGTATTTGTTACCATACTATTATTGATTATTGTTTGTCTCTAAGTGAATGATGGTGTTGTTTCCTATTTTACTTTGTATTATTGCTGAAGCATTGGAAAAGAGTATTTATTTTTTACGGATTGAGTATTCTACGATTTCATTTATTTATTTATATTTTTTCTCAGTTAAATTCAGCAATTATAAAACACACCTTAAATTTATTCGATGAATTATAAAAATTCATAAATAAAATTACTTTTTAATATGATGGACACGCATTTTTGTTTTTATTTTATCGTTCGTGTTATTAACGTTAATAAATTGACATTTTTAATTGATTTCCTAAGTTTTGCTCAAAGGAAAAGATCGTTACTCAAAGTGAATCATGTTAAAGTTTTGTTGATTTTATTTTAATATTACTTACAGTCATTTTTATGAGTTGATTTGTAATAATTGTAAAAAATGAAAGCAGATTAAGCTTGGTCAGAAATCTGGTAAAATTTATGAGGTTGCAAATATTCAACAATTTTTATCGCAAGAAAAAAAAACATTGGGCCACAGGCCATTCATTAAATACCCTTTCAACATTTGCAGTTTTTTTTTGGGGGGGGGAATCTTAGTTTTTAGCTACTTTTGAGCTTTAAATCCTGCTTGATCTGCTGTTAGTTTTATTAAATAACTTTTACATTTACTATGTATCTAAAAACGGCCATACATGTTATTTGTCTAGATTCTTTGTATCATAAATCATTTACAGAATTGTCGACGTTTTGTCGCAATCGATCCCATTTAGAAATAATAAGTGCCTTTATTAATTTTAAGCTTCACATCGAAGTTTGTTCGTCCTTATATTTGTAATTATTTTTAAAACTGGAGTGATAAGTAATGTTTTTAATGTCTTCCATATAAGTACTGATTGATCGTTCAATTTTAACTATATTTATGCTGATCAAATACATTTACTCATTCCCGCAGTGAAGAATTACAATATTGTACAATAGAAATACAATACTCCACCATTTAATATTAAAATATGTTATAATTTATTATACGTTTGAATTCGCCATGTATATCGATTCTTATTTCATTAACTAGTTTTATGAAAATTCTGAAATGACCTTTAATTTCGAATGTAAACCGCGTAATATATTCAATATTTTAATTTAGTGTAGAAGAAAAGTAAATATTGTATCGCTATAATATTAAAAAATTATTTTCGTAATACTTGTTCTGAAAGGAAAACGTTAATATTTATTTAATTCATCTTTTTTATATTTTTAATTTTTGATCTCAAATATATTATTATTTATGATAATTTAGTGTTAGTCTATTATTATTATTATTAATATGTAACTACTAAACTTTGAAAGATCTGTTATTAGTAAAATGGTCATTGATATAGATTATATATCAATATTTATTTTTTGTTTATTCATTAACTATGACTGAAGCTATTTTCAGTGTCTTGTTTATTTATAGTTGGCAGTATATAAAATGTATTAAATTGTACACGTTTTTTTTTTGTAAATATTTTTTTTAAATTTTCAATGAATATTGTAAGTAGATTTATTGTTGTTTTGTGTTTTGAAATATTCATAATTGGAAAAATAGAACGAAATAGGTGATATATGTATTATTTGTCGTAAAAATAAATATTTTTATGACGATTTTCATTTTATATATTGCCTTCTGCACTATTATATGTAAATTCTAATTATAACAAGAAACTTGGATATATTTTAATGGTGAGAGTATTTTGTGATATAAGTATATGTAGGTTTTTTTCTATATATTAATGCATATATGCAGCTTTCGAGTTACTACAAATATTATATTATAGAAAATATTTGTATTAATTTGAATATAATTGTATATAATATAAACATTTGTTATATGTATTAGAGATAAATGTAGAATTTTGAGAGTATTTGGGGGGGGAAAACAAGTGTGGGAAAAGATTTTTTTTCTCCTTTTTTTAAGCATATTAGTCAGATGAAACCAATGTTTTTAGGGAATAAATTTGATATTGTTTTTGTGATTGAAATTTAACATCCTGTTGGAGAAACAAAAAAAAATCTGGTAAAAATTAAGAAGTGTAAACGAGTTCACTATCGAATATAAAAGTGTCGTAATTATCGAATAATACTATCAATTTAATGAAAATAATATTATTTTACATAAAGGGATTTTTTTTGTTTTATTATATTAACCAACTTGTTTCTTTTAAGTTTTCATTCTAATTTAAGTAGAATTGTTGTGTTTTTATGATACAATTATGTCATATCCATATCTAATATATTAATGTTTATATGCTGATTGTTTTTAGAAATATCATATAATGCGTAAAACATATTTTTATTAAAGGACCAAAAATTACTAATTTTTAAATAAAATTGACTAAAATATTAGATATGGTTGTGATTATATATATATAATAATAATAAAAACGAGTTAACGCCTAGCATTCCATGTTTGTATACTAATTAAATTTAATATGTAGAGTATTTTATTAATAAACTTATCCAAAAGATTTCTATCTGTTTGAAACTAATAATACTTGTAATTATATAAGTGTATAAAAGTAACTTGCAATTCTTCTATATTTTAAAATAAGAAAGAAGTGAACATATAAGCAGTTTATTTAAAAATTGAAATTATTAAAGAAATTGCTGTAAACTTTGTTTTAATTTTTAAAACAAAGAAGGAAGCTTTTTATCTATTTTCATTTGAACGAAGATAATATGGAAAGATATTTTAATTTCATTTCCAATAATATACTTAATATATAATAAATAAAATGTGCTTTAGATTTTAATGATTTAAAGAATATACAAAAGATATTTTAAAATCATGAAATTTTATTAGCTGGCCATTCTAAATTAACAGATTTCACATCTAATGCTAGTATATCAACTTTAGATCCTATTATGCTCGGAAGATTTGGGATTGTTCTTCCAAAATCTCCATGAACAAACTCCTTAATGTATGTTCCGGCTTCTGTTGTCAATTCTAATATGAACATGTTTGGTTTTTCTTAAAAATACAACGTATTATTGCAAATTTAATTAATATTGTTTGAATTGAATTACAGTAAATAATAGAAATACCTTTTAACAAAAATGCTTTCATGTTATGTATTTTACGAGTCCTTGTTAATAAAGGTCTTCGGTGTAAAACTCTCAATGGGGTTTTCTGATTAATTGTTACACTTATTTCATCGGTTGCATTACTAAATGTGTTTATTTTAGTGATATCTAAGTCTGTAACGCTTACATTCCCTATATTATCATCATTACATTTGTCATATAACTTTATACATAATGCCTGATAGGTCTTTGATTTAATTTCTTCTCCCATTTTTAATAACTGTAAATCGTTTCTGAAATGATAAATTATATATATATATATATATATATATATATATATATATATATATATATATATATATATATGTATGTATAGTCATAAAATGAAAAAAGATAAAAAATAAAGTACTTTTCAATGGATTGTAAATTTGCTACTTTTATTAAATTTGGGTGAATATTCATATTGCTTTGTATTTTTTCTAATTGATCTTTATCGAATTTAGTTGTGGTTGGATTCTGAATTTCGATAGCAAATGGTCTGCCTTTTCCTAGGCAACGAACGTCAACATCTTCCCTTCCGGAGGATATAAACTTTAAACGATTATCAACATCATTTTCAGGTATTCTAAAGATAAACTTTAACTTTGGTACTGCATATTTTTATATTTGTACATAAAAAGAAGAATTAAAATTCACTTTACTTATAAAAGTTGATTAATGGTTGAAATATTATTTCTTGAATTGAACCTTCCATAATTCTTTCCCCATTGATAATCCACGGAGTTTGACTTAAATCTCTCGAAAATTTCGCATATCTAAAAATTCAAATAGAATTTAATTAGGTAAACACACATTTTGAAATATAAACATTTTCTTTTTTATTATTATAAAATTTACCTCCCACCCAAATAAATTGGATTGTGATTACATTCAATAGATGTGCATTCGACTGCATATTTCGGTTCTATTGGAGGACAATTAAAATGTTCTTTGAAAATAGCAGGATCAATTCTAGATAATATATTTTCAATTTCAATCTTGGAAAAATCTTCTTTGTGTTTTTTATTTCGTTTTACAATTTGTGTTAAATTATTTATTTTTTTTAGAATATCTAATTCCTTAAATGCGTAGATGTTTATTGATACTTTAAATAATAAATTATAAAAAGATAATTTCATATTTACAATACATACCTCAGTTTCGATTTTATACTTTGTAAATACAGTAATCAAAAATTGAGAAATCGATCCTGAATCTAAAGATTTGTTAATTTTCTGTGACATTAATTCACCAAATGACCATTTCCATGCTTGTTTCAAAGGAACTAAATTATCTAAAAGAAAAATAAAAACACATTATTATAATCATAATTTAGTATATTAGATTTGTTTATATAATAATTATTTCTATTAATTAAAAATAATAGATACCGTTTTGCCATTTTGGATCTAGTCCTTTCATATACAAATTAATTGAATATTCTCTTATTAAAATACAATTTGGAAAGGAGAGTCCACATGCAAATGTCTCACTATCATATCTGCAAAGAATAAAAGAGAAATTCAATACAAATTTAATAACTACACGATGATATGAAATTATAAATAATAATAATAGAATATTATGCCGACCCATTTGCAGTAACTTCGTTCTCAACCATTGATAGAGTTGTGTTCCAAAACTCTGGTTGCAACAGACCCAAACAACAAATACAAATGCTAATTTTCGGTTTTTTATTTGATGGTTCATTATCGTCATGGTTGGATTCTGATTTTTCGCAAGATAACGCTTTTTCCTCTGATTCTAAAACAGAATATTATTAATGAATAAAAAAAATATGAACGATATTCAAAGATAATCATTTTAATGTGTGCTGCCATTATAAATTCCGATCTGCTATATGAATTGTAGTAAAGGAGAACTGTTTTTGGATTTATAAGCGGTCAGATATTATGTGAGCAAAAATATGTATAAAAACTTTGAAATACGTAAGTGCAAAATCATATAAAGAGTTCTAAAAAAAGTATCGCGCATTGCTTTTTTAGGTTATAAAATATATAAAGTAATCGAACCTTACATTAAATATTAATATATGATAATATTTAGAACATTAAAGTAAATATAGTAAAAATGCATATTAAAATATAATAGACTAATATATTTTTCACTAATAAAATACTAGAAATAAAAAGTTTTTATAAAGGTTATGTATGACATATGAAAGTTGTAAATAGATATAGAAACGAACGTTTGTAACTGTATATTTGTTGCAAACGGCGTCCAGTAAGTCTGAGACGACATCTTAAACAGCATCCTTCAATTTGGACATCCTCCTCGGAGTTTGTTTCTTTATGCTCCATTTACTTGATGTGCTGTCACTTTGACAACGCGTTTTATTATATTGTCACAATGAAATACCAAAACATAATATATTTGAACAATCAAAATTATGGATGTATTTCTTTTTTGATTTTTAATATTATGTTGCAATTGTTTTTTTTTTAAGTTACAAATGAACGTATATTTTTCTTATTTTATATAATATAATTAAAAATATTTTATTCTTTGTAACAACTATCTTTTTTTAAATCAAAATTTGAACGGTCATTTTATTTTAATCATCGTCGGATACTTTCAAATATTCTTCGTTTAAAAAGGCAAATAGCAATTATTCTTTTATGGAAAAAAGAAACAAATCTAAAATCAATTTTCTTCATTAATTGATTTTTTGATAACTATAATATATTTTTAAAAGCATTTACGATAAACTAATAATATTTCAAATACTGATGTCATAATTTTCATTTCCAAATCGTCAAAACCATTTTGAAATGATATTATCTGCACACGCTATTTCAGCTCATCGTTTGTTGAATTGTTCTATAAAGGATGTAATTCTTTTTGATTGTATTTCGAGGAAAGCAGCTTCATAATAATTGATTTGTTTTTTTTGTGGTGGAGAGTATTTTCTCTAAGAGAACGTATTTCTTTTGTAGTTGACATCTTTTCTTACAGAGATGTATTTTCCTTTCAAGGTGGTCCAGTTCCACCTTAGGAAGCATATTTTTACCTCTAATTTAATAGGAATAATTAATTAAATTTGCGCAGTACAATCACGTTTAATAATACTAATATAATTTATGTGATCTTATTGACATCTATTGATTCAATGACGAACTATATTGATAAACATTACTGAATACCAAATCAATATTTTCACTGTTGCAGCATTTTTTCCTCTTGTCTGTTGTAAAAATAATAAAAACAATAAGTTTCCACTACACAAATTTTTGCAATAAAACTTACTGCAAATAATAAAATGCGACATTTTTAATGCGATAAAATTATTGACAATACAATCGTCACTCTAATTTATTGGTAAAGATGGGATCATATTCATACACCTAATATAATATATTAATAATAATATTGATTAATAATTTTTAAAGTTGATCGCATTAACTGAAAAGATGTAATTATATTTAATATTAACTAGTAATTATTAATATAAATTTGTTTTGCCATATTTATTGTACTATACGTATTAAGATATAAATTTTATAATATATAAAATGTATTAAATTTAACCCGGAGGCCATTTCATTTGTCTTCCACCGAGAATGTGTATATGTAAATGATACACACTTTGGCAACCGTCTACTCCATTATTTATAACTAATCTAAATCCGTTTGGAAGTCTTCGTTTAGCTATAGTTTTGGCTGTAAGCATCAAATGAGATAAAATCTGTAACATAAATTAATTTATGTCTAACAGTATCCATATTATTCAAAGGATAGTAAAAATAATTATAGTAAAATAAAATGTTAACAGTTCAAATTTAGAGAGAGAGAAATATATAAAATTTACTAAATAATTAAAGGTTAAAATTTAAAATATAAACATACTTCTCCGTCGTTTTTCTCGCAATCGGCGAGCGTCGAAATACGTTTCTTGGGCACCACTAAGAAATGAACGGGCGCCTGTGGGGCGACGTCGTTGAAAACGAGGCAACGATCGTCTTCATAAATGATTTCGGCGGGTATTTCACGAGAAGCGATCCGTTCGAAAATTGTCGGATTTTTATCCTTTTTATTTATTGACGTGGCGGCGATTTTGGCCGCTTTTTCTTCGCCATAATGCCGAAGACCCGGAAGCCATGTTTTTTTCAGCAAGTTCGCAGACAACCTCGAAATCATTCTTCACGATCTTGAACTGTCACTTGCGTGTTTTCAATTATGACAACAGATGGCACTTGTGTTGTTTTTTATTAATTGTCATAAAATATAATATATAAAACAATAATAACATACATATACTTCGATATATAAGTCAACATAATGTTTCCTAATCTTTTTCGCCACATCCTTTTTTACGCCCAAGCATTTACAAATAAGTAAAAAATAATATCACTAATCACTTTTTTTCTAGGTAAGTCAGTTTAATAAATAACAAGATAAAATTTGCTCGTTAGATAATTTTTATTTTTATGTTCTAATACATAACAGTTTTCGATGTAAAATTTATAGTCCGGGCATTATATACGCTATATTGTCCAAAGTGCTTCGTAATATTGACAAAGGAGGAGCAATAGACGGTACGTGAACCGTTAAACAAATCAGCGGAACCAACGAACAAAGCAACGTGTCCAATAACACTGATACCGATCCAGAAACTGCAATTTGACCCTTTAAACGTAAACGAACGGAATAAATTTAAAGTATAGTTATTATACATTTATAAAAATAAAACAGACGTAAATACTTCGTGCTCTTTTAATCTTTCTCCAATTATTGTAAGACTTTCGCCAAGCAAACGAAGGTGCGCACCAACTTCCACATACATTGCAGAGGGACCGCTAGGAAAACCTTCACCTAAACTGCTACATAACTATGAAAAATTAAAATGAGAAATTATAAAGATGCTAATTTATGATGAAAAATATATTATCATATTTACAGCATTGCTAGTGGAACTTTTTGCATTTGAATGTCTATTTCTGGAGCTTGATCTTTGTTGAGTAGGCGAATAAAAATATGGAGAACTATTTTTACTTCCTCCAGCTAACGAAATACAAGATTAATATAAAAAGAACAAAAAAAGTTATAATATTTAAATAATATAAATTCACATTTATCTCGTCTTTGAACTTTTGATTTATCTTTATTATCCAATATGGGTGTTTTCTTTTTATGAGATCTTTCAGTAAAATAAAGGGAATTTCCAGGTCGCGTTATACTTCTTCCTCTTTGTTCATTAGAAGAATTAAAATTAATCTCTGAATCAGACAACCCCATATCATCTGAATCCATAGAATCCATACTATAAATGGAGAAAACAATTCTTGAAAGAAAATGAATTGTAATATTAAGTCATAAAGTTGGTTGATTATCAAACCTGTCTTGATTATCCATAGATGGATCGTAGTAATCTGAGTCACTTGTACCACCTTCCATTTCTTCACCCTCACTTTTTGTATCATTTTGAACATCGACATCAGAATCCGGATCAGGTTCATGTACAATATTTTTGTGTAAAACTTGAGAAATGTTCTGTTGTCTTGGGATAGTAATTATTTTACGAGGTCGAGATTCAATATCATCGGGTGATTCAAAGTCCATTAATTTTGAACTCTTCTTACGAACTCTTCCACTTCTAGATATACCGGTTACTTCGAAATCGGCTAGAATTTTTATATATTGGGTACATATTATTTTTTATGTCATACTAATAACTAATACTTTTTTAAATATATTTTGATTAACTCACAGTCACTTCTATTTCTTTTTGATAGATCTGAATCCATTTTAAGACGTTAATTTTATCTATATTCTGTAAAAAATATGATAATTAAAACAAAAAAAAGCAAGCCGAAGATTTATTATATTTATATAAAATAGGTTAATGGTTTTTATATATAATGAATATTACATCTTATAAATAATTAAAAAATGTAAAAATAATGCATATTATTCGATAAATTATAATAATTTTTGTATTAAATTTGACATTTACAATTTATTATCAAAAAAATTCAAAATATAAAATTATTAAATATATTAAAATATTATTTTAATAAAAAAAATTTGCATAGTAACAAAAAAAAATAAAAACAACATAATATTCCAAGAACTACAAAAATAAGACGAAAAACATGCAAACACGTCAGTATACAAAGGAAAATATAAAAAAAGTACTTAAAATATACTAGAGATTCGTTAGAAATATTAAATATAAGAATTTAAAACTATAATTTTATATTAAATTACATAAAACGTCTAGTAAAACATACTCAGTAAATGTCGAACTGCCAAAGCAGAATACAAACGGTAGAATGCAGATAACAACTATATTAATGACCATAGAACCTATTTTAAATTAAAAATAAAATAATCAGACACGATATTCTAAAAAAATTGAAATAGTGTATTAAGTTTATGAAAATGCTCTTAATATCAGTTATTTTTTAATAATCAAAAATCAATACTTATTTTTGTATAAATTTTAATCAATACATTGTACTTTTTAAGAAAAGAAAATCCAAGTACAAATTTATAAAACGTTTGAAAAACAAACTATAATTTATTTAGAATAGGTATTTTAAACATCTGCACCGCTATGACACCGAATTTTAAAAAAATATATAAAATAAAAATAAATTTTGTTATTCTTTAAAAGTGATCGACTGTTTTATTTTTAGTCATAAAACTATGAATTTGTAGATTCTATGAAAAAAATTGTTTATAATTTATATATAAAAGAGAGATAGTTCCTTAAAAAATAAATTGTTATTTTTTTTAAAAGGTGGTATATGTTCTAATTTTATTTTTAAAGACATCGCAATATTTATTGTCTCATTTGCAATAATGAATATTTATTCAAATATAAAGATATTTTTGAAATCTATAATTTAAAATTTTTGTAGGACCAAAATTTGACGGTTATCAAAGAACGATACTGTTTGACAGATACCTGTCTGAATTTGACATCTGTCGGAAATTTCTTTAATTTTTTGGTTCCGCACTTTTTTTGCACAAAAATCTTATAAACAATTTTCGTTGTAAATTATTAGTAAATAGCGTGTTTCATTGGGTTAATGTGGAATTCTGCATTACTGTAAAAGTAATTGCGATTTGACAGTTTATAATTATTTATATTTTTATACACAATATGTATTCAAAATGTTAAAATAAAATTGCTCATTCAAGCGATTACTCAATTTTAGATTTTTCAATCACATTGAAATGAAAAAAAAAGATATTAAGATATGTATATATAGTGATAGAACTATGCTAAAATGAATCTGTATATACAGTAATCCTTCACTTATCGTTAAATAAAACTTGAAAATCCTCAAATGTGGAAAATTATATTTTGATATTTATAGATTTCTTTAACAGCTGTACATTATTTTAAGTCTTTAAAATCCATGTCCAATTATTTATATACTACATAACCCTTTCCCATTTGCTTAATGATCTTTCTTACAATATTCTGTATATGTACTATATTTGCTTCTTTTAAAATACTCGTTCTCAAATGTTCATATGTAAACTAGAAATGTTACATACATTAAAAATATTCTAAACTCTTAAACTTATATATGTAATTCTGTAATTATGATATGTGTGTTCATCAAAAATCTGCCAAAAAAGCGAAAATACCACAATATTTTTTTAAAATTTCTTAAAATTGTAAGGGATTACTGTATATAGTGGTATAATATTTTATTCTACAAATTTCATTTTATTTTATGATGCATGTACTTATATTGTTATTGAAACTTGGGTTATAGAGCGCTTAAAATATTTAGCATTATTTTTATAACCATTTGTTAATCGCAAATAGTGTAAGTTTTTGATTTTCATTTATTATTTAAATTATATTGAAGTTGATCTTAATTTATCTTTTTAAAATTTATAAGTGCAAAACGTTATGCTTTAAATTGCAGTGTAAACGAATTGGACATGTTTAATTTTACTTATATTTTTTTGTGACTGTTTTGCTATGATAGTTTACATTTTATTATTTTCATATGTTGATTAGAGATTTTTTTGTGTAATTTAAAATTTAGGTTTATTTGGAATACTATATGAAAGTAAATAAAAGAAAAACAACATAGTAAAATGGAAGCAAGATTAAAACGACGTCGTGCGGCTAATGCTGAAAGCCAAAGACGTAGACGGGCAAGAATGACGGAGGAACAACGTGCCGCTGATCTTGAAAGAAGACGTATTCAGCGAGCAAATATGACTGAAGAAGAGCGTGAAGCTGACCTAGAAAGAAGACGTCGTCAACGAGCAAATATGTCAGAAGAACGCCGTGCTGCTGATCTTGAAAGAAGACGTCGTCAGCGAGCAAATATGTCAAAAGAACGCCGTGATGCCGATCTCGAAAGAAGACGTCGTCAGCGAGCAAATATGACAGAAGAAGAGCGTGCTGCTGATCTTGAAAGAAGACGTCTTCAACGAGCAAATATGACAGAAGAAGAGCGTGCTATTGACCTTGAAAGACGACGTCGTATGCGAGCAAATGAGTCAAAAGAACAACGTGTTGTTGAACTTGAAAGAAGACGTCGTCAACGAGCAAATAAAGCGCAAAACCAATGTGTTGTGGTTATTGAAAAACTAAAGTACGAAAATTTTGTCAAAGAACAACATTCTGCAGATATTAAAAGGCAGCGATTTCGACGACAAAATCTAACCAAGAAACAACGTGCTACTAATGCTGAAAGAAAATATGGTTTACAAGCACAAAGGAACCAGATTATACCAAATCTTGTTGAAAATAATATTTATGGACATATTTGCAGGAAAATCCATAAGGTATGTAATTTTTGTTTATTGTTCAATTTTATCATAAGAAAATTATCCGATGAAAAATATTTCCAACGTTTTAACAAAGGCAAAGTTCTCTTTTACAGGAAGAAATTTATGGAAATGGAAATGTTTCATTTTTCAATATAGCACAAGAGAAGTATCTAAATAATTTCCAATCTCCTAATAGTTTGAATAATTTTCAATTTGTCGATGTCAATATTAAGCAGGAGAATGATACGAATAATATTGTTAAATGTGAAAATACGTCGATAAATATGAATTTAAAATCGTCTACACATCTATTTAATGGGAATAAACAATTTTTGTTATCATTATTGCCAGCCATGAATAAAATGAATCTCCGGAAAAATTTGGATTTTAGAATTGAAATAATAAACATTTTAAAAAGAATTGTATCTAAGAATTCAACATTTAATAATGTTTATAATCGAAACCATAACACAATGGAACAAAGTAAGATATTTATTTATGTTCCTTTTAAATTATTGAATATTTTCATTAATATCTAAGAAAAGTAAAAAAGATAAGCTAATTGCTTTATATATATATTTTAATTTGTACCATTTTTTTCAGTACTCACTAACTTATCTGAAAATTTAAATGCTGGTTGTATGGAAGATCTTTTAGAAGCAACTGATATTAAACCAATTATATAAAAAAATATGAATAACTTTGCTGTGAACGTTAAATTACTTTGTTGATCAATTTTATAATATAAAATATTTTATTTTATAAATATTCATATTAATATTAAATATTCGCGATTTTTATTTGTAGTTAAAAGATTATTCTTACTATTTATAAGAATTACAATATAAATATTCATATTTAATAAATTGAGATTTTTGAGAATATATTTTACCTTTAATTCGGCAAATTAGTAATTTTTTTTTAAATTTTGTATTATAATTCAATTATATTTTACATATTTTTTTTAATTAAATTTTTGTATAGTTAAAATTGATTAGGGATTTGATGATTACAACATTCTAAAATTTAGTTAATTAGTTCTCGTCGATAAAATTCTAAAAAAAAGACAGTCGAAACTTCGACGACTATAAAAAAAGGTTTTTATACTTGCGATCAAATTTCAAAAAAAATCTCTGGTCTTGAGGGTGATTAAAAAAGTCCTTTTAAAATCTGCTTAGCATAAAAAATAACAAAAAAGAAGAGTTTCAAAAAGTAACATGTTTTTAACCTTAATGTAGATCGTCTTCACTTTAATTATATTGGAAAACGCAACGATGTATATATATATATATATATATATATATATATATATATATATATATATATATATATATATATATATATATATATATATATATATATATATATATATATATATATATATATATATATATGCGTATTCTTAGCATGAAAACATTAAAATACGTAATATAATATTTATATCATTATATTCCGTATTTGAATTTATTAAATATGTTCCCATTCAAAACATTTCAACACTACAATTTAACTTTGCATAGATTTTCCCAGAAAACTACTTTTTGAACTTGCGCCAACAAGATTACTAGAATATATACACCAAGCGATACTTTTTACTACCATAATTGAGCTATTTTTTAAGGTTTTTGTTTTTTTAATAATTATAAATTTGTTTTGGTTTATTCCATATTTTATTTTATTTTGAAAAATATAATAATACAAATGGAACGGTTATAAAAAATATTTAATAAATTCAACGCAATACAATTATATTATTAAACTTTTAATAGATATAGGTGAATATGTTTAGTATTAAAACTTGAGCAGTTGTCAGTTGTCGATCATGTGTGTGGGGGGAAGGGGGCGGGGCGTGCGTTTTGCGTTTGTTAGGGAAGTGTCAGTTGGGAAACGTCATCACAAACGTTGTTTGTGATGATCTGGACGGTCGAGCATCGCGCCTTCATCGTCGACAAATTTATTCAGAACGAATCGGTGACTTCGACGCAGAAAGCGTTTCGCGAGCGTTTCGAGTTCGGCGAAAGCGATCCCGTACCGACACGAAACACGATTCTACAATGGGTCGCCATATTTAAAGCTAGCGGATCGATATCGAGAAAACCGCGTCCGCCGGTAAAGAAAAAATCAAAACGTCGATCTCAAGATGCGAAAACTTCGAAATACGCAGAAGCGGTAAGAGCTTTAACCCGAAAAGTACATGTTGCACCATAAACCAAACCATTGTTGTCTAACAATGGTTTGGTTTATAATAATAGTCTTATTATATTGATTGTTTACACTTTATGAATGTTTAACATTTTAAAAATATATTGTTTTATATAGTAATAAATAATGCAATGGAAATCATTATGTAATATAACTTTATTTTAAAATAAACAAACCTTTTCTTAGAGAATAATTCCTTATTTACTACGGGTGTTACTTTTCAGAACTTTGTGCAATATTTATTACTGTTCTGTACTTATTCTTTAATTTTTTTTTATAAATTTTCTTATATGTAAGAAAAATGTTTTAAACTCATAAATGTAGTTATGTAATTTTAAAAATTTTGATACTCATCAAAAATCTGCAAAATAGCGTAAATACCATGATAAATATCGTACATTATTAAATATTAAATTTTATATATGCAGTTCCAACCGTGTTAAATGATTTTCTTTTAAATGAAAATTTAATATGTAACAAACCAAAGTAATATAAAAAATGTTTAATTTGAACATTCTAATTATTTTTGATTTCTTTTACAGAAAAAGGATAAATTTAAAACTAACAAGTCTCGTAATAAAATACGGAAAAAGGTGGAAAAGTTACAGTTTCCTAAAAGTCATGAAATTTTTATAAAACAAGAAAACGACACAGTTAATACGGATGAATGTGAAGAAAATGCGTCACTAAATATGGATTTCTTTTGTGCGAATATATCCGATAGGAATAAACATTTCTTGTTGTCTTTGCTGCCCGAAATGGAAAAAATGAGTGTGCAACAGAACTTAGATTTTAGAATTGAAGTGACGAGTGTTTTAAAAGATATTGTAATGCATATTCCACAATCTTCGTTACATTCTGCAATGAATAACGACGATGCAGCGTTACAAAGTATATTAATTTTTTAATTTTTTTTCTGTTAAATAATCCAAATTTAATATATTTTTTTTGTACTTCATAATTGAAAAGTTTAACACTGCGGTGGCCGTTCGATCCTCACAAGATCTATAACTTAATCGTTAATAACCGACGGATTTACATACCGCCAATGGTTGAAGCCCGATAAAATGCTTAAGATCCACTTTACACCGTCAATTTATGTAGGATTGCTACTAAGAAACTTCGAATTTTTTTAACAAAAATGAATCGTTTTCTTTCTCCATTTTGTAGTTTTTGTTCTATAATGTATAATTTCAATACATATTTGTATAAAAAATATTAAGACGAACCTACTTTTTTAATAATAGATTAAATTGATTATATAGAATGAGTAAATTCTATAATATTATTATTTGACCTATATAAATATCCACTTATACATATCGATTGACTTATTTTTTTTTTCAGCGCCGGCTAATTTATTAGATATTTTAAATGACAATAGCGTGGAAGATTTGTTTGAAGCGACCGAATGTAAACCGATAATATGAAGTAGTTCGCGTCGGCTGAACCATTCTTTGAATATGGAGACTTTTCACTGTCCTTATTAATATATTAAGACCGACAAAGAAGTTTTTCAATGAAACTAAATAATCTGCTTATTTTTCTCGAGCCGCAGAAACGCTTGTGTGATGAGGCGGTGTTGTAATTTAAATATTGCAGTAAAATGATATTATATAAAACTATCCGTTTCGTTACAAATAAATTTTATGTTTAAACGTTCTTGACTATTATTTTTATTTAAGCCTTTGCAATAGTGCGTCGACGTCGCGGTCGAACTATGTTCGGTTCGATTTGGACTATTCAAAATATTATTAGTAATAATTAAAAATAACGTATAAAATTCGCATTTTATTATATTTACATTTAAAATATTAAAAAGATATCTGTTTTGAGTATAATACACGCCTAATCCGACGTCCGTTGCGGAGTGCGTTATTCGGCGACGAGCGCGTCGACTTTCGTTCCGAGTGACGTTTGCGTGCGGTTTTCGCGTCGTTCGGAGGGGCGTTCTCGCCGTTTCGATTCCTCGTCGACTTGTCGATACGACGATCGTCTTATACGTTCGAGGAAACGTCCGTTATGGTAGACACCAATTCGTATCCATTTTCCATAAGTAATCGTTCGCCGTGATAATGTGTATTCGGGACGTGTGTGTGTGTGTGTGTATGCGTGCGTGCGTACGAACGCGTCTTTCCTTATCGCCGCTTCCAATATTCGTCAATTATTTTTCATATGTCTCTATTATTTTTATTAATCGTGTTTGTCGACTTGTCCCGTTTGCGCTTTGTCCGTTTCTCTATTATCGCTAACCATATTTACGGTTGGAATATTGAAATAATAATCGGTTGACGCGGTTCATCGTTTTCGTGAGGATTTATTATTTTAATAATAATGATTAGTAGTGTGACAAAAAAAAAATATTAAATTGATAACCTAGACCTCTCGGGAGATTCGCTGACATAGTTTTAAAAGTCGAACACTTTAAATATGATTTTTGGTTTTCTATGTTTTCCAAAAATATTATTTTCTTTTGTATTTTCGACTTATTTTAGATGTAAACCTATTACCGTATTTATATGCAAGATTGCGAAAATGTTCACAATAAAATTTTTGTACAATTTTATTTAGGATACGATAGACGAGACTAACGTTCAAGCTATTCCGACCATTTCGCTGCCGGCAGACAATAGAAGTTCTAAAGGAAGCAAAAGTGAGATCGTTTCTTTAGCGGATAATAGTTTACTGGTGAATATTTTTCTTTCTTTGTTGTGTTGTTTTATTTCATTTATATTTTTTTATTTATGTACATATTTTTTTCAGGTCGACATATCGGACGCTTTAAGCGAAAAGGAGAAAGTGAAATTTACGGTTCACACTAGAACATCGCTGCCCGAATTTCAGAAAACGGATTTTATTGTAGTTAGACAACACGAAGAATTTATTTGGCTTCATGATCGATTCGAAGAAAACGAACAATATGCCGGTTTTATTGTGGGTTTATATTTTTTTCGCAATTTAAAATTTGATTTTGACAATAATTTCGATGCATGCATTGTTTGGTATTCAGATTCCGCCGGCTCCGCCCCGGCCCGATTTTGATGCTAGTAGGGAAAAATTGCAAAGATTAGGCGAAGGTGAAGGTGCGCTTACTAGAGGAGAATTTTTAAAAATGAAAGAAGAATTAGAAGAGTACGAATTAATTTTATTTTACAGTGATATTGTTTACATTAAATTTTTAACATACATAGATTTATACAAAAAATAATTTATTATCATAATTTTCGAAACGTAAATATTTATTAAATGCGTTTTTAGTGAATATTTGGCAACTTTTAAAAAGACTGTCGCAATGCACGAAGTTTTTTTAACTAGGCTTGCTTCCCATCCAGTGTTCAGAAATGACCCTCATTTAAGAGTGTTCTTAGAATACGATCAAGATCTTTGCGCTAAACCTAGAAGGAAATTAGATATTCTTGGAGGACTTGTAAGTTACTTAAATATAAGTTATGTTTTGATTATTAAAAAAAAATCCAAATTGTAATTAGAAATCTTTGTTCAGGTGAAATCTTTGGGAAATACTACTGATGAAATATATTTGAGTGCTACAGTTAGAGATGTAAATGACTTTTTTGAGCAAGAAATGACATTCCTTTCAGAATATCATAATAATTTAAAAGAAGCAACTCAGAGAGCTGACAAAATGACTACTAAGCATAAAGGTATGTTTGTTTGAGTTTATAAGCAATTATAACACCCGAATTTTGGTAAATGCATTTATCTACCTACAACATGTTGTTTAAAATACGTAAAATATTATTTAAAAAATGTTGTAATGATAATGTTAATTTGACATAATTATCAATAGAAGTAATGTGCTGAATTCTTCAGAAAAAATAATATGTTTGAACTCATAAAAAAAACAGGTCTTGATCTGAAAGGGCTGTCGCATCGCTGATTTAATTTAATCACACAAATACATTTTATTGTTTTTTTTCTTTTTCATTATTTTAGAAGTAGCGGATTCCTATATTAAGTTATCGAGTTGTATTTTACATTTGGCTACATTGGAGCAACCGCCAATGGAGCGTTTTTTAACAAAAGTATCAGAAACTTTTGAAAAATGCAGGGTAATTATTTTCATATTTAAGTATTAAAAAAATAAAATAAAGGTGCTTTATTTTATATTTACTTATTAATAGAAAATCGAAGGTCGTGTTGCATCTGATCAAGATTTAAAATTGACAGATACATTTCGATATTATCAGAGAGACTCTCATGCTGCTAAGTGCCTTCTAGTTAGAAGATTAAGGTAATATAAAGACGTTAATATTTTATTATATAAGAATTTGTTCAGTATATACATCGACATAAATTCTAGATGTCTTCAAGCATATGAAGCTGCGAATAGGAATTTGGAAAAAGCTCGTGCCAAAAATAAAGATGTTCATGCTGTAAGTATAACTTGTTTCAGCTTTTATTAATGCATATCATTAGCTATTGTTTTAAAAGGCTATTTTATTCAATTCAAAATGTTTTATTTTCCTTTTATCACGTAAGCCGTTGGAAGTACAGGAGGTACGATAGTGACATTCACATATCTTAATTTATTCGTTGCTTTTTATCATTTATATATGTTACCGTTAAAGTGCGGAAATCTGTATTATGCCAGGTTACCTAATAGATCAGCTATTGTTAAAATTTTGTTTGTTTTTCTTTTATTAATTTCGTAAATCATTAATCAACTAGCAAGTTAAAAAATTAAAATTAGTTATAGATAACGTGAAAAAGTTGGGAAAAATCAACTGATTTAAAAAAAATCGTATTAAACTTATTAAAAAAAAATATTAGAACTTAAAGAACATATTTGTTAAACATTTCTGTATATTTTATTTGTAAATACATTTATTTCTTCATTAATTTCTACGTTTTCATTTATTTTTTATTATATATATATATATATATATATATATATATATATATATATATATATATATATATATTATATGGCATAAAACAGACTTTCAAACTTTAAGAGTAACATACACATACATACACGTATGTGTGTGTGTGTACAGCCATGTAGATTGCATGTATAGTTAATATGTCGTAGGTTTCAAATGTAAACCTTAAGGATCCTAATACGATTTTTTGCATGTTAATATAATTATCTTTTAGATTCTTAGTTTAGTGATCGTTAAAAGAAAAGACCCTGGCTTTTGGAGAATTCGAGAGCTATTAATTTGATATTATAATTGTAATATTTGATGGTTAATTTATTTGTCTTGTATTAAAATAGGCTGAACAAGCGCAGTCTGCAGCATGTACCCAGTTCGAAGCTATGTCAGCTCGTGGGCGTGAAGAATTAGTCGATTTTCGAGCTCGTAGAGTTCAAGCTTTCAAAAAAAGGTATTTTTATATTCTTTAACAGCGTATCTCGAAATATTCTTTGTCAAATTTCGTGTTTCACAATACAACTTGGAATTAAAAAAATATTAAATGAGCAATAAATATCAAGCGATTACTTTTAAATTTAACACAAAGAGACGTTTAAAGTAGAAGAATAGTTTGATAAACGCTGTTGTATTATTATGGAGTTTTTATTTTAACATGGACTTACGAATTAATTCCTTTTTTTCAACAGCTTGGTTGAATTAGCTGAGTTGGAGATTAAACATGCAAGAGCACAACAGGAATTATTTAGAAGATCAATAGTTGCATTACAAGAGTGTCAATAGACAAATTTATATATAATATTATAATACGTGAATTGCGTTCTTTAGAATTTCATTAAACCTTATTAAAATGTATAACTTAAATATAATATATAATCATATATTTTTATTTTTATATATAAAAAGAAAAACGTTTCATGTAAGAATATATATGTTAATATTGTTTTTCGTTAATCGTATCAATGTACCTATTGAAATTTACATATAAATATATATAGAGTTTAAGTTCATAATCAAAGTTGATGTCAGGGTTGATTATATTGTTGTTGAATTTCTTGTTTTCCATAGATTATTGGTTTTTTTTCTAAATATTATTTTGCTTTATATTAAGACATTGTATTTATGCTGTAAAAGAGAAAAAAAATGGAACATATAAATGTTGCTATTTATAGAATATTTCATATATATGTTTGTTAGTAATTCAAGTAAATGAAGAATATTTATTCGAATATGATTTTGCATTTTGAAGTATTCAAATAAATTTAAATCGTTTATAAAGGTGAGTTTAGAAGAACAAACCGTGATGAAATGTGTTGTTGCTAAGAAATGAATAAAAATGGGTCCAAGTTTGCTAAAATTGTTCACATTAGTAGAACTAACGTAATATTTATTAGTTTTTATGATTATTACTTTTTTTATTTAATCTTCGTGTTTATTATTATATTTGTTTATCAGACTTTAAACATAAATACAAATAAAGTTTTTGAAATTATACTATTTTTATTTTATAATATTTAATATCCTTTTTTTTTGTTATTGTAATTCTATATGTTTGATATAAAATTCTAAATTTTTTTAATTCGCGTTATTGTTTTTTCAGATTAACGAAAACAAAATGACGTGTTTTCTATAATATATATATACACATATATATATATATATATATATATATATATATATATATATATATATATATATATTTATATATATATATATATATATATTTATATATATATATATATATATATATATATATATATATATTTATATATATATATATATATATATATATATATATATATATATATATTTGAATTCACAAAAATGGGCGTAATATTGATCATTTGACCTCAAAAACCTGCTATAAAACTAAGTTTTATCTGTTTATTTTTACTATATGAATCTAATAACAAAAGTCATAATTTGTTACATTTAGAAACTGAATTTTTCATATGAATTTATTTTACTACAAAGTTTAATTTTTAATGTAAAGTATAGCGAAGGAAATGTACATTTTTAATGTTTATCAATTATTTTGTGCTATGAATGTGAAATAAAAAAAATAATATATTCCAAACATCAATAATGTTGAAGGCGTCGATATGAATTATATATTAATTTTCATCGAGGAAAAATAACAAATCATGGATAAACTTATTTATAATCGAAAAAAAAATCATTCAATCATAATCCAGAAGAATCGCGTTTTCGATTCAATTACTTATCCAATATTTACACGATTACGCTTAAAATATGATCGCCACCACTCATCAGATTGATATAGATTTATTTAGTGATGGTTTTGTTGTCTTCGGTCGTTACCATGGTTATATATTTCTTAGTGTTTATTGTATGCTGGCGATGGAGTATTGTCATATTTCGTTAACTTATATAGAGAATTATGCGATTTATTTATGTAATATTTATCATGGTTTAGTTTAAAAATTGTATAATATTAAATGGTCGACTCGGCACGATGATCTTCAGATGTGTACTAGTGATCCTTCATATTTTGTGCTCATTAATGACGGTGAAATCGAAATGGATCGAAGGACATTTACAAACGACTAGGGTGATTTATATTTTTATTAATAGTGATGTAGCACAGTTGAAATTTATTAATACATTGTTTTGTCATCTTATTTATGTAATGTCATAATTTACTGTTTAGACATTTTCAATACTTAGTATTATATAGTTTTTACTATTCACAAATGTAACATGATAATTTTTATTTAAATTTTAATATCGTTTTTCCATCGTCAGAGTTGGGCATTTTTGGCAAGATTCTGCTTTCTTTCATACGAAGGTCAATTCGAATATCAAATTGAATTCGATAGAGAGATTGGTATACCAAATTTACTATTGTATTACGATGACGAAAGCCAATGGCCTAGCGTATATCATAGTGATAAGGTATATTATTATTTTTACATTGAGAGATAATATAAAAGAAATTAATATATTTTTTATTTACTATTATAGAGTTGTGTTGAACGTGAAACCGTATTGAATAAAGCTGGTCAAAATCAGATAATTCCATTATCTCATTGGTATCCGGAAAATGATTTTTCCGGATGCGTTTTAAAACCGGCAGATTCAGATTTTTCCAATTTAAGGTATAATATAAATATATGTTCAAAGTTTTATTTGAAAAATGTTTATTTTTATAATAGAAAAATTAAATATTTTATTTTTAAGTACAACCCAAAGACCGAAAATTACAAAGCGACCCATTAAGCCTTTAGAAAAATATAATAAAACCAACTCTAATAAGAATACAAGCACTGAAGATCCAAAATATTATGAACAATTTTTAATAACTACCGAACCGACTGATTTTGGAATATCGTCAACGGAAAACGAGTTGTCCACAATGAAATTTTATAATTCAACTGCTGATATGGATGACGAGTTTGAAATACTTGATAATTTCGATGAAAACAGATCGTTTCAAACGAACGAAAATAATTACAACGACACCGATATCGTGTCGAATTTGAGAGATGTCGAACAGTTGTTTGATCCGTCGAAAAAGGTCCATATAAATATTAATAATGATTCTAATATGTTATTGAACATTTTCAATTTTATCATTTATATATATATTTTTTTTGTATGTAGGCAAATTATTCGATCATAAGAAAGCGTAGCGCTTTACAAAATTTAGATAAAGGAAGAATTAAAAAATTCAATCCGGATCCACCGAGACCTACCGGTGGCGGTTTGTTGTCTAATAAGAACACTAAGCTAATTGTTGTGTGTCACAACATGAGAAGGTTTAGATCTGTTCGCGAAAGATGGTGGTTTATCGCAATAAGTAATTGTGGAGAAAATAAGGTAAGTGAAATATTAAAATATAAATGAATCCAGTATAAAAAATATGTATTTATTATTATTTTTAGGGTCTCGATGTGAAATATAAATTTTTGATGACGAATGGACCTCCCGGAGATTATTGGCATGAACATTTCTCAGCTGACGAGTTCTGTACGTATTAAATGAGAAATTATTAAAATATTTAACATAATCATATATATGGTATATATATATATATATATATATATATATATATATATATATATATATATATATATATATATATAATTGCGACAAAATATATGTTTAATTTCAGATGTTCTTCCAATATTGATGGCATTCTGTTTTGCATACGTTTTCATGATTTTAGCTATTGTAATGTGTAGTGTAGAATTAAAAACTAGACAATTATTGCATACTACATATAAACTATTCGTAGTGTCCGTGTGTTTCCAAGAAGCTGGAATATTATTGCAGAGTCTTGCCTATGTTAAATATGCTATAAACGGAGTCGGTTCAAATAGTACTAAAGTATTAGGTAAAAATATATATCATGTTTTAAATATAATACATACAAAAGACTTCTTAGATTTTGTTATATGTATTTATATATTTTTTCAGGTCAATTACTATGTGGACTATCTGAAATATCATATTTATTACTTTTAATATTAATGGCAAAGGGTTACACGATAACGAGAGCCAGATTAAAAGTGGGATATACGGTTAAACTCACCGTATTTATATGTTGTTATTTTATAACTTTTACCACGCTTTTTATATATCAGGCTCATGTGTGTGAAACGTTTACGTTGTGCATTTATTTTGAATATGATCATTTTGTTAACATTAGTTTTGTATTGCAGATATTCGATCCTGGCGAGGTACTATATTTATATGAAAGTCCTGCAGGATACGGTCTTATAGTATTGAGAATATGTGCGTGGTTTACTTTTATATATGCCATAATATTTACAATTAAGAAATATCCAGAAAAGGTCAGCGAATATTTGAATGAGAAATAGATTTTTTTGAAAGTTTTTTACTTGAATTTTTTTTTTTTGATTTTTAGAGTGTCTTTTATTATCCATTTTCATTATGCGGTACATTATGGTTTTACGCAGGACCTTTATTTATATTAACTGCAAATAATTATATAGACAAATGGGTAAGAGAAAGTGTTGTTATTGCAGTTTTACTATTTATTACATTTTGTGGACACGTGACTTTCTTGGTACGGATCAATTTGGTTCTTGATTATATTTAAATATCGCTATAATAGAATTTTAAGTATATTTAATTGTTGTTTCTTAGTTATTAACATTACCAATTTTTGCCAATAAAAATTTTCCTTATCACGTGCGAACAACTCAAATCGGAGTAATGGAAGTTGCAGGAATTGTAGCTGGAAATTCTACAATGGATCATTTCAGTCATAATATATATGCAGCATCAAATAATATGGGAATTGGACAATCCGTTATTATACCTTTAACAAGGTTATTAATTTATATTATAAAAAATTATATATATAGAATAGCAATTACATGAATTAATATTTTAGAAGAACTGAAGAATTACTTGGTAACGTTCATCATTACTTACCAACAGCACCTCCTTTACAAACTTTAAGTCCATATCATAACTCAAATCTAGGTTCAAATGGAACAACAATTAGTTATATTAGTGGAAACGTGACAGATTCATTTATTGTTAATAATGTTGGACCGAAACTTTCAGTATCAACACAACATAGTACTGAAAGTTCAACAATGGAAAGAGGTAATAATAGTAATGAAAATCAGTCTGATAGCTTAGAAAATCGTTTTGTACCTCATGAAGACACCGATAACAAGAGTGATTCTAATGAGGATAAAAAGAGTATGAACCAAATTAACGAAAATAAGTCAGTTCAAAATGGAGGGTCTTCAGCATTTTTATATGACGTTGATAAATCTTCTACCGACTACTCGTACAAAAACGATCCAAACTATATCAAGGATATAAATAATCCATTTCTGGTAGGAGCTAGTATTAGAGCTAGAAAGGGTCTACTTGAGCCAATACAAAAGGACAATTCAGGTGCTTTTCCTCCAATATGGACAATTGCTAAAAGTCAGCAAATTAATAAAAAGAAGATGGGAGCAAAAGATAAGACTAGCAAGAATGATACTGACTATAAATTACAAGGAGTTATAGGTAAACTAAGTTCATATATATGTACACATACCAATATTAGAATATTTGTAATATATGAATATATTAAAGGTACTTTTCCTCTACCTCAAATACCAAGAAACTATGTAAAAGACAAAGAAGGAATAGAAGAAACAAATGAGAACGATTGCAAGGAGACAGATTCAATGATATTAGAAAGAGATTCATCCAACGAAGATATACAAGTTTTGCAAACTCATGATATCAAAGATGAGACTACATTAGCTATATATTCGTCTTCAGCAAATAAATAATTGTTTTCTTTCTATAACAATAATAATTGTCCAGCGTTTTCAGAATAGTAAAATATTTTTTACCAAAATGTAACAGACGCTTTTATAAAATCAAATAACCCAACCATTTTCTTCATTTTAACATACTAATTGTATTTACAACAATTAAATAGACGATGATAACTGAAAAAAAAGTATATTGAAAAAAATTCAATTCTTAAAATAAAGGAGAATCAATTTTTCATCACTTAATGAAATCACAAACTTTTAATACATATTATTGAAGATTTTTAAACTCATTCTTCTATTAAACAATTGTATACTATTAGTGTCTAAAAACTCAACCAATTATGAATAATAATTGTCTTATCAGTATTTTACAAAATAATATAATATAGCAATTATATCTGATAATTCTTAATGAAATATTCTGGATAAAAAGTAGCACAATGTATTTTTTATTTAGATTGTTTTAAAGGAACTAGAATAGAGGATATGTCTCGAAAAAATATGAGAATCATATAAAAATAGATAAATTTCTACTCTATTTTGTACATAAATAATTATTAATTTAATTAAATTTGACGTGCATAATGTATATATTAATGAAAATTATTTGTTGTGTGAAAACAATGGAGTTGATAAAATGAAACATGAAATAAAATGTTAATTCTATATTTGAACTATTTTTGTAACACAAGTGATTCGTTGTTTAATAGATTTGATATTGTATCATCACAAGCTAAATCGGCAGCTGTTTTATTATCATAGTCTTTGACTGATTTATCGATGCCATGCTTTAACAACAGTTTGACACAATCATAATGTCCACAACTAGAAGCATAATGAAGGGCAGTCTGTCCAGACTCGTCTTTCAGTGAAATATCACAGTTTAATGCAATAATCACTTTAAGTATATCTACAAATCCCCTGTCTGCAGCCCAATGAATTAAACCGAGTCCGTCTGCATCTAATGAATCGAGTAGATCTGGTTGCGTCTTCAATAACGTTTGAACTTGCCAAACATCACCAATCTTGCAAAAATCGAATACAGTTTTATCGTTATCGCTTAGATCGTCGTCTTGATTGTTTATTAGACTCGAAACCGTTACCCAATGTTGAGATTTTTTCTTATTGGTTATTTGTTTACTCTCCATATTTGTGTTCCATTCTGGATCCAGATCAGTAACTATGACAATGTATTTCTCTTTGGCTGCATTGGGAGACATATCTCCTAAACTATTCCAAGCGTCCCATTTTTGTTTCGCTTGCATATCGTACCATTTTGGCCTAGGAATATTGCAAGGACCTTCCGTTGCTTGTTTATAAAATGAATATATTTGCAATAGTTTAGATGAGTCTAAATTGGATACTAAATTTTTTACATGATCGGCTGCAGACTTGAAATGTTTAGTTAATTCATTTGATTCTCCTTCACTGTCCGAGTCCGATAAATCTAAATCAGAATATGTATCTAAAGCTTCCGCCATTTTAATCAGTTATCAAAATCATATAAACGAAAATTAAAGAGCTTCGATTCAGATTCTACATGGAAGCAGATTGGACAACAATATTATTTCCTTCTAACTGGTGAATTTTTTTGGACGTTGCCGATTCGAATCCACTTTTAGATGAAAACTCTACAAATCCGTAGCCTTTGTTCATTCCAGTTTTGCGATCAAAGATTACTTTTGCAGAATTAAGGTGACCAAATTGAGAAAAATATTGGAATAATTCGTGATGACCGACGGTCCACGGAATATTGCCAACGAATAGTCTATTCAATGATCTCACTCCTTGACTTGCCATTACCTTGAAAACTTAATTGATGATAAACGTTAACAACGCGTTATTTCTAGAAGATGAATGGAATGATCTCCCATTAACTCTGTGAAACTCAAGTCGTGTATTTCTCCGAGCGATACCAAATCTATTGCGTTCGCTTTTAAATTCCACTTCTTCAGCAACGCTTCGATAGACCAGTCGGAACTTCTTTCCTGGTACGTGAATAAGAATTTTGCACTATCGCGTTCCAAAAAATAGGATACGCTCACTAATATATCTTCAAATATTGCGGGATCGTAAAAACAATCGGAAGCAATTATAAGATCGAAGGGTCCAATTTTAAAATTGCTTTTTAGAAATAGTCCCCAGGTTAAACCCACAATTTGGATATCTTTTCCGGGAATCAATCCGTTCACGCGACAACAATGCGATATGTGAGACAACGATTTAGGTAGAGTGCAGCTATCCGTCAACGTGACGGTGGCACCACACTTTGCGGCGAGAATACCTGAAAAAAAAATAAAGCAAATATTGTTAAAAAAATGCGAAACGCTAATATATAAAATGAATATTAGCAGGCGACGGGCATTAACGCAAACGAGTCGATGAATTTTAACGAATATATGTATACAATTTGTGGGATGTACGGATATAGGCGAAGTGACTAACCGGGTAAAGCGGTTCCGGAGCCGATTTCCAAGATTCTTTTTCCGGCCAAGTGCGATCTCTGAGTCCAAAGAAACCAGGCGAGAACCGGAGCGGACGGCCAAATGTAGAACGAGTAGCTCGCTTGCAGCAACTGAAACCGGCAAAGAGAAAAGTTATTTTTAGGTTATGTTTGTTGCATAATCGATCGCGCGTGCGGCCGATCGCTCGATTCTTTCGTTCGAATATAACACGCATTTTAAAATTTAATATTAGGTGCACGTAAAACGCGCAACGATACACCGTTTTAAATAGCGAAGAGTATCGAAGAAGTTTGCGCAGTGTGCCGCTTAAAAGAGCGTCAAAGTGACGCAACGGGAGACGGCCGGCGACGAGGAAGAATACCTCGGGCACGACGAGTTCCAACGAAGGAGTCGCTCCCGAGCACGATCTGAACACGAAGCGTCTGCCCGAAGGAAGACGACCGCTCGAACGATTCACGCCGCTCGGAGATACGTCCAGGGGCGCAGGCGCGACGCTCATTCTTGACACTTTTCGCCACTGATCGCCTTCGTTTTTTTTTTACTATCTAATTAATAGTAATAAAAAAGCAAAATAATTGAAATATAAAAAAAATGAAAATCAACGAACAAAAAAAATTATTTACACTATACAAAATAATGCGTTAATGTTTTTTCTGAAATATTTAATTCGAACTTTGTCGATTGCGTATTTACATTATATTATATTAAATTAAAAAAAATATATCTGCATAATAAAATGATATTATTAAATATAAAGAAAACGGAGAAAAATAAACGCGCACCGTATCGGGTCTTAAATTTTTGTATTCAGACCGACTAAAGCGCTTCGGAGCGAAAAGTTCAAAAATGGCCGTCGCGACGAATTGTAATATAATTTGGTCGGTATTTTATTTTAAACATTGCTATAAGGCGTTGTTTATATTTATTTCAGTGTCGGCGTATTCTGTTTGCGAATTGAAGACGTTCGAAGATTCGCGATGGACGCCGATAGACGAACCCAATATCGTGATGAAAATCGATCACGATCTGTTGCTGCTCGTATCGGACCGGTCGATATTGGCGGTCGTCAAACTGAACAATCGCGTTAAAGGATATTTTAAAAATAAAACCCTAATATTAGCTTACGAAAGAAACGTTCGTCGAGATTAGTTTCGATTATTAAAGTAATGTCGCTTTATCCGTTTTCGTTGACGCATTTTCATTGCAGGGAGAATTATTCAAAATCAAAATGAATTTGAAATGCACAACCGAAGAAATTGCGAATATCGTCTTACAAATTAACGTCTATTTCCCTATACAAGATTGTAATTCGTCCGATAACGAGTCGAACTTTGAAATTACGTTAAATGATTTTGGTCATTTATTCGAACAAGAATTGTCAAGATTGACCGATAACGCGGATAAAGGTTCGTATAAAACTCGCGTATTTTGAAGTTTTCGACGGTTTTCAAAATAATATTTCGTCTTTGTTCCAGATTCACTTTTCCCCAAAGGTTTTCCTCTTAAAGCGTTCTTAAAATCGTGCATTTTGGATCCAACTTTTCCGGATATGGTAGACGAGATTGCGAAAACTATGCAAAATTTGTACTAATAGAACTATTTGAGAAGAAAAAAAAATAAAATCAAGTTTTTTATAATAATTTCTGGTTTATAAGAATAAAAGTGTTCATTTATCTTGTAGTATGTAGTAACCTTTTTGATAAAAAAAAAACTAGACGTTAAAAAAATTACAACATTGTGAATTGTAAAATGTAAATTTCAACATAAAGTAATCTTCAATTAAACTAAATTGTACTTGAAAAATATAATAGTAATATGTTTTGTTTATTACCAATATATAATTTATTTCATACAATTCCGTTAACTTAATTATTCTTAATGTTTTATTACAGGTAAATGAATTTATCGTTTTGTTTATTAAATTATCCAAGATTGTGGCTAGATTTGTTAAATATTCTTCTTAATAATTTTTATGGTTCTAAATAGTAAAATTTATATACAAAAATGCATAAATTCACATCATTTAGGTATTAATAACCTTAGAAAACCTTTAAATCTCTTTTATTAAAAAAAATATATAATATGTAGTAAAAATTGTACACACTATTTTAATTGTTCATTTAGAATTATTTAATTAATTGTCTCATATGAAAAAATATCGAGTTCTTTGATATTATTATTCATTCCATTTTTTTTATTTAGTATAATTAGTCATTATTGCTTTAGAAATATTATAATCGCAGATAATTGAATTTTGAATCGATATTACTAATTGAACTATTGTATATTTGAATTATTTCATACAGAAGTTGCTCGAATTAAAAAATATTTTTGAATTATATAATATTTTTTTTTATTTATCGAAATGATAAAAACGCTGAAAGATATATTAACAAAAAGTGATACACTGCAAGACAGTCTACGTCCGATATTATTTTTTTGTCAAATAGGAGGAGTTTTGCCTTACGAAATTGATCTTAGATCTCCAAATTCTCAAGTACGCTTTAATATTAAATACTTCATAAGTTGGATATTTAATTTTACAGTATGCTTAACAACAACAATAAAAATTATAATTGAACCTGAGACATCATTTTTATCAAATTACTACTCAATATTGATTAAAATAGGAGATTGCGTCCGAATTTATTTTTCATATTCTCTGGCAATGGTGGTAGGATTTTCATTTTTTATTGATATTCGTCACTATATAAAAATCCTTGATATGTTTATGATAATAGCTTCCATATTTCCTTCTCTGAATGTGAAAATAAATTATTCAGGTTTGAGAAAAGGATTTATGTATACTTTCTTTGCAATGAATATATATAATTTTGTGAATATCATTCCTCACGTAGTATTGTTGAAATTGTGGGGTGAACTTCCTTCATTTTTTATGGCAGTTGTGTTTTATGTTCCTGGAATGTTATTTGCTATGATTATTTTAATATTTTGTACTTTGAATAACTACTGTAAATTATATTTGAAAATCATTAATGAAGAATTGGAAAATATTTTGAATATATATCGATTGGATGGTTTAAACAGTGTTGAAATATTTAGTCAGAGAAAGTTTAATTTCAACATCATCAGAATCAAACCAAAACGCAGTATAAAGGATTATTCTTCGAATATAATTAAGAAAATGGAAAAATTGTGGGAAATATATGATATCGTTTGTGACACTTGTTATACTTTAAACAAATTATTTTCTTTTAAAATGTTATTTATATTCACCACTTCATTTTTGGGTATTGTATTTAATTTATATAATACTTTAATATTATTATCGAACACTGATAATAATAAATATTGGATGAATACTGCTCTGTTGTTTATTGCATTGCATCAAATTTTGACATGTGGCCTGACTATATTGGTACCAATTTTGTCATGTAATAGTTGTAAATTAATTGTAAGTAATATTTTCTTTAGAAATATTAACAAATTAAGATTTTTTTTAAGATTAAGTTATTTTTAAATTATTTTTTTACATTTCTATCGTAAAGGCAAAAAGAACTGCAATATTGGTAAATCAAATAATGATATTCGAAACTGATATGGAATTGGCAGATAATGTACTTATATTTAATAATTTAGATAAATATTTATATTATTCATAAATTTAAAAATATTTTTGTAATTGCAGATTCATCGATTTTCTACATATTTATTACAAAGATCGCCAAATTTTTATGCTTCTGGATTATTCGAAGTTGACAACTCTTTAATATTTATAGCAAGTGACATACTTTATTTGTATAAAAATGTAATATAATTTATATATTATATGCATTTATTTAAATTAATTTTTATTATCATTTTAGGTTATTGGAGCAATAGTAACTTATATAATAATATTGATTCAATTTTCTATCATAAATCTTAATATGGTTAATTTTAAATTGATTGTATATAACGATAGTAGTATAATTTAATTTTAATGTGTTAATTTGTGTATTGTAAAAAATTGTATTGTATATATAAAAATAAAAATTAATTCTTAACTTTGATTTTTTTTCATTATTTTAAGAATTCTATATAATTTAAAATTATAAAAAGAAGTTTGTAAAATGACTTCAGTTTTGAAAATGAAATTATATATATATATATATATATATATATATATATATGTATAATATATATATATATATATATATATATATATATATCTGGTATAACCTTCAAGATTTTCTTCGATTCGGTTTTTATCGTGTTAAAACAGCGTCACCGGTAGGCCTTTTGAGTTTGCTGAATAGCCAGAAGTCGCACGAAGCCAAATCGGGCAATTAGGTGTTTTAAATGACAATTTCACCTTACTTTTTGATCACAGCAGTACTATTGATTTATCAAATATTATAATGTTTATCGTACAAATTAGTGTCGTACAATTATATCTTAGTAGTATCTTATGGATTCCATAGTAACAAACGTTGTATATATTGAATCGCTGTAATATCATTTCTCCATAGCTACAAGAATTTTATAACAAATGTATATATATTTGTTATAGAACAAATGTTTAGAACTTAAAATCAATCATGAACTATGCATATTTTTGATATTTTATTGAAAAAGTTTATCAAATATTGTTGAATTAAATAAGTGTTCTTTTTTTATAAACATTAATGTATGCGAAAATATATTTAGTTATTTATTTTCTCAGAAATGCTTCATACTGGAAAATTTAATAATATACCTTTAAGAAAACGTTCGTCTAACGGGAATCATTCCAAACACGTTTCAAAATTGCCAAAATGTGAAGTTCCGCCAGAAACATCATTTAAGCTGCCGGATGAATTGATTCGTTTGCTCGATTCAAGTTCTAAATTGAGTACTGTCAGAGGACCCAGGAGAACAAAACGACATGCTAAATGTAGGCTTATCAGCTATTTTTTTTAAATATAACATTCAATTATTGAATAATTAATCTTTTGTACAGTAATACAATCCTATACCACGTTTAAAAAACGAAGAGAAGAATTTAGAATGAAACTTTTAACGTTGATAGTACAGGATGATTCTAGTAATGAAGATGGAAGCGTTCTTACTTCATTGGAGAAGAAAATTTTAAGATATCATTATTATTTGAAACATGGAATTAATACAGTACACGTAGCTCCATTAAGTAAAAATACAATATCAAGGTATTTTTAATATTTATAAAAATAATATCCTTATATATATTATATTTACGAATTAATATAAATTTAAGAGTACATAATTTGCTATCACCAAAACTAAAACAATGGTATAAAATATTGAAGAAAGAAACTGAGGATATGAAGGAAGATTTTATGATGAGTATGAAGAAATCAATCGTCGATTACGCATTAAGAGATCCAGATATGGTTTGGTATTTATAATATGTCAATATATTGTGATTATTTCATAAATTAAAAATTATAAAAATAAATTTAGATTGAATCTCTTGAAGTTAATTTAACTCAAGAAAGGATGGAAATCAAAAATAGAGATGAAATTTGGAAAAGTAGAATGCAAAAGTCAAAGTCATTTTTGGAAAGAAACTTGCACAGTATAAATCCATGTATTGCTCGTGTGTTGGATATTTGGTGGAAACAGTTCAAGTAAGATTAATAATACAATAGTTTACTGTAATTAAAAGATGATTGGAATTTGATTAAAATTCTACTTTAGTGATTTAAGACTGATAAATTTAAATGAAATTGTGGATGGTAAGACTTCTCATGGTGTGATGGATTTTCAAGAAATATGCCAAATTCATATTGATAAAACAATAATCGTTTTAAAATCCCAATGGTTACCAATAATTCAAAATATATTTCTTCTGGTTTGTATGAAATTAATTATTTTAAATATTTTTGACTATATAGACTATATATATATATATATATATATATATATATATATATATATATATATATATATATATATATATATATATATATATATATATATATCAATAGTAACTTAAATTTGTTTATTTTTAGGGAAATAAAAAGAAATTAATTCCATCTCTAAATCAGCCAAAGAAAATGAAAAGATTTTATGACTGTTTATCATGTATAATGACTTATAATCTACAAACACTTTGTTTAAAATCAATTGATGCTTATACAAATTATGTATTAGATATTGGAGTAAGTATTAAATAATATAACACACACACACATACACACACACACACACACACACACACATATATATATATATATATATATATATCATTTTATTGAGATATATATTTGCATAATTTAGGGAATAAACCAAGGATTTTATATTAATGTAATTTTTCACAACTCAGTCATTTCTTTCGATCCACCGTTTAAGAAAATAAAAGAAATTCTTTTAAACATATACAAGTTTTTGATTGATGCTTGTAAAGTAATACCAAGATTAGAGACGCAGCTATATGCTGAATACGGAGAAGAAATTCAATATTTAAAGGTGAATATAGAATTTAAGAAAGTAATGAATTTATTGGAAATTGTAAGTGCTTTTTTATTATAATAGCCCGTTATTGATATGGAATATATTGAAAGTTGTAAATCTAAAATCTATGAATTGCTCGAAGATCAAAGAATAGGTCCCGAATTGAGGGTACAAGATTTTGATGATTTTATTGATCTTATAAATGGACAGGTATTTTGAAATTATATAAAAGAAATTATTTTTATTACAAATAAAAAAAAATATTATTTTTAAATAAAGATGGCGATTACGGTAGAAAAATTTTTGAAAGCTGATCCACCAAAAGATTTTCAAGAATATTGCGATTTTGCCGTGAAATTTGCAGAGATGGCCTCGAATATTCCGATGAGAATTCAAAAAGTTGTCGCCGTAGGAGTTTATAGAATAAATAGGGAAAATATTATAAATGCATTGAAAAAAGCTGCAACGTCTTTTGCCAATAGTTTATTAGAAAGGATGACCGCCGATTATCAAACGATGATAAAAGAGTAAAAGAATATAAGATATTATAGTGTATGAATAATTATTATATTAGTAAAATAATATATTTTTTCTTTTTTAGATTTGGCGAAGAATATTTAAATATTTCGAATAAATTGTTATCAGCTCCATTAAATACAGCGGCTTTGGTTGAACTCAAACAGTATAGTATAGAAGTTGAAGACATGATTTTGGTCGAAATGGAGGGAAGATTAAAAAATGTAATGAAATATATTATATTTTTATCTGATTATACCACGTTTACACCATTAGAAATGAAGGCTAATAATAATACTTTTCAGTGGCAAGTACTAAATTGGTTTTATTAAAATCATAATTTCATTTAACTTTTTTTTTGTAAAAAAAATTATAGGTATGCTAGAATGCCAAATGTCCTAGACGAATGTCGTCAAATTTGTGATGGTAAAACCTTGGAATTTCAAGAAGCACTCAGAATCAGAATAAACAAGTTTGTTAATGAATTGTCTAGAATGGCTAAACAAGTTGAAGAACTTCAATATTGGGGAGATATAGAACAACTTAATAAATATGTAACTCGCGCTGCCGCCTTGAATAAGAAGTAAAATTGTAAATAAGTATTTTTATTTTTATTTATTTCTCATTATCTAATCATTTTTCTTTGTTAAGACTTGATACAGCATTAATAACGATAGAACAGTTTAATGAAGAGGAGTCTTCGTTCAGTTGGGAATTATCTCAATATCCTATGCGTAAACAAGTTAGTGACAAGTTAAGTCCTTATAAGAAATTGTATGATAGTGCATATGATTACTTGAACAAATATAATAACTGGATGTCTTCCAAGGTAGATATTAGTTATAATGTTACAAATAAAGAGTTTTATTTAATAATTTAAAATTAATATTTATTTTTAATAATAGGTTGGTTCACATAACCCAGATACTATAGATTCAGACGTTTCATATTATTATAAAACTGTATACAAACTTGAAGTTACTTTGGGTGATATTCCGGATGCCTTTCATTTGTCAAATGATGTTAGGTAAAATTATTAAGTGAATATGATAAAACATGATTTTAAAGAATGAATTGAAAAAAAAAAATAACTTGTTAGGTTGAAAATTCAAGATTTTAAGGAGCATCTGCCTATAATACATACGTTGGGTAACCCAGGAATGAAAGTGAGACACTGGGAAAAAGTATCAGAAATAGTTGGTTTTCCTATCGTGATTGATGACAATTTAACCCTGGAAAAGATTATAGATTATGGTCTAACTGAATATTTACCAAAATTCGAGATTATTTCTGAAGCAGCTGGAAAAGAGAATAAATTGGAACAAAGCCTAGATCAGATGATTAGTGAATGGGAAAACTTATTATTTGAAATCAATAGTTATCGGCGAGTAGAAATTCATTTACTAAAAATATTTATAAAATTTTGCACATTTGCGTCAAATAAAAATTTCAATAAGTTGATTATTGAAATTTTTATTTGACGTTTCCAGAATTATTAACAGTTCAAAGTCTTAAACTTTTAAATTTCTATTTTCAAGCTTTCAAAAGTACTACATAATTTTACTTTTGAAAGATTAAAATTAGAGTTGGTTTGAACACACATACATCATATGTGAAAAGTTCAAAATAATATAATAAAATTTTGATATAATAATCAATAATTTGTTAAAATTTCAGAGATTCCGGAACTTACATACTTTCTGGCGTGGATGATGTACAATTATTATTGGATGATCACATAGTTAAAACTCAAACTATGAAAAATTCACCATACATAAAACCTTTTGAAAACACGATAATGTAATATAAATCTATATATTAAATAAAATGTTATTTTCGAATATATATGTAAATAATTAAAATTACATATTTCAGGGCATGGGAAGCAAAATTACAACTTTTGCAAGAAATTTTAGATGAATGGTTACACGTTCAAGCCACATGGATGTATTTGGAACCTATATTTTCATCTCCAGATATACAGCAACAAATGCCTGAAGAAAGTAGAAAATTTAGTGCTGTCGATAAAGTATTCAAACTTTTATATGTTTAAAATTATTAATCGATAAAGTATTTATTATTCGCTGATGTTTACATGGAAAATGATCGTAGATGTGGCGTGAAATTATGAAGGCTGTATATGCGGAACGTCGTGTTTTAGACGTTATTGAAATTGAAAAATTATTAGAAAGATTAAAGAAATCGAACAGTTTGCTTGAAATAATTCAGCGGGGTTTGAACGCTTATTTAGAAAAAAAGAGACTCTTCTTTCCTAGGTATATATATATAAAATCAAATTATTAGTTTTATAAATATAACATATATTTCGCTAATTCAAAGGTAACATATATTTTTAGATTTTTCTTCTTATCTAATGACGAACTTTTGGAAATATTGTCAGAAACCAAGGACCCAACAAGGTAAAATAATTAGTAAAATAATATATTTTTTGAATTAAATTTAAGCATTAAATGTTATTTAAAGAGTGCAGCCACATTTGAAAAAGTGTTTTGAAGGGATTGCATTATTGGAATTTACAGAAGATTACTTCATAACTCACATAAAATCAAATGAAGGGGAAGTAATTCCACTGACAACAACAGTTAATACAACAATGGCAAAAGGACAAGTTAGTTACTAAAATATTACAGTATTATTCAATTTATTATCATATTATTAAACAAGAAAAACTGAATTATAGGTTGAGAAATGGCTTTTAGATTTAGAAATATCAATGAAGGAATCCATGCATAACACAATATTGTCAGCTTTTGATGCATATATGAAGAATAAAAGACAAAATTGGATTTTAGAATGGGCTGGACAAGCGGTAAGTTTTCACTATATATTATAACACAATTACAAATTTTGTTTAATTAAAATATTTTACAGGTTCAATGTATATCAATGACTTTTTGGACAATGGAAGTATCTAAAGCGATCGATGAAGGTTTAGAAAAATTAGAAAGCTATTTAAAAGTTTGTAATGATCAGATTTCTAACATAATGACGTTGATCAGAGGAGATTTAGAACCACAAAATCGAATAACTTTAGGTTGGATCATTATATAGATATATACGTAAATGATTTTAATATGTTTATTTCATAATTAGTTGTTAAACTTTAGGTGCACTGATTTCATTAGACGTGCATTCGAGAGATGTAGTTTCAAATTTAATATCTTCAAAAGTGTGTTCAAAGGACGATTTCAATTGGCTTTGTCAATTACGATATTATTTAGAGGTATTTATATATATATATATACATATATATATATATATATATATATATATATATATATATATATATATATATATATATATATAAATAAAATATTCAATGTGTTTATATTATTAAAATATTATTATATTTTGCAGAATGATTCAGAAAATGTTAATAATATATACATTAACATGGTTAATTCGAAATTATCGTATGGCTATGAATATCTTGGAAATATAACACGATTAGTAATAACGCCTTTAACTGAACGGTGTTTCAGGACCTTGTTCGGAGCATTTCATTTAAATTTAGGTTTTTTTTTCATCATTTTCTTTATTGTTGCTATTATGTGAAATACTTTTCTAATTTAAAATTTTATCTGAATTTAATATAAGGTGGTGCAATAGGAGGACCAGCTAGTACTGGAAAAACAGAGACCGTAAAAGATTTAGCAAAAGCTATAGCAAAACAATGCGTGGTTTTTAATTGTTCAGACGGATTAGATTATATAGCCACAGGAAAATTTTTGAAGGTATATTTTTATCATATAAATCTTATAATTTCACTGTTATTACGTCAAGAATAAAATACGATTATTATAATTAAAAATATGTATAAATAATGAACTGATTGGAAAGTTATATGTCTTGATGAAAAAAATTTTCTCAAAAATTTTATGATGTAACATTATTATAATTGATATTTTTATAAAATTAGCTTTTTTATTTTTTTATCAGGGATTGGCGTCTTGTGGTGCTTGGTCATGTTTTGATGATTTCAATAGAATCAATTTGGAAGTTTTATCTATTGTAGCTCAACAAATCATGACTATTCAAAGAGGACTGATGGCATCTGCAATAGAATTTACATTTGAAGGAATGGTTTTACCACTAAATAATACCTGTGCAATATGTGTAACCATGAATCCTGGTTATGTAGGTCGTTCTGAACTACCTGAAAATTTAAAGGTGCTCATTTGAATAATAATTCGATATATGATCACGAACAATTTTAATCTTAGAATATGTTTTAGATTCTTTTTCGACCAATTTCAATGATGGTACCGGATTTTGTGTTAATATCTCAAATTGAGTTATTTGCTGCTGGATTTTTAAACGCGAAAATTTTAGCTGAAAAGATTGCTCTTATTTATCGTTTATGTTTTGAACAATTGTCTTCGCAACCACATTATGATTTTGGTATAATTATATTTGGACGGTTTTTGATTAGAGCTTGAAAATAGTATTTGTTGCAGAAATAAATTAATTATAAAGACAAATATGTAAATCCTAACTACTGTTCTCAAGTAATCCTTTTAAATGTTATAATCATGCTTTAATCAAATGCTGAATTAAAATTTATAATTAATGATAAAATTATTTTTTTAAACTTTAAAATAATCTAATAAGGAATGAGAGCAGTAAAATCAGTTTTGAAAGCTGCTAAAGTATTAAAATTAAGTCAGTCAAGTGAAACCGAAGATGTTATCATTTTGAAATCGATCAAGGATGTCAACTTACCAAAATTTATCAATCAAGATTTTTCATTATTTACAGTATGATTAAAATTATTTTTTTGTTCTAAATTATTAAAAAAAAAATTTGTAATGATCATATGTTTTAGAAAATTCTTACTGACGTATTTCCTGATATATCAATACCTTCGTCAAATTTGTCAGATTTAATTGAAAATATATATGAAGCTTGTAAATCTTTAAATCTTCAAGGAACAGATTATGTTATTGAAAAAACCGTTCAATTGTATGAAGTGATGTTGATAAGACATGGTGTAATGATTATAGGTTTACCATTTTCTGGTAAATCATCATTTTATCAAATACTAGCTAAAACTCTAGCTATTATGAATCAAAAGGTAAAGCTTCTTCAATAATTTAAATTTAATTTAATCATTATAAATTGTTTTTTTTTGTATAGAAAATAAAGGGAGAAAATAAAGTACAGTTAAAAGTTATAAATCCAAAATCAATCACAATGGGTGAACTTTATGGTCAGTTTGATCCAATTACTCATGAATGGTCAGATGGAATATTGGCTGTAACTTATAGGACATTTGCAACATCAACAACGATTGACCGGTAATTATAAAGTGAAAGCATTAATTTTGAAAACTGTGTGAAATATGTAAATAAATTTTAAAAAGGTATATGTAAATATTTTACAGTAAATGGTTAATATTTGATGGACCTATAGATACTGTTTGGATAGAAAATCTTAACACAGTCCTCGATGACAATAAAAAGCTATGTTTGATGAGTGGTGAAATAATTCAACTAGCACCAACTATGAATTTAATTTTCGAGGCGTCAAATTTAGAAGCGGCTTCTCCATCTACAGTAATTTAATCGATATATTTCGATAGATTTGACAATTTAGATAAGTTAAAAAAATATTTCTGCGTTTTAGATATCGCGTTGTGGCATAATATATACAGAGCCTGCAGCTTTAGGTTGGGAGCCAATAGTTGATTCTTGGATAAACACGTTACCTCCAAGTTTGAATAGTGTTCATCTTCAAAATATTAAACAACTTTTTAGTAGATTTTGTCCACCCTTACTGTGGCTCATTAAAGAAGGCGGAGTTCAAGTATTTAATTTTTTTAATCTATTATACTTATTGTTGTGATGTAATTTTATATACAAATATCTAATTTAAAGGAAATGTACAAAACATCCAGTTCAAATTTGATTTGGTCTACCACTAATTTATTTGATACATTTATGGATGATTTTCTCGATGAAAAATATATGACTGCTCAAACAGATCTTGATGTCAGAGCCCAAATCGAGGTATAAATAACATATAATAAATAATGAAATGATATAAAAATTTAATTATTAATTTAAAAAAAATGTATAGGGAGTATTTTTCTTTTCAATTATCTGGTCAATCGGAGCAACTCTTGTTGCGACAAGTCGTCCTAAATTTGATATGATGTTTCGTGGTTTACTAGAAAAAGAATTTCCACAATCAATTGTGGAAACATTGGGTTATCCACATCCAATAAACAAACCAGAAAAAAATTACATATTTACAATACCAAAAGATGGTTTGGTTTATGATTATAGATATATAAAACAGGTAAGCTTGTTAAAAATATATACAGTTTCATTAAAATATTACAGTAATTTGTTATATAGGGAAAAGGTAAGTGGAAATTATGGAGTGATGATTTATTGTCTGCTTTACCAATACCTCGTGATATAGCAGTTCATAGTATTATAGTGTCAACATTAGATACTATAAGATATGTAGCATTATTTAAATTGCTCATACTTCATAAAAAAGATGTAATGTTAGTAGGACCAACAGGAACTGGAAAGTCTTCTTACATAATAGTTAGTATTTAGAATTTATATATTCTAATTTATTCAGAAAAAAATTTTTTGTTTTGTAATTTTTCTTTTAATAGGATTTTTTAACTAAAAAGTTAGACAGTAAATTATATAAACCTTTGATAATGGGATTTTCCGCTCAAACTTCTGCAACTCAAACGCAGGATATTATAATGGCTAAATTAGATAAACGAAAGAAAGGTAAAATTTACATATAAATTATAATATTATCATATCGATTTATTAAAAACATCATTAATTCAATGAAATTATTAATTAATGTTTCTTAAATGTAGCTCGAGGAAATTGGTTCTAAGAAATGTCATACTTTTGATTCCTTTATTTGTTAATTTTGTAATGAAATATTTTTAAGGTGTGTTCGGTCCATCGATTGGAACTCAATGTGTGATCTTTATCGATGATGTATCAATGCCACAACCTGAAGAATTTGGATCACAGCCAGCTGTTGAGGTTTTACGACAAGCTTTAGACCAAAAAGTTTGGTACGATAGGAAAGATAACACTGCTATGAAACTTATCGATCTTCAAGTATAATATTAGCATCTTTTTATTTCTAAGTACATAATATATATTGTTTTTAAATCTATGTGCATTAATTTTTCAGTTTATGTGTACAATGACAAGACCCGTATCAGGTTCCTGTAAAATAACTCCTCGGTTTACTAGACACTTTAATTTTTTATGTATTGATGAATTCGATGATCCAACATTGATGTTGATTTTTAGTAAAATTATGTTATGGCATTTAGATACAAGGTTAATAATATAAAAATCAAATTTTTCTGATTAATTAGCAATATTTTTTCATAATATTATTTATTATATTTAAAAAAATTATAGAGGATTTTCAAAAGAATTTGATCCCTGTATTGAAGAATTAGTTTCTGCAACGTTAGATATTTATCGAAAATGTAGATTAAATCTTCTTCCGACGCCTTCTAAAGCTCATTATATATTTAATCTTAGAGATTTTTCCAGAGTTATTCAGGTAAATTAATTTTCATATATATTTTTTATTTTATTAGTAGATTATTTTTTTTTAAGAAATTTCTCACTTTTAGGGTGTTTTACTTTCTGTTCCTGAAGTCATTGAAGATTTACAAGCTATGAAAAGACTATGGATTCATGAATCAATGAGAGTATTTTATGATCGGTTAACTGAATTAACTGATAAAGACTGGTTTATTGAAATATTAAAAAATGCAACAGTTAAGTACTTGCATGCAGATTTTAACAATTTACTTGAAGGATTATTAGAAAAACCTGATGATAAAGTATACGATTACATTTTTTTTTCTATGATTTGAATCATTTTATAATGGAAAAATATTACGATTCTTTTTCATTTCAAGATAACTGATTTTGAATTAAGAAAATTAACATATTGTGATTTTGCTAATCCAAAAGCGTCTGATACAAGACACTATATGGAAATTACTGATATGGATCACTTGGCTAAAACTGTGGACACTTTTCTGTTTGAATTTAATAATATGACAAAGAAACCAATGAGTATAGTGCTGTCTAGGTAAATATGTGTGTTTTTTGGTAATATGAATTGCAAACATTTGATTTTATATTTTCATAACATATTTTTTTAAGATTCACTATTGAGCATGTAGCTCGCATTTGTAGAATTATTGGCCAACCCAGATCTCATGCACTTTTAATTGGTTTAAGTGGATCCGGTAAACAGTCACTAGCTAGATTGAGTGCACATATAAATAATCATGAACTATTTCAAGTAAAAATCAATATTTTTTTGTATAAAATGTTCAAAATATGTTTAGAAATATGAATGCCGTTTTAGGTTGAATTGAATAAACAATACAGTTTTAAAAATTGGAAAGAAGATATGAAGAGTTTATTCATGAAAGCTTGCACTCCAGATCAACATGTAACGTTTTTGTTTGGCGAATCACAGGTATTAATGATAAATTAAAACATTTTTTTACTATGGTGAAGTTGAAAATTTAACATTTTAATTGCATAGATAAAAGATGAAGTGTTTCTGGATGATGTTAATAGTATTTTAAATTCAGGAGAAATACCAAATTTATTTAGCGCAGATGAAAAAACTGAAATTTGTGAAAAAATGAGAGAGGTGAGTTATAAATATTTTTATAAAACAATATATAATATAAAATTAAATTATATTATAGATAGATAAACAAAGAGACAAATCAGTACAAACAGATGGTACACCAATATCATTGCTAAATTTATTTTCAACTATAGTTAGAGAACAATTACATGTAGTACTGACGATGAGTCCATCAGGAAACCAATTAAGGACAAGAATCAGAAGATTTCCAACTATTGTTAATTGCTGTACAATCGATTGGTTTAATGTAATCGAATTATATTTTAAATTCACAATGAATTTTTCCAATTTGTCGTTTTCAAATGTTTTTTTTTAAAGGAATGGCCAAAAGATGCATATTTAGCTGTAGCTGCTCATATTTTAAAGGATGTGAATTTAACTGATATGGAAAAGAGCGCTATTACAGAGTTATCCCAAGAATTCCATTCAGAAATTCAAGAATTATCAATTGAGTATAATATTCGATCAAAACGTCATAATTATGTAACACCATCGTCCTATGTAGAATTGTTATCACTTTTTAAAACTTTATTAACGACAAAACGATTGTAAGTATTTTCCGAAATGATTATATAAAAACAGTAAGTTAACCCTTTGTTCTCATAACTTTTTTGGTCAAGAATATTAAGAACCAACTCATAGTTGATTTGATGTTTTTTTCATTTTTCGTATTCGATATATGAAATTGAAATTTATTTATTTTTATTAATTTATATTTAAAAATAATATAAATATAAATATGAATATCTACTTGGAACTTAACGCATTAATTAAAATGTCAAATTAGAAGTACAAATATAATGAAATGAATTTTATATATATTATTTTTAATCAATTAGAAAACGGTAAATATTAAACTTTTCACATTTTACTTATTATTAAGAGATTGGATAAATTCTTTATTTATAAATGTTAAGATTTTATAAAAATATTTATATTTAAAATAATATTTAAATTTTGTACTTACAAAACGTAAATGTATTTTGTATTTATTATTTTATAATTATAAAGTATTAATTAAAATTCAAACTTTTTTTTACATACATTTTTAAAAAAATTTTTGTTATTATTCCTAAAATTATTGGAAATTTACATTAAAAAGTCTTTTATTGCTTGTTTGTTCACGACAGTCGAAGAGTAGTCAAATAATAATAAATAAATAATAATTAAAATAATATCGTCATTCTAGTGTAACGTCCAATCACGATGTTGCCATAATGTCAATGTTCGAGTACAAAGGGTTAATAGTTATATTATATTATAAGATAAATTAAAAATATATTTTATCACTTTAGAGAGGTAACAAATGGTGAAAAACGATATTTGGCAGGCATAAACCAACTTGAAAAAGCTGCTTTATCAGTTGGTATATTACAAAAGAAACTGGAAGAATTACAACCTAAACTAGCTGAAACTGTAGCTGCCGTAGCTGAAACGACCGCAAAAGTTGCACAGGAAAAGGAAAACATGACAAATTTTGAAGAAATTGTATTTGCAGATCAAGAAATAGTAGATGAGCAGGTTAATTATTACACACTTTTATATAAGTTACACTTGTGTGTTTGTTTGGATGGAATTTTGTAATCGATATTTTGAACACTTCCCGATGTCCGATTGAGCTGATACTTTGCTTACTTGCTCACTCTCGATGACAATGTAAGAATCAACTAACAGATTTACAAAATAATTGACCAATTAGTGGAAATTAATTATAATGCTTTTACGATATAATTGCTGAATAATAATAAAGATACATTTATCGATAAATTTATATGATAATATAATTGTGCGATTATTATTATTGGCAATACATACGATATAAAATGTGTTTTTTTTAGAAAAAATATATTTTTATACAGTTATTTTAATTGGATGATGATAATGAGGGATTAGGATAGTATGAATGGAAAAAGTATAATTTGTAGTCCACGTGGTCGTGCACAAGGACTCTATGTGCGGTTATTGGAAGTTGTTTACATTACGGTTATCAGAAGCCTGGTAGCCTGGATTTTAGGATTAGCCATTTAAGGCGCCATATTAACCAAGGGATATGACTATAATGATCACGACAATGATAGTAATCGTCACTTTAATAAACACATTAATAATGTAAATGTTTGAATTTCTTTTTCGTTTTAGTCGAAAGTAGTTCAAAATATTAAAGATGAATGTGATGCTGATTTAACAAAGTGTCTGCCGGAAATGGAATTAGCTATAGTTGCATTGAATTCTCTTATTTCAAACGATATCACTTTTATGAAATCTATGAAAACTCCACCAAAAGGAGTAAAGCTTGTAATGGAAGCCATATGCTTATTAAAAGTAAGTACAAAGAATGTTTATATTTTATAGATTAAATATTGACAGTTTTTATTAATTTATAATTTATAGGGTGCTAAAGCAGATAAAGTGAGAAATCCATCAGGCGGTGGAATGGTAGAAGACTATTGGGGATCATCAAAGAAATTATTGAATGATGTGAAATTTGTCGAAAGTTTATTAATTTTTGATAAAGATAATATTCCACCAAATATTACAACTAGAATTCAAAGTACCATATTTCAAGATGAATCATTTATTCCTGAAAAATTAAGACAAGCATCAATAGCAGCAGAGGGTGAATTTTAATTACATTTTCTGATTGAAAGTTTTAAAATAATATACACGATTTTTTTCAATATAACGAAAGAATTTACTTATACACACACACACACACACATACACACATATATATTTATATAAATTTGTGTGTGCTGAAAATTTATATTGTTTATAGCATTATGTAAGTGGGTAATTGCAATTGTACATTATGATGAGGCTATAAGAACCATTCAACCTAAAAAAGAAACCTTAAGTGATGCTCAATCATTATTAAATGATGTAATGGCTACTCTCGCTACCAAGCAAGCACAATTGAAAGAAGTATGGTATTTATAATATAATTGTTAATTATTGTAATGAATTAATTTATTAAAATTTATAGATTCGCGATAAATTAGAAGCCTTCGAGCAACAATTGGAAGAATATCAGAAACAACAAAAACTACTTGAGGATGAAATTGAAATGTCAAAGAATAATATTGTAAGAGCTGAACAAATATTGAAAGGACTTGGAGGTGAAAAACAGAAATGGAGTGATGCTGCCGAAAAATTAAGAGAATGTTTTTCCTTTTTAATTGGTAGTTGTAATTCTCTTTTGCATATTTATAATATTTAGGCATTTTATTTTTTCAATTATTTTCTAATTTAGGTGATATTTTGCTATCTGCTGGAATCATTGCTTATCTTGGACCGTTTACTGCTATTTTTCGCCAGCCATGTTTGAATAAATGGATCGAAAAATGTTCTGAAAAGGAAATCATATGTTCAAAAAAATTTAAGTTAAGCAATACTCTATCAGATATGGTTACTATTCAACAGTGGCATTTAGATGGATTACCAAATGATAATTATAATATTGAAAGTGGAATTATAGTAAGGTAAACAAAACGTTTTATTTATTTTTTCATTTTAATCTATTTTTACATGAAAACATATTTGTAGATTTTCAAGACGTTGGCCTCTCATAATTGATCCACAAAATCAAGCAAACCAATGGATTAAAAATATGGAGAAACCGTTTCATTTAAATGTAGTAAAAATGACGCAAGCAGATTTTAGTAGAGTTTTGGAAAATGCTATTCAGTTTGGACAACCAGTAAATTTAATAATAATACGAAACATTTTATTTCAAATGTAACTATTTACTTATATATGTATATTTAAATGTTAAAATTTAGGTAATTTTGGAAAATGTCGGTGAAGATTTAGATCCAATGCTAGAACCGTTATTGCAACAACAAACATTTAAACAAAGTGGAGCTATGTATATTAAGTTAGGAGAAAACGTAATTGAGTTTAATAAGAATTTCAGGTAAATTAAATATATCAAAGTTTACTGTAAACCTTGACATTTAAAATAATCTGAAATATGTAACGGTAATGATAAACTTCTAGATTTTATATAAGTACAAAATTGCGCAATCCCTATTATGTACCCGAAGTTAGCATGAGAGTGACCTTAGTTAATTTTGCATTGGGAGCTGAAGGTCTTTCATATCAACTTTTAACAAAAGTAGTAGCTCAAGAGAGACCAGAATTACAACAGACGAAAAGTGATTTGACAATTCAAAATGCTGAGCATAAGAAAACATTAAAAGAAATTGAAGACAAAATATTGACTGTAATACTGCTATGTAAAATTAAACTCATAAAAAGTAAATATTTAATAATGCGTAATTATTTTTTTAGATTTTATCAACGTCAAAAATTTTGCTTGAAGATGAGACTGCAGTACAGGTATTGTGTAATATTTTATATCAAGATTATGAAAAATTATTTATTCTCATCATCATTTATTTTTCTTACAGACGTTAAGCTCCTCAAAATCAACGGCAAACGAAATAAGCGAAAAATTGATAATAGCGGCTGAAACTGAGGTTCAAGTGGATAAAACAAGAAAACAATATGATTCTATTGCTGTTTATGGTGCCGTATTATTTTTCTTGATTGGTACTTATAACATTGTTTTTATTTTTTTTAAAGTTGATCAGTCTTTTATAAAATATTTTTGAACGATTATCATTTTTTTGTGATTTTAGATGACCTTTCGAAAATTAATCCTATGTACCACTATTCTCTCTCGTGGTTTGAATCGCTTTTTTGCGCTGCCATTGATAACACTGATAGAATTGACGATATTAAACAGAGATTAAACGATTTAAAAGAATATTTTACATATTCTTTTTATGAAAACGTTTGTCGTGGTTTATTTGAAAAGGTAAATTTTTAAATGATTTTTATTCATTTTGTTATTGAAAAATCTAATACATTATTTTTTTATGTTTTTTAGGATAAATTAATATTTTCTTTATTATTGACAGTAAAAATTTTAGAATATAATGAACATTTTAATAAAACAGAATTCAGTTTTTTATTAAACGATGTAGATTTGGAAACTACTTCATCATGTCCAATTGAGTTTTTTAATGAAAAATCGTGGATTTTATTAAATAAGTAAGTTTGAAATTGATGAATATTATAGGATTAAGAAAAGTGTTTTTTGTAAATATATTTTAAAATTTTTAACTTATTTATCTATATAGCAGCGTTTTAGTTCATTATTCTTAATAGTAGTTTGTGATACCTATGTTAAAAACTAATGATTATATATGGTAATAACAGTATAATTTTCAATTTTTATAATTTTAAATCAAAGTATAATATTAGATATAAAACATTATTTATGATAATGTTTAGTTATTCATTTAATGACTATCTTATAAAATTAAAAAAAAATGTTTTAGTTTGAAAAAAATTGAAATTTTTAATGAAATATTGGAATCAATTGAAAATAATAAAAATGAATGGAAAAATTATTATTATTCATCGGAACCACAAAATTCTCAATTGCCACAACCATGGAATGAAAAACTTACGTCGTTTCAAAAATTAATGCTAATTAAATGTATTAGACCTGATAAAATAATACCTAGCATACGAATATTTGTTGAAGGTATATGTTAATAGTAAAAATGTTTCTATTCAATGCATATTAAAAAAACATATATTTTATTAAATAGCTACAATGGGATCAAAGTTTGTGGAACCACCAGTATATAATTTAGAAACATCATTTGGAGATTCTCAACCACGTACACCATTGATTTTTATTTTAAAATCAGGACCGGATGTGATGAATGGATTGTATGAATTTGCTGAAAATCAAGTATGGATAACACATTACTAACATTTTATTTTTAGAATCTTATAATTTTTAATATGACATATTTGAAATTATTATACAGGGATTTGGTGAAAAATTATATTCTTTATCATTGGGTCAAGGACAAGGATCTATAATTGCAAAAGTATTTGATGATGCGGTTAAAGATGGTTCATGGGTAATTATGCAAAATTGCCATCTGGCTGAAAACTGCATGCTTTTGCTTGAAAAGGTATTTTAATGATTTTTATTTGTAGTATAGTTATAGTTTACTTTAACTCAAGTTGATTAGATACATTTATTTAAAGAATTATTTTATTCTATTTAGTCTACTATTCTTATATTAAAAAAATATATAGTGATTATTATTTATATAAATTTAATTTTTTTAAGATGTATGATGGTCTTCAACCAGAAACTATACATCCTGATTTTCGGTTGTGGTTAACAACAAAACCAGTCAGTAATTTTCCTATTTCAATTCTGGAAAATTCAATTAAAATTACTAATGAATTTCCTCGAGGTTCATATTTTTATTATTACAAATTGTTAATATATATATTTATGTATAGATGATAAATATATTGCTTAATTTAACAGGTATAAAAGAAAATATTTTACAAAATTTTCAAACGAATATTAGTAAGAAAAATTGGTTAGAAGGATGTGCGCAATCTGTAAACTTGAAGAAATTCGTATATTCAATGTGTTTCTTTCATGCTGTAGTTCAAGAGCGACGACAGTTTGGCTCCTTGGGCTGGAATATACCATATGAATTTAATGAAAATGATTTGAGAATTAGTTTGATACAATCACAAATGTTTTTTAATGAAAATAAGGTTGCATTCAAAATCCTGGTATTAAATGATCATAATGATGGTTAAAAAAAGTTTTTTTTTTCACAATAATAGGATATTCAATTTGATGCGTTAAGGTGTTTAATTGGAGAATATAATTATGGAGGTAGAATGTCTGATGAATGGGATCGTCGTTGTTTATTTACAATCTTAAAAAATATTTGCTGTTCTAACATAATACAAGAGTCTTCGTATTGTTATGAGTCTACAGGTATTTTATAATTTTAATAAAAATACATTATTATAATTTATGTATTATCAATAACTTATTTTTATTTTAGGATCATATTGTGTTCCCGATGTAACTGAGTATGCAGAATATGTTTCATTTATTCGAAATCTCCCAACAATTGCATCATCAGAAGTGTATGGTATGAATGATAATGCCGATGTATTAAAGAACATTGGCGAATCAAATGCATTTCTTGAAACTGCATTATTGACTCAAGTATTTTTATAATATAAAACTTTTATGGATTCATTCTGTAATTCTTTATTTTTAGAATAAATTTTAATGTACTCTGATATTTTAGGAATCATCATTTATTATACATTTTGTTTCCGATATTGATGTAAAAATTATAGTTGAAAATATCCTGAATCGTCTTCCATTGTTAGTATTTAGTGGAAAGTGTTATGATGAAAATTCAGATATTTCAAGTATGTCACCATTATCAATAGTATTGATTCAAGAAGGAACTCGTTATTCAAAACTTTTACAAATTGTAAGAAAGACATTACAAGCAATAGTAAAAGTAGTAGAAGGTGATTTTTTTAAAACCTTTAGATTTGTTTAATAATTTTTATTACTTGTTTAATTATTAATTTGTTAAATTTATGTACGAGGTTTTTAGCTTTGTATCAGTGATAACAATATTGTTACTGAATAGTCTTAAAAGATGTATTGTAGTAAATAGTTTCGTGTTGCCTTTTATGGGTATTCTTTCCCATTTTAGATTTGTGTTATGGTAGTCAGATTAAAAATTTAATTATTTGATTTAGGTACATCGTCATTAACTGACGAAACGGAAAGTATTTTGACTGACATTAAACTCGGAAGAATTCCATTATGTTGGTCTAACAAAAGTTATCCATCTCTAAAATCGTTTTCAGGTTATATTAACGATTTTGTAAATAGATTAAATTTCTTACAGGTATTACTTATAAAAAATATTAATTTTCATTAAAAAAAAGAGATAAAACTTTTAGTCAATAATTTTAGAATTGGTATACTAAAGGTCCACCTTCAATATTTTGGTTATCTGGATTTTTTTCCCCTCAATCTTTTCTAACAGCTATTCAACAAATATATTCTAGAAAATTTAATGTCGCCATTAATGAAATTGAATTAGATGCGAAAGTAATTTTTGTATAAATATTATTTATAATAAAACGTAAAATTCTTATTATAATTTTCTTTATCTTCAATTAGATTCAAATTGTTGACGATTTTGAAACTCAGCCAGAAAATGGTGTTTATATAAATGGATTATTTATGGAAGGTGGAAGATGGAATTGTAATGATAATATTATGGATGAGGCGTTACCTGGAATTTCGTACAGCGATTTTCCAATTGTAATAAAAAAAATAATACGTATATATATATATATATATATATATATATATATATATATAATATTTTAATTAAATATTTTTAAAATTACTAATTAATAATTATATTTTAGGTTCATTTGATACCCAAAATGAAGAATAACATGATAGAAAATTCATTTTACCTTTGTCCCCTATATAAAACCACAGACAGAAGAGGAATTCTTTTTACTACGGGGCATTCTACAAATTTTATTATGTGTTTAAAATTGCCGACACATAAAAATCCTGATCACTGGATTCTTAGAGGAGTTGCATTATTTACACAAATTCCTTAAATTCTAATATAAATTTCAAAAGATTATATATGGTATATATATATATATATATATATATATATATATATATATATATATATATATATATATATATATATATAACTTGAATAAATTTTATATTTTAAATGTTTTGAAAAATAGCCTTCAAATATTTTTATTAAATTCGATAAAGTTATGCATATAGAGTAGGTAATAAAATAAAAAACGTATCGAATAATCTTGTTGCTAATAAAATTTAATGTTTATCGTGACTTGCAACAAATTAAGTTATTGATAAATATAATGCAATTATGTAATGAAGGTCTTATGTCTTTTTAGTCAATATTTTTGTAAATAATTTGAAAAAATATTGGTTTTCAAATTATAAATCAATTGAAAAATTTTAGATGAATATTATGATGCTACAATGATATATAATTAAATTAGAAATGAATCAAAATTTGATAGATAAATTTATTATTAACAATTAATATTGAGTTCCATATATGTATTCATACATATTTAGTTGTTATTGCTAGATTGCATTTCAATTAAATTATTGTAAGTAATATTTAAGTATTCATACTATTTTCTCAATTTTGTATTTGTTAACTTTATATGATAAATATTGAAATTTAATTTTTGTAAAAGATACATTTATCGAAATTAAAATATGAAGAAAAATTGTTATTGAAACGAATCCTAGTTGCTGTTAACAAAAATATTAAATAACATAGTATAAAATTATTTACAAATAAAACAATTTTTTAAATTCAATCAAATTTTAATCTTCGATTTCGATAAAAAATATTACGAAAATAAAGTTTATTCCGAAGAAAATTAATTTAAATAAAAATGATCTTTATGCGAAGATTTTTTTTGTTACATTTGTATTTATATAGTTAACTATGAAATTAAATGGGAATGTAAAATATATTTGAATATAATAGCGGTTTTTAATTTTTTAATGATTTTCATTTTATAAGTGATTATTTAATTAAAAATATAAAATGTGATATATATATATATATATATATATATATATATATATATATATATATATATATATATATATATATATATATATATATATTTGAAATCGTTAAATTTTATAAAATCGATTTATAAACAAAGATTATCAATAATTCTGATAAAATATACAGTTCAATATTGAAAAATGAATTAAAAGTTTTAAAATTTTGGAATGAATATACAGGAGAAACAAAGTCATGGTCGTTATTAAAGCTGTTTAGGTAGCTATACGTTTGCGTTGTCGGACGTTGAGCAGAGCGGCATTCGTTATGGACGCGTTTGTGCGTTTTAGTCGCGCAGAACTTTGACCCGGCCGCTTTTTTTTTTCTTTCATTTTGCTGGCAATATTTGATCAAATAGTCGCGTGTTTTATGTCCGAGGAATGATCTAGTTGACGCTTTCTAGTCTCCATTCTGACCGTTCAGCCGATTTGCTCCGTTTTCGTGTAAGATATTTATGTCGTTTTTCCGCTTGTTTTTTTCCCCTTAATATGTAATTTTTCTATTAAAACGTACGAGGAGCGTAAATTTCAAATAAAACGTTACATTTTGCAATATTAATCCTAAAGAAAAAAATGTGTACAATGATTTGCAATGTTTGGAAATAGTTTGAAAAAAAGATGTAATCTTTTTAACGTTTAAATTTGCTAATACAAATTTGCGTTGAAAAAAAAAACGCCAATCTTGTTTAATTAACGTTGTATGAGCGTTTTTAATGTACATCAATATTCTAATTACTAAGTAATGTTCATATTGCGTATGTTTTTCTTATATTAATTATATATTATTAAGTAATATATTGCGTACGTAATATATTAATGCTAATTATTAATATTTTAGTACAGTAATGTTCGGTTAATATAAAATTTGTATAAAAAATATTCGATTCGAAATTAAATTTATTCAATATCGAGTAAAAACGTTTCCTATTGATTCGATTTAAACGTTTGTATGTACTTAGTATTTATTTTTTGAACATATTATTAAATGCGGATACATTTTAGAGTTCAAAATGAGCCATAGGGCCCTCTTTAAACTAGTTTTTCTTCTAGTTAACGATAAAATATATTACTTAATTAATTCATTATCAACATTAAAGATAATGTTAAATGATATAGTAAAATCGATTCGTATTTCGATTATGTTGCATTTATTCTCATTTGTACATTATAGTGTTATATTTACTTTTTCGTTTTTATTATTGTTAAAATAATTAAAGTAACCAAAATATATTAAATAAAATATAATCGTATTTTTTTCCAGTATGTCACAAGTAAATACTATCATTATTGCAACTACAGCAGTGGTGGCCGGAATAATTGGTGCAGTTTCGTTATACTTATTTAATAATATTGGAAATAGCCAACATACTCATCATACAAATCGTAATTATTAATTATTATTATTTATAATAGATACGTATTTTTATGTAAAAAAAATATTATTTTTCTCTTTTAGGGGATAATTCGAATTTAAGGTCTCAGTTAATAGAGTTACAAACAGAACTTGATACTTTAAGAGAAGAGTATAAAAAAAGGTTGTTTTTTCAGTCTTTATTGAAGAATTTTATTAAATTTGTATTTATAAACTAGTAATTCAGTGTATATAAAAAAATTAAATATTTTTAGTGTACAAAAAAATAAACGTAAGAAGAGAGCTCAAAAAAATGGACCCGTTAATGCATCTTTGACTAGCGAAATTGATTTTAAATCTGTAGCTGGTACTGAGTATGATAGTGATAGTGAATATTTTGATTTTTCAACAGACACTGGAGACGAGGATGATATTACTTTAACTGAAGATGTTCTTGCTGATGTTGAAAATATATCAAAAAGCAGTCGAAATGCGATAGCTAAAGTAAATTTATTTATTTTTTTGTTTAATATATAAAAGTATGCTGAATATAATTGTTGGAACTATGATTATACAGTCGTTACACGAGGTTGATACACTATTGTTCAAAGGCTCCGATGATGATGTGAAAGAAGCGTATGAAATCTTAATGTCTCTTTATCATACAAAAGAGCAGTTGTCTGATCCAGAATTTGCTGAAGTTTTATGGAGATTATGTAAATATTGTCAAAGAATGGCCAACACATTCAAAAAAGATAAAAATGAAGCAAGAAGAAAAGATATTATTTATAAAGGTATATTTTTAGCAATTGTAATTAATAATTATTATCATATACATATTATCTACAAAATTTCATGAAATTAAAAAAAAATATTTATCTTAATCATTTTAGGCATTGAATATGGCGAAAATGCTGTGTTAATTTGTGATGATAATTATAATTCACATAAATGGTACGCTATACTTGTAGGGATGAGGAGTGAATTTTTAGGTATTATATAAATATTTACTTTGATCACATGTGATTTTTAATAAATAATATAATTTTATATTAAAAATCTTAAGAGATTTGTTTAGTCCCATAATAATATTTATTTAATATTAGTTTGTCATCAGATTTACGAAATTTTTTATGAATATTTTTCTATTAATCATAATCTTAAAGTTTAATAAAATTCATTAAATCAAAATTACGGTATTAGCGAAAACAAAAGTAAACAAAAATAACATTTTTCTTTTATTCCTTCTAATTAAACATTGTCAGGTGTATCTGAAAAAGTCAAAGATGGACAGATATTTTATAAGCATACTAATAAAGCATTAGAAATAAATCAATCTGATGGTAGTCTTTATCATTTAAGAGGACGGTTCATGTTTGAGGTACTTATTATTTTACTATATTTTTACATTATAATATTTATTCGGTCTATTTTATTTGCATTTTCTTTTAGATTGCAAGTTTATCGTGGTTTGAAAGAAAAGCTGCTAACACTCTTTTTGGAGAATTGCCCAATTTAACTTATGACGATGCGATATCTGATTTTAAGAAAGCAGAAGAATTATATGAAGTTCCGTGGAAGGAAAATAAGTATGTGCTTTATTTTAACGATTTTTAATATTCCAAGTTCTATTCATATTGATGATTTTAAAAATTTTAGATTATTGTTAGCTGAATGTTATATTGCCAAAGCTCAATATAAGGAAGCTGTAAAATGGTTGAACGATTGTTGTAGAATTCCCAATAGGACATCTGATGTAATAAACTTATGAATATTTATTTATATTTTTAATTTTAAATTGTGTTTTTTTAATTGCTGATATAATTTAATTTTAATGTCGATATATGTCTTTAATACTTTTGCAGGACGAGGTTGTTAGCATCAAAGTAGAAGATTTATTAAAAAAATATAGCTCCTATGGAGATTAATAATGATATGTCTCGCTTAGTTTCAAATTAATATTATTTTTTTTAATTAAAAATATTGTACACAATTTTAAGCATGACATTGTTAAATTTTGTTGATATTTTTTTATTTGTACAAGAATGTTGCTTTAAGAGTCAGTAATATATAAAATGATGTACATTTTCAGAATGAACATTTTTTTTGTATTAAAGTAATAATGAAAATGTGCCTTTTTAATTTGTGTTCTTTAATTATAGTTGGTTGTGTTTTATTTTTTATATAAATGTTGGTGCAAATTATTATACTTGTTAAAATTATGCCGGTATGTGTAGTTTTAGCTGCAAGTAAGACTCCATTGTTTGTAGATTGTTGCAGTTAATAAATATGTATTAATATTGTTATTAAATTTTACATTCCTTCAATTGTGTTATTAATTTAAAATTTAAGAGAAAGTAATAATCCTCTCATATAAATCAGTAAAAAGTGAAGAATAAGATATATTTTCCCCGATTTAATAATTGAATTCCATATAAAATACATATCTTAATAATCAATAAGTAAAAATATGGTCATCTGAAATATTTAAGATAAATAAGATATGCATAAGATTCGTTATCTGAAATGAATATATATGTATTTGCCATGTAGCGATTAAAATATCTAATAAATTCAAAACTCGCGTACATGGTTGGAAGGAATTTGTATTAGGATCAAAAAACTTATTAAACATGTATGAATTGAAAAAAAATGAATTCATCGACATGGCATTAGCGTTGATCGCGTTGCAAAATTTATTTCGTAGTAATATTGCATTTCTATTGGGACAATGATAATAATTCATTGCATTTGAAGAGACACGCTTACATATATAAATTAAAAGATAATTTTGAATTCACAAAACACGTTGCGATCTTTTATTTTTTTTCTGAATTAAAGATTTGAGTGAAATTTTTCGTTGTTTAAATATATTTGTTTTTTTTTATAAATGTGCAAATTCGCGCGGATGTGAATTGTACTATAGATGAATCGATGCGCACGTACGGAGGGTAAAGGGGGGGGGGCGGAGTTTATATCTACGAATACGTCATATTTGTTAATCGAAGTTTAGTCGCTACCCATATAACACTCGTAAATGTACGTTATAAATTAATGTACAATAATTAAAGTAGACGATGCGCATGCGTCGCGGTATATAATATGGACGCGTCGCTAGTTTCTGTGAGATACTGGCTTTGTTGAGCGCGTGCACCTAATTGATTTTAAATTTGGCGCGCGTGACGTCAACGCAATGACGTCAGAGCCATTTCCCACAGGGACGACTCTCTCCACATGTCAATAGAGATAGCAATCTCTCACTCTCTCTTTTATATAAATATTCGCACAGAGAGGGATATCGCATATTCGAATCGTTTCAACCCGAAACGTCTATCGTTTTAGTAATATTATATTCGAAATATGAAAAAAAATGCTTTTTAATCGTGAAAAAAATATAAAATATATCGTTTTAAATTAAAAAACGTACTTCGTAGAGATGATATTAAAATTTATAGTCGTTATAAACGATACTATATAACAAAATATCGTAGAACCGTTGTCGACGTAGCGAATTATAAAAGGAAGAGTTATTAGTATACATAAAAATAAAATAATTTTATCGACATAGTTTTAAAGTAAATAGATTTTTGTCGATAAATTAAAAACAGCCGATCGCGCAGATTTTCGAAACTAGATATTTCTTATATGAATTTGTGAGCGGCGAACGAAAATTCGATTCGACGATCGGATTCTCGCGTCTTCGTTTTTAAGGATCGCCGAAATTTTCGCACTAATCTACGAAGTTTATTTCAAACGAGCGTTCGTAGCTCGTTACGAAATTCGGACGTAACACCGTTTTTACGGTTCGTCGTCGCCGATTCGAGTTTCAATATAAGTCGAGAAAACGAAAATATACGAAATGTGGAATTTGCGGTCGTCGTAAGGTTACGAGTTCGCGAGCGGGTAAAGCGGCGGGGCGACGGGCGGTGCGCGTGCGCGTGCCGGTTCGTCGCGGCGGCGATCCGTCTCGTCGTCGACGGCGGCAGTTTCGCGTCGCAGCGGCGGCCGCAGTGTCAGTCGCGATCGCGGTCGCAGTCGCGGTGGTGGTCGCGCTCCGGCTCGGTGCGGTGCGGTGCGGTGCGTCGGTGCGTCGGCGGCTCGCCTCGCCGTCGCCGTCCAGATGTGTTCGGCGGCGGCGGCCGGACGCGCCTCCGCGGAGACGAGCGCCGCCTCCTCGATCTCGGTGAGGACGGCGACGCAGACTCCGCCGCCCCTCGACCGTCTCGTGCGCGTCGGCTACTATCAGCTGCACAACACCATCGGGAAGGGCAACTTCGCGCTGGTCAAGCTGGCGACGCATCTGCTCACCAACACCAAGGTTAACGACGCCGTCATTTCCTCGCGTTATTTCCTCGCGCTTCCTCGTTTTTCGCGCACGTCGAGATCCTCGTCGACGTGCGCGACGTTTACGCCGGCATTGTTGCCAACCGCGGCGCTAACCTCGTCCTCGGCTCCGGGCAGCGTTGCCAACCTTCGGCGCCCACGCTTCAAACGTCAAAATCGGAGACGTCGTCTTTCGTTTTGTGATCCGCCCTCGACCACAAATGCGAGAACGTCGCGTTAGGAAAACCGAGATCTGCGAAGTGTACGCTTTGCGTCCGTTTCGAAGTCCGTTTTTCGATCGATATCCTAACGTATTTCGTATTATTTTTCTTTTACGTTACGCGCCAGCACGATAATATTTAACTCTAATTATCTACGATAAAAAAAACCGCCTCAATTTTTAAATCAAAGAAATTCGATTAACAAACCGAGATAACGCACGAGCGTTGCAATAGATACCGATTAGATTAATTATATATTAAATAATTTTTCATTTAAATCTTTTCTAATTCAAAAATATGTAAACGAGATTACGTTGTGAATCCGCATTAAATGAAATAGTTTTTTGTTGCTCATTTTTTATTTGTGCTATATATATATTTGTATTTTTTTTTTAATAAAAAAGCAGATATATTATTGATGTTTGGTGTTAGATTAAATGATTAATTTTCGATTTCAATATTTCTATTATATGTGAATAACAATTAATATACAAGATGCCGATTGATTTCAAATAACGACCGCGGGTATTATTATATTCTTATTATATTCATATTTTTTTTTTATATGTAATAATTGACTAATACTTACGTGTGAAAAGTAATAAATGCATATTTAGTTGTAAATAAAGAATTCCCTATTCGTCATGCGGAAATTCGTATTGAAATTACGGTTTACCATTTTTTAAAACTAAATTTGATATTGCTACGATTTTTTTTTCAGAGTAAAAATAAAATCTTACGAATGGTTTTATTCTTGTTATTAATTTACTATAAGATCACCGTTGTTATATTTTTCTTATGTATTTGTAAATTCTTAGAAATCAGATATGCCAAATGGTACTTTATCACCGTTCCTATAAATTATTTTGTCTATTTTAAACATAATTTGGACATGTTTAATTCAAAATAGAACTGTAAAAAATGGAATAGTTTTATGAAATATCGAATTAAAATTGACTTACATTTATTTTTTATTAATTCACTAATACATACATATTTTTATTGTATCTACATTTATACAATTATCTATTAGATATAGTAGTGATTTTTTTATTTATAATTTTATTGTAAAAATTACAATTTTTGCTATATTTTATAAAATACAAATAATTTAACTTTTTTTTTCATACATCTTGCATTATTTTATAAAAACAATAATTTATGCAAATATTTATAATTATAATTTTGATCTTATCAATGCTTTTATTAGACGAGATAATGTACAAGAGTGTCGATTTTTATTTAAAATGTTACGCACATGTTTACATATATTAATATGTAAAATCGTATGAAGAATGGATAATCAACGTGCATCAATTGATAAAATTTAGTCTTATGTTTATTGTGATCATAATATCTGGACGTGATCGTAAACAATTAAACCGGCGATAATTATGATTGCCATAATTGACGGTATAGTGCTGTCAAATTATGCTCGCAGACGTTTATATGGTCATACATAATATCGGTCGTTTGTTCGCAGCAACATTTTGTTGTTGTATCATAATAAATTTTAAGGAAGACATATATTATTTTTAATATCGACGTTTTTTTATAATGTTTTAAGCAGCGGTTTTTAACCAGTGTGAGAACCGAATTCTGTGTTTAATTTTAAGAATTTTAATAAAAAAAAATAATAATTAGTATTGAATTTTTTTAAGATGATAATACTTGAAGATTTTGTATGAAATATTCTTTATTTTTCCACAAAAAATATTTCTAGTTATATTATTCAATAATTATATTTTACATTAAAATAATATATCCTTTTAATAATAATAAAAGAACACTGTCAGTAGATTGGAGATAAAATGTAATTATAGTATTCCGCGATTTTTAAATGATTAGAAACCACTAGTTTAAGAAGTCGTTTCCCGTTATTTTCTTTTTGATATATTTGTTATGTTATGTTTTATTGATAAATTTTGTTGCGGATTTTTTGTAATGTTTGTATTGATGATCGATACTTGTTTCAGTTTATTACATTTATAGTTTGTTTTAGTTCTAATTTTCAAAATATTAAAAAAAATGATTATATTTATCTCTATGACATTTTTTTTATATTATATTAATTTCTTTTTCAACTATTGACATTTCAAAACCAAGAAAATGCTGTATCTAGTAAAGCGGCCGAATTCAGGAATTTTCTTTGTTAACCCTAAAAATTTCCATCAAATATAAAACGTTAAACATTTAATTTACACAAAAAACAATACAAACATGTTTATCTGTTCTATAATCAGACGTCAGAATTTTCCACTGGTGTTTTTTTTGTATGTAGTCGGAATTTTATATGGAGCGAAGTTATTTTATACGAATAATATTTTATTTGCGTTTTAACGTCGTGTCCTATCTTTAAATATTTATAATGTTATTACATATTATTAAACTTTGATAAACATTTTTGGAGTCCATTATTTATTGTTTGTCTTGATATTGAAATTTTTGAATGTCGTATAAAATAAATTAATCGTCGATTATAATCGGTTGTAAATATGAAAATTTTTCCTGAATAGAATTTTGTTTTATAATATATATTATAGTTATTGTATGTTAGATTTTCGGCAACTTTATAAGTATGTTTACAAAAAATTGAAAATTGCAGTTTTCTTTAGTCGTGCTATAAAAATTTTGTGTCACTATCGACGTATTCAAACACGCTTGTTTTTTTATATGGAATAATAAATGTTTTTTTTACATAATTACGAACACTCTCTAATGTAAATATTTTTAAATACGAAATATTTAATCGATTTTCGAGATTGAGGTTAATATCGACTGACATTATGAATTACTTATTACTTTTAGATTATTATGAACGTGAATGTACTTTTTTCCATTTTTCCATCTAAAAAAATATATATGATTTCGTCGTTCTACAGATCGACGGGGCCGTCGACTTATCAGCGTTAGAAATTTTAATTGATCGTTCGTAAAATGAAAACGTCAATTAAAGAATTTAATACTTTGATCTAAGAAATAGATCTAGTTCATTATCGTCGTATTTTTCTGTTGAACTTCGTGTTTTTAATTGTCGATCGTTGAGTCTAGTTTATATATGTTTTTTTTTTTTTTTGGAAAATAAAAATTCTTCTTAAATAAATATAACCGACGACGTGGAAGATTGACATATTAAGCAGTCATTGTACATAATTATTATTTAAAGATAGAAGGATAGCGAATGCGTAGTGATATCGTGTAGGAGGGGTCGTAAGACGTGTTCCACGTTCCGGGGTCTGTACTCCGTGACGGAGGTATGGGTTGCAGGGCGCTGGTACTAAATGAGGTTCTGGGAAGGGGGCCGGCGTGTACCGGTATCGATCGTCGAGCGTACCGAAGCCCATTCATGTCTCCCGTTTCGTGAATGGTGGGGACATCTTCACAATGGCCAGCGTTTCCTCATTCATGACGACTATGCTACAATATCATATATATATATATATATATATATATATATATATATATATATATATATATATATATATATATATATATATATATATATATATATATATATATATATATATATATGTAACATATATATTATTATATTCCCAGATATGGTCATCCGGTAGCTCTAGAGGCGTTCGATTTTGCTCTCTTGGCTCGTTGCTTGTCTACGGACAATTACTGGACTGGTCCGCTTTCTCCGCGTTCGCGATTACATGTTGAACGTTTCCCATTCATAGGTGCTGCTTCGACGTTCTTAGTCGAGACATTTATTTTATTCACTTTCGATGGGTAGTAGTTATAACATTTAATATAATTCTCGACGACTATATCAGCGGATACTTTTCTAAAGATCACATTTATGGGCGTCTCTAAATTTTTCATATTTATTAACACGAAGAAAACAATTTTTTCGTATTAAAAATGATTTTTGTAGATGAAAATTAGTAGTTTGGTTAATTAATTCAAAATTCACTGCATTCTAAACAAATGCGTCAAATATAATCAATAAATTACAATTGTAAAATTAAACGATGCGAAATATTAATAAATTTATTTTTGAAAGTATTTGTTTTGGCATTTTTTTAATAGTTTAATTCAAATTCATGTAAAAAGACAACATAAAAAATGTTTTGTTGGTGTCGAAGAGCAAAATCGACTTGTTTGCATTACATGATGGGGAGGTGGATAAATTTGCGATATGAATGCTCTCGTTTGCAATTAGGTATTTATATGTTTATGCTTTATAATAAATATTTAACATTATTGTAAATATTTTTTTTATATTTATTGGGAATACACTTAATACGATTATTCAGAAGTTTGTACAGTTTGGAATAAATAATTAGAAATTCTTCTTCGGCATTAATCGATTATATAACTGACTTTACACAATTTTTTCGCATTTTTACGCGCGCGTTAATATTGTGCGTTCATTCATTTTATTTTTCTTCATTATTCCGTCACACTCGTCTTTCTTTTCATTGTGCTATATTACAATATATTATATTTAACCCCGGTGGATATGTAAAAGATAATATTCTCCAAAAAAGAAAACCCACCTCGCCAAGGACTTTTCTAACACATTGTATAAACGTTTTTCGTGTCCGTGAAAATTGTGCTTCGGGTGTGAAAATATTACGTTTGCTCGTTCGTCGCAGCCGAACATTTTTAAAACAGCACATCAATATCACACAGATATTTTATATAAATTTATACAAGTGCGTCCAAATTTGTGTGTTCAGAAAAAAGGCGTTTATTTTATTTGTTTATTTATTTTTTGTATTGTTACTCGTATATAAATATTGAGAATGCATTTTACAAATCGCTATTCCATTGAATATTTCACATTTTTCTCGATTAACTTATACGTGGTTTTTTCTTTTATATTTTACTTATCAAAGAATATTTTTCAATAAATTAATTTAATTATTAAGCATTAACAAAGCGGAAAATTGTATTGCTTAAAATCTTTTTGCGGATATTTGGAATGCTGTAGTTCAACGAAAAAGTATTTATGATTAAATAACTTTAATGAGAATTAAATCAGGGGGCGGATATTCAAATATAATATTTTATATTAAAGATCAAGTACATTTTGAATTACATTGAATGATGTATTTTCATAAAACAGCTACTAAGAATTTTGTTTCTGATAATTCTCAATACTATCATATTTAAAAATATATATATTAAAGATTAACATAATTTTATTATTGAGTGATGATATTTATAATAATGAGCAATAGCCATTTTTTGGATATTATAATAGTTAACATAAAAAAATAATGATTTAGAAAATTCTTATGTATATATTATGGTTAAAAAATATTGAATTGTTTATATATAAAAATAAACTTACATCTACCTAATGGTTAAAATTAATCAAAATCTTTGTAAATTCTTTGTCATTATTATAAAATTAAATAGTTTTTCGTTATTAACTCAAAAAATAAAAATGATGAAAGTTTTTCCACTGTTTGAATTGTATTTAACTATTACAGTAATAAAATCGCGCAATTCGCTCGATCGAACAGACAAACCGTCTACAATTATACTTTACTTATATACAATTTTTAATACGCTTACCGTTAAAATCTGATTTCATTGCATTTTTTAGATCTGACCGTTCGATTGCGGTTCGAAATAATCTCAACTAAAAAAAAACGTGATTAGATACCGTTTTTTTTTCGCGCATTTTTATCACTAATAATATAATCTATAATCGTAGATTTTATTTCGTGTTCATCGCCGCAAAACGCGCACATCATTCTAGACTACGGCAGCAATTTTAAGAAATGTCCGATAGTTGTTATGTCGTCATGTCGTTTGTGATTTGTTGATTTTTTTTTGTACTCTCTTATATAATGATATGCTATTGTGATTTACTGTTTTGAAGCAATTTAGCGAATGGTAATTTTTTTTTTTGTTTTAATTGTCAATCACGCTGCTCTCATTATCGCTAAACGGAAACCGCAATAATTAGACACTAACCAGGCGTCATCTGTTCGCCATTTGAGCGAATACATATATATTTTTTAACAGTTTTTATTATTATTGTTTAGTTCGATTAAAAAAATAATAATCGCGAAATTGCACGATAATTTCTCGACATATTTTCTTTTCGTTTTAATCCTTCGAATTGAAAATTTATTCAAATCGTTACGAAATTTGTTTTTTATCAGACGTTTATTTATTATTATAATTAATCGATTTTAATGCGAAATTGTTTTGATAATCTTACGACAGTTTTGTCGTGGAAATTTTATTTTATTGTATGATTAATTTCATTTTATGAATGATTTTAAAAATTTCATGCAATATGTTTTATTTTTAATATAAGATTGTCTTTAAATTGTAATATGCTTGTTTGTAGATTTATTAACTTGTAACATATTTTATATTCTTTATTATTTGTATTTAATAAAACGAATGTCTTTATTGAGGAAAATATAAAAAATATTATGGGAAATATTGTATTGCTAATTCGTTGAATGTTAAAAAATATAAAATTAATTATCTATTTGAAGATTGCTATTGTTGTGAATGTTTTTTAACATATTTTATATTTTTTTCACTATTAAAAATTGATATTTTTAATTTTTATAATTATTTAATAAATAAATGAAAATTATATATACTTGAACAATAATAAAATATATGATAAAATAAATCGAACGGTGATCGTGATAGAATCGTCGACGCGTAGATTATATGCGATTTAATAGACGCTTTTATTTATATAAGGGGGTGGGTGGGTGGTGGTACGGATTAAATCGTGAAACGGTGGTGCATTTTTCGCGCATTTTCAGGTCAGGGATGTTCATCTCGTGGGGTGGTTTACGTCCCGTGTTCCGCAACGTGACCGATATCTCATCATGAAATTATCCCATCGTAGGCGCGTCCACCGAACGCTGTTTATCCATCACCATCGGACCACCTTCAACCACCTTATTCACCGCCGCACCGTACACAATTTCAACGTCAATATTTGTTTATTGGAATATTCACACACGTATACGAGCTTAACGTATTTTGTCGTACATAATATGGAATAAAAGCTTGCATTTATACGAAATTAGTTTTATTTTATCTAATACGATATTTTAACTAACATATTAAATATTATATTTTTTATTATTTCTTGTTTTATATATATATATATATATATATATATATATATATATATATATATATCGGATGTAATTGAAAAAAATTAGATCGCGATTAGCTTGTCAATTGCATATGTTATCTATCTAATCGTAATTAGCAAATATGCATATTGTTTGATTTTAATTTCTAGAAATCTTTCCATATTTATTTTATAACGTGTGAAAAGAGACGTGTGTTTCATAAATGAGAATCGAAAGTTATTTCAAAAAGTTTTTAGCCTATATTATATATATATATATATATATATATATATATATATATATATATTATATAAAGCAAATGTTAAGAAAAAGTAATCGAACCCCATACAAACAAAAGTCGTAGAAATAAAAGATAATTCTTCATCCAAAGAAGTTTTATCTTTTATTTTAACTTTTCATTGGAATTGTGACGATGCCAATTTTCATATATTCCACTAGTCGATAAATGTACAAGGGACATAAATGACACATTTCACTTTTAATAATTGAAAATGATTTTTTTCTAACAATACATATATATATATATATATATATATATATATATATATATATATATATATATATTTACGTAGGCGTGTTTATGTGTATGTATCGGTCGGTAAGAGCAGAGACGCACGCGCGTACACACACCTGCCACCGTACGTACGCGTTCACTGTACACGCTTCCATATCAATTTTTCATCTGATGAATATTAAAAAGTTTCTTTTTTCTCTCGCTCGCCTCTTTGTTGTGCTGTTACGATGTTGTCGAAAGGCGACTATAATATAATAATAATGATATACCAGACTCCCATTCATGTTCACCCACGTCGTTGCAGTGCTGAGCCGTTTTTTCATGTAAATATATAGAAAACGGATCGGGCTCGTCGTATTATTTGTAAAATTTTCGATATTACAAATATTTTATTATTATATTGAATTTTTGATGTTTTGGTTTTATTTATTTATTTATTTTTTTGTGGATACGATCGATATGTATGCTATAATGTGAATGATTTAATAATTTTAATAGATTGTCTGATTCAGACCGAATCAACTCTAAGTTGGTTGTATGTAGTTAAAAATAAATAAATAAATAAATCAGGTCAAATTAATAAATATTTGTATAAGTTTTTGAGTAGATGGTAAAAGTAAAATTATTTTTAAATTAAATTTGATGAGCGTCAATTAGAACCAGAGGAAAGAGAAGTAAAAGGAGATAAAAACAATATAAACGGTTATATATGTCCCTGAAATTTTGCTAAAACGGACTTTTCTTCTAAACAATAAAAAAAAATTAGTATCGTATTAATAAGTTTTGAACAAAATAAAGTGCGATTAAATTTTTGAGGTACTGCTGTTTTTGATATGATTTTAACATAGCTAAAAATTTGGATACTCCTAATCCAATCTGTTGATTACTTGTTAAATTTTGATACGTCTATAAATTCGATCAATACGTATGCAAATATATGGACGATCCAATGGCTATAAACCGGGTGTTATATCAAGGTCTGAGTTTTTTTTGTTAAATTGTAAATACGATAAAAAATAAAACAATGTGTTTTGAAAAATTTTCGAAAAACTTTAATGTAATGTAAGATATATTAGTCCGTTTTTTCTTTGAAATTGGTATTACCTATATAGTGTTATGTTGAATCCTTCAATAAAAGCTTTGAAGGTTGATTATGGAACTAGTGGACTTGACCTCATAAAAAGTAAACCGGCGTTAAGAAATCCGAGAGGCCAAGGCCTCTTGTCATTTGTAATGGCACTGATTCGGTAAATTGAAAATAGTACAATATATAAATTTAATAATGCGTACATATTATAGTACATAATCAAACATCCAAAACGTTCACATATTGTACACGTGTATGCTTATTTTAATTATATTTAATGTTTTATAAATGTTTCTTTATTAAAGACGCGTTTATCATTTTGTGAAGGACAAGGACGTTGTCAATAACAAACTCGATTTGCGGACTTTTTTTTCAGATCTTGAAATTTCATATTGATATAAACATGTGTAGCGTTATTTAATCGAGAAAAAAAATATGTCAATCTTCAGATTAGTCAATTTTTTTGAAGGGTAATAAATTCGGTTCAGCCATTTTCTCATTTTTTATATTATTATTATTATTATTATTCTTATTTTCAAAAGGATGCTAAAGAAAATTCGACGAATATTTATATTATAAAACTACTGTGTAATCTAAAAAAACAACTTTAATTTGATATAGACGTCTGATATATTAAGGGCGTAATTATTGTTTGATTTAGATATGAATGTTTTTCATAATGTTACCCAAATTTGACGAAGCTATATTATGAAATTTTAATAATCGCGCGGTATTTCTCAGAATGTAATTATCATATATACAGCCGAGTAATTTTCAATAATAATAAATATCATATCTCAGTTTACTTTTAGTAATATATAATAGCATCGTGTGAAGAGTGATTATGTATTAGAATATATCGAATTTACGATGAGGCTACGTGTATTGTGGAAAGATATGTGTTTGTGATAGATTTGGAAGAAATTTCAAAATTTTCTTGGATATTTAAGTTTTTTATATAGATTTTATAATCATTTTTAAGTTTTTGAAAATTTTTGATTTTTGAAATTTTTATATAGATTTGGCGTGTTTATGGTAATTTTTGATGGAAAGAGTAGATTGTGGAATAAAGTCTTTAGTTTTTTGGTTAAAAAATAATATATATATATATATATATATATATATATATATATATATATATATATATATATATATATATATATATGTATATATATATATATAAATATGAACTGTTATAATTTTAACCAATTCCATTAGTACTTTAGATTTAAGTTTAATCTATAATATTAATTTTAAGTTGAAATTAGACTGATTAGTATTGATATAAATATACACGATAAGCATTTGCAATTTTTTTATTTCTTTCTTTTTGCGATTCATATCTGGAAAATGTTTTCTCATTTTTTATTTCAATAATGTATTAAATTCGAGTCCTTTTATGTTTTTTTTTGTATATTTCATAGAAATGTAGTCCATCGTTACAATGATCGTTGTTGGAAAAGAAAAAAAAACTTAGATTTAGACGTAGATCTGACGCCCGCTTTATATTACGAATTGTGAAAATGGATAAGTGGAAATCACGGAACTGTAAACTGATTTTTTTTTCTTGCCTTCGCAATACAGATTTTCAATTTGCACGAATTTATTTATCATATTGTGCTGAGCAAACAAAGCGTTTTCTTTTGGCGGTTTTTCAACGCTATGGAAAAATTAGCATTGTTAAATAATGTTTTTTTTCCTCATCGTTTTTGTCGCTGAAAAAAAATGGTTTTAATAATACATTCAGATGTCGGAGGTCGTCTTCGAAAGAGATCGACTTTTTTGAAAAAAAAAGATTCAAATCGAAAATTGACATATATGTTTATTTATGAGCGGCGTGTGACGTCTTTAAATGTTCAGTATGAAAAAAAATATTCTTAATATATTAGTCTGCTGTATAAACGGGAGCGTCAAATTACTTAGCAACATCAGGAATATCTGTTTTTCGCTATTGCAATAATAAATAAAATGATAATTTTTAGCTATTATATTATATTTCAATTTTATTATTTTATATAAACAAAAAATTTTGATCTACTGATTTGAGAAGATATTTTTGTATTTATCTCTCATTTTTATCATTAAAAAAAAAAAAGATTAATTATTGATTTGTTATATACGACGTGTATTGCAATAATATTTTAGAATACTGAGAATTGTTGCCAGTTGCATTGAAAATCCTTGATCTGATGTAACAATTCTATGGGGGCGAATATAATAATTTCAAAGGTTAAAGGGCGGCTGACCTTTGCATTAAAAAAGATTGCATTTCACCATTTGCTGCGAAGTGCTTACTGGCTCGGTTGATGATCGATTTTCCACCGGGCAGCTTTTCCTCGTTTTCCTTGTTGACCTTTTCCATCGACAGTTTACTTTTTCTATTTCCTATTGCAATTATTATCCATGCGGTGTCTTCGTTATTTGATTGGTTTTGATGAAACCGATGAGTTTGTCGAATTGTCGAATTTTTAATTAAATTAGTTTATTTAAATACAATTATTCAGTAAATTCAAGTAGTTTACTTTTGATGATTTTACGCTATAGATTTTTTATATTATTTTTTAAAATTTTAAATCCGTTATATAATACGAATAAATTGATTTCAGATATATTTTTTGAATATTTAACAATATGTGTTATTGTTAAAAACCTTTTTAACAAGATCGTATAATTGTTTTCCGAAATCCATTGGAATTATAGAAGCTGAAATCTTTCATATTTTGTTTTTCATTAACAGATAAATAAACCAAAGATAATCAAATTTCGTAAACGATAAACAGTAGTCTTATTCATCGGTAATTTTATTATAACACCTTTTATATTTTCATAATATTAACGTTCTCTATAAAGGCTTTTTGTGTTGTGCAGACCTTCGCACATAATTATTATGCTTCTGATAACTGAATTTCTTTTATCATAACAATAACAATAACGTACGTATTTTTGTGAATAACGTAAGTTGTTTATATGAGAATATGTTATGATGATATCCAAATATTTCACGTATGCAAATTTTCATAAAATATTTTTTTTTTTTGAAAATGAAAATGTTAAAATTTTAATTGCAAAATTATACTTTTTAATATCTATAAAATTATGTTAATTGAAAAGCAAAACAATCGTGTTTTTCCTATTGGAATTTTGAAAAATATCAACAATCGGAAGGGTTAAAAAAATTTACATAAAATACTATATTTTCCTGGATTACTTTCTGTATTGATTATTATATTATTATTTAGATTATATATTTCTCGTTTTGCTTTTTTTTCAATTATTACGTTATAATATAATGAAGCGTAACGTAAACATTTTTGTTTAATTGTAATTTATGGATGGAAAAAATTAAAATATTTATATATTTATTAAATTATTATTTTTTAATGTTTTAAAATTAAATTATTCGTGTTTTAAAATGTTAAAATGAGGCTCTACGTGTCCATTTGAGCATGAAATTGATTATTTAACGATTCCTTAATTTTATTCGTTTCAAAAACTACAAAAACTCTGCAATAAAATTTTTGTTAGAGATCGATTAAATACTGCACTAATTTATTTTTCAACGTCGAATTTTAAATCTGTATTTTATGATATTAGTTACCAGAGTGTATACGTGCTAGTAAATATATCACGCATGCTAGTTTGTTTTCGAATTTATCACGCCTCGTGCTGTGGTGAAATGAAAAAAATAAATATTTTTTTTTTGCAAATGACCTGGGTCACGTGCCGACGTTGTTTGTCTGGCTCAGGGTGTTGGCACGTTTGGAGACGAACCAGGGGGCTGACGCTTTCATTTATCCTTTTGTCAAACTCATACCATATAATTGTTGCGCAACCACCACCTGTCGGTAACCATAGACTTCGATATCAAACAAAAAAAAAACACAATTTTCATATATAAAATTTGCTAATATATAAAAATTTAAATAATAACACAAAATATTTTTTCTATTAAATTTTATATTTTATTCACATTTGAGTTGTTTCTTTTTTTTGCGTGGACAAGTATTGTAAAATGATCTCGTGAATTGGCTTTTACCAATATTTATATATATATATATATATATATATATATATATATATATGGCGTATCAAAAAACCAAAACAAAAATTATTCGCTGTCGGAGGAAATAGAATCGTGTTAAAATTGATTGCTATTGTATTTAAATTTATTATTTATTCGTAATATGAACAATTTTCATAATGCGACATTTAATTATAACCTTGGAATCTAATGATTCCTCAATTCAAAACTATTCGACCTGTTAAGTAAAATTAAACAAAATTCACTAATAGAAATAATAGTGCCGATTTTCATAACTTTTAATTATATTTTATTCCCATTTAATCGAACATAATTAGCATTTTTGAATGTAATTAAATTATTTCTAAGTTATAATAATGATATCATTTTGATAATATTCATATCTCTAAGTAATAAATTATTTAATAATTTTATACAAAAATATGAATATATTGGAATTAAATATATTATTATAAAAATGGAAAGTAAATAATATTTTACTTATTTTTAGTCATATGAATGTAGAATTATTTGTATATTGCATTCGTTATTATTTTTTTGTTATTACTTAAATTAGGAGAATCCAACCTTGAAAAAGAAACGAATTGTTTCGGACCTCATATAAAATACGCGGTAATTTAAAAAATTGCTCAGTGATTTATGGTTTTAAAACTGTCCTCGTTGGCAGGGATAGAACTTCTAGGTCATAACAAATCGAATAACCGCTAGTTACATAGATAACTTCATAGAGTTGGTGTGGAAGCTTATATATATTTGGAAATAAAATTATGATATTTTTCACAGTGCATTGATTTATATAATACACAATTAATAAACAAAATTCGAAACATGGTATATTGTATTTTAGCGTGTTGGTTAAATTTTATTACATAATATGAATATTGTGTTTCAGTATATATAAAATGCGAAGGTGAAGTTCCGAGAAAATCACTCAACCATAATTAAGATCAAAGTTGTTTAAAAATTGTTAATTAACGAGAAATATTTAAGGTTTCGTTACGTAGCTTTGTTGTTGCTACAATAACTGTATTTGATTGTTTTCACGAATAACTTATTTTAATGTAAAACCGTAGGCTCTCTTGTTCCGTCAATGGTGGGCACGTTTGCCATATAAATTTTCCGCAATCTCGAACCTTAAATGGGTAAAAGGAAAAAAATAACGCTAATAAGTTTCGTCAAGCGAACGAACACAAGAACGATTCGGAAAAATAAGTTAGCGAAACTCGTTAACGCCATTTGTTGTCACGTGTGACTTTCGTGTGTGTGTATTCATGATCATTTCCACGATTGTTTCTTTATTGTTTATGATACTCTACCATCTTATGTGATCTTATTTTATGATATGTATTTTCTTTTTGTATGATATGTATTTTTTTTTATGACATGTTAGATTTCTTATTCTTGGAATGAATCATCATAATATGATGAATCAAACTAGCGTTTTCTTAAATAGTATGAAGTTTACATTATTGTTCAATTAGTATGAAACAAGACGATGTAAAACAAAAAACAGGATACAATTAAATAGTATAATGATTTTTAGATATTTATATTTGTACGAAAAGAATGTAATTTTTAAGCAGATTTTTATTATTTTCTAGTTTACAATATAAAAAAACTAGCAAGAGCTATTTTCTAAACAAAAAATAACTGAGAAATTATTCTTATTTTTTTTACAATAGTATATATAATTATATGTATTTTAATTGCAGGTAGCAATAAAGATAATCGACAAGACTTGTCTAGATGAGGAAAACTTGAAGAAAACATTTCGCGAAATTGCTATTATGAAAAGGCTGCGACATCCTCATATTATTAGGCTGTATCAAGTAATGGAAACGCACAATATTATTTATCTCGTTACTGAATATGCACCAAATGGTGAAATATTTGGTAAGTTTTGACCGTATGCTCTCTATATCGCTATTATTGATGCTTATCATTGCCATTGTAATAAGCTTTCTTTTGTTAGATCATTTAGTGTCACGAGGTCGAATGTCAGAGTCGGAAGCTGCTCGAGTATTCCGACAAATGATTGCTGCCGTTGGTTATTGTCATGAGCATAATGTTGTTCATAGAGATCTTAAGGCAGAAAATTTATTATTGGATGCTAGTATGAATATTAAAGTAAATATTCTGTTCTATTTACCAATTTTTATCATATTGTATTTTTTTTAGATTAATAATGTAAATAATTAAAAGAAGATGTTTTAAATTTTAACAATACTCTTTGAATTTCATGAAAAAATAATAATAACATTTTAATATCATTTTTAGTTGGCCGACTTTGGATTTAGTAATGAGTACAATTCTGGTGAATTAATGTCTACATGGTGTGGAAGTCCACCATACGCCGCACCAGAATTATTCGAAGGAAGGAAATACGATGGTCCAAGGGCCGATATATGGGTATGTTGCGGTTTTATTTGTACATTTTTACTTGTAATCGTTTCTAAAACAAAATTGCGATGCTATATAATTATTTTCATTTTAGTCATTAGGCGTTGTATTGTATGTTTTGGTATGTGGAGCATTGCCTTTTGATGGTAACACTTTACATGATCTCAGAAATGTGGTGATTCAAGGAAAATTTCGCATACCTTATTTTATGTCGCAAGGTTGATATTTTATTTATTTATTTTATTAAATAATAAGATAATTTTTAAGATATTTTGGATGTGATCGATAAAATGACTTTGTTTTTATTTTCAGAATGTGAACAACTTATTAGGCACATGCTGGTCGTGGATGCAGAAAAACGTTTATCCTTGAAGCAAATTATCAAACATAAATGGATGGTGGCACATTCGAATTCCTCGCATCCTACCGTTGACAAATTGTCCTCAGAAAAGGACATGATAATTGATGCATTAAATTGTTGCTGCGGTATGCCAAATAATTGTTTGAAACGATTAGAAGACGAAAAGTTTTCCGATGTTCGCAATAATACGGACGGAGTTTTGTGTCAGTGTTGTACTAAACTTTGCGATACGAATGCCATTATTAATAGTGCCAATAGTGAATTGAATAGGACTGTGGTTAAACATATGCTCAAATTGCCTGGTCTGACTTTGGATATGATAAAACAGGTAAATTTACCGATGTTACTCTAGTTGAATTCGAATTTATTTTGAATATTATTAAAATGGAACGAATTCTATTCCATTTTGTATGTTCATTTTTTAATTCTAACAGTATTATTATTTTGTACTTGTACTTGTAAATTAGTAATTTTCTCTATTCTCTTAAAATGAATTTTTCTTAATGTGTTTTCTACATATTTATAATATAATACTAATTTTGGGAGATTTGAATTGATCTTCAAACTTTTGTATATATTTAAAATTATATGTTATTTATTTCTTAATTGCTGTTGTTGGTCAAAAACAATTTTAACATTTTTTAAACGTTATATATATATATATATATATATATATATATATATATATATATATATATATATATATATATATATAGTAGCTTTTATTTTTAATAAAAAGCATTTAAGATATAAAAAGTATATCTATTATTTTATTTGCATGATGTATAATATTTTTTTAATTAATAAAACTAATAGTTTTAAGTATAATCATTTCAACTTTATTTTCATAATCGTATTAATGAAAGTATAAATTTTTAGTCAGTCCACGGAACTCGTTTTGACCATATATCAGCAATTTATAATCTATTGGTGGAAAAGCTTAGTAAAAGAGGTGGTGGACTTCAAAACCAATGTCAACTTAGTGCACAAGAAAATTTGAATGATGATATACAAAAAGTAATGCTTTTTTGCCTATTGTCTTAAAATATTTACTTAATTGCAGTTTAGTAAATTGTTATATTAATTGCGTTTTTATGTTTATGTTTATAGCCAATTATTTCATGTAAGACTGCTCAGTTATCGTCGAATGTGCTTGATACTGATAATCAAAGTACTGAGAATTTAGGAACAACAGATACGCTATCAGCTCCTGATGAAGATGCTTCTTCGTTATCAGATTCAATAACCAATATTGAATCGAAAGATGTTGGTTCTCCATTTGTTTCCATGCCTACTATTCCTATGTCTGAATATTTAGCTGATACTGAATCTCAGAATTTGGAAAAGGTATTTAATTTTTATTTAATATATATATTTTTTATATTTTTAAGTATGTTGTACGGACATAGACTGCCACAATATTTTCATTGAAAAAATATATTCAAAATAGATATGATTATATTTTGTATATTATATAGTTCGGAGAAATGGAACTTGATTCCCAACAGAATTCCAATCCTTGTCAACAAAATAAGCAAATTGGGTTGTTGGGTCCCAATGATTTGAATTCTCATCTATCCGATAATCCCCATGCGACGGCACGTCGTCATACTGTAGGACCTGGTGATTCCAAGCATACTCAGGTTATTTCAAATACCTACATATAAAATATAGTTATAAATTTTGTGCTAAATTTTATTTTTTTATTTAGGCATTGGAAAGCCATTATTTATTAGCACCACCGTTGCCATATCCAGAAGTTAGCAATGTATCGGCCTCTACAGGAATATCCATCACGCACGATTTAAGTAATCAAGATATGAACAACGCTGTTAATGGAAGTGGTGTTAAGGTAAATCTTTTTGTACTTGAAGTTTATTTGAATTAGTTATCATATAATATTTAATGATAATTAACTTTTACAGCGAAACCAACAAACTAGTACAAGAAGAACAGGACGAAATTATCATTCTCTTTTGCCTAATATAAATCTGCCATTAAACTTGCCACCAGTTCAACATCAACCGCCTCATAGTTTCAGCGTTAAAGATCACCATTTATTAAAACCACCTCCTGTTATGGGTCAAGGTATGTATATTTTACTTTTATTTTTAGTTCAAGAAAAACTGTTTTAGATTTATTATTATTATTATTATTCATAGTAAATGCGTTTGGGCGACGAGCATCAGATGGTGGCGCAAATTTACATATGTGTTATCAATCTGGATCTCCTACACCACCTCCTGGATCTGACGATAGAACATACAACACATCAAATAATGTTTGTATTATTATTATTATTATTATAGTATACTTTTTAATCAATAGTACTTGTTAAGAAAAACGCTATTAACTTTTAGGGTTCATCCGCTTCTCCAGTCATTGGACCTAATGGATCTGAAAGTTTAGTCGTGCCTAATTCTGTAGTATCAGAAAATCTTGTGGCTGGAATGGATGATTCGCAAAATGCTGATTCTTATAATTCTAATCTTTCCAGGTATTTATTGTTTTATATAAGTATAAATATTTTTATTTATATTATCTGATTCAATTTTTTTTTATTTTAGGTATATGCTTGGTATAGGTAGTAACAAAAGACATACTATAGCATCACCGGAAGATGCCCATAATACTGTTGTTTTATCTTATTCCCACAGTCCTTCTCCAAATTCAATGGTATAATCGATTTTTTTTCGTAAACATTTATTTAAATAAAGAAAATATATTAATTTTTGCTTTTATTTGTTTAGCAATCTAGCAGTAATCCTTCAGGAACTTCCAGTAGAACTCGAAGAACGGGATTACATACTGTAACACAAAGGCCACCAGGTAATTTATCAATTGATTCATTTTGTAATGTTAATAATTGAAAAATAAATTAGAATATTAGTAATATTTCAAATAAATTGATTTTAATTTTTTGTAGCTTTTGAAACATGTTTATATAGTGTTAAAATATTTAGTCGTTTTTTATCATTATTATGATAATGCAACTTTAGTTTTTTTCAATAGTATAAATAGTGATGTAATATTTTTATAAATAATCATGAAATATGATTTTTATTTTTCTGTTTTTCTTTTTTTTTTAATAAAGCATGTTTGTTGTCTGTGTTGTTTATTACACAATTTGAATTATATGTAATTCAAATATATAATTTAATTTGTATATTTCAATTAAGTATAAATAATGTCGTTTTTATAAGAAAATTTATAACAGTTAATGTCAAAACGTTCAACAGTTATTTATTTGAACATAATAATTGATTAAAATTATATATATATATATATATATATATATATATATATATATATATATATATATTGATTTATGACATTATTTATGCTAACGTGTGTTGTCTTATGCTGGATATGCAAAATTATTTATGTGTTTTACACATATATTTTTTTATACTTTAAAAATTAAAAATATATCGAAATAGAAATCTACAAATTTAGCATAATACAATACATATATTTTCACACACAACATTTGTGCTATACATTTTTAATAATTATAAATTATACTTATTAATGTATTGTATTTTTAATTATTTTGCTTAGAGCCACTTTCGCTAATAGAGCATGATCGATTTTTTCATTAAAACACTGTTTCGTTATTGATATCATTTATTTTTAATGAAAATCAAATTAAATGTTTTGCTTGCATTTTTTAAAGTAAACGTTATCGATGTATGTTCAGTATTTTTTTTTTTTGCATGAATTTAGAATGTATAAAATTTATATATATGTATGTCATACAGTTATAAGTCCAGAATTGGTAATGGAAGTAGAAGCAAGGATGAATAGGAATTTTTTCCCGCCGTCGATGCAAGGAATGTCAACAGTGCACCAGAACAATATGCAAACACATATGCAGCAATTGCAAAATAATTTTCAGCAATTGCAATTTGTAAATCCGCTACCGCAACTTCATTATCAATCGAATATACCTACAAACAATCAGGCGAATAATATGAACGTGGGACTATATCAAAATATCAATAACGCTCAAAATAATTCCAATGGATCATCAGTGATGGGAATGAATAGCAATGGCGTTTATAATACCGGAGTTGCGAATGTTGTTAACTCAGTGAATCAAATGTTACCAGCGTCCAATGTATCCATGGGAAATGTTCAATTTCAGCCGCAACGAAAGTATTCGAGTCATGGACCGCAGAGAAGCAAATTGCAGACTCTGGCGACTGTTCAAGAAATTGGTAATTATCTATAATATTTAATTCGAAATATATAATAAATTCATCAGGTTAAATTCATTAGTGATATTTTTTTGTTCAATGACATTTACGAAAAAAAAAATTTTTTTTGAATACTTTATAAATTCAAAAATTTGAGTATCGAAAGATGAGTTGATTATCTCGTAAATCAATATTGCTTTATGCAGACAAGGTGACTGGTCTATGATTGGTCATAGATTTTATAAAATATGATGTTGGTTGTTTTCAAAGTATTTTTTTTTCTACTTTCTGAGGATATTTATTTTTGAGAACTCTTGATTTTTTTGAAGTATCAACATTAACATTAGTGTTGTTGTCTTTTAACTAAATTATTTGTCTGAATTTTAATTGCTTTAATGAGAATTTAATTTTTTTCTTATAATATGAATATCACTGGAATAAATAAGATTAATGGAGCAATCTTGTAAGTATTATTTTTCAAATAATAAAAATTTGATGAAGGTAAGGTATGAAGTTTTTTCTATTTTGTGAATTGTATGTTTTATTATCGATAGATATTTTGTAGAAATTTTTATATGCATGTATGTGTTTAAAATTTTTTATATTTGTTTTTTAACATTATTTTTTTAATTCCAAAAAAATGATATATATTCGCATATTAAATTTTATTTTTTTTTCATTCTTTTCAGCTCGAGAACATAGCGAACGTTATTCTCCTGTAAGGCGTTGTTCTGATTCTCAATGTTCTACAATTAGATGCGAGGATTCTACTAATCAAGACACCTCATCCTCTGATATAAGTATGCGAAATGTACGACAGGAATATCAGTGGTTATTGCAGGTATTTAAAAATTTATACCCTTTTTTAATAATCAATTGAATAAAAAAATAATGTTTTTTTCTTTAATTAGCGTGTTATTGAAAAGCAGCAATCTCAAGTGACATCATCTCCACCATTGCTTGATACTAATCTTCAATCTGGATTACAATACTTTCCAATTGGTACTTCCGCTTCTATGCCTAGTATGTATTTTTATTTATTTTAGTAAATATAAATTAAAAATAAAATATATTTATTTTAATATACTTTCTATTTTAGGTTCTCCAATACATCAGAATTATCATTTTAACCAAATTCAATTACAACCATCGTATCAGAGATTACCATCAGCTCCAGAATCTTCCGATAAGAGTGATTTATTAGATGCTGTGCAATCTTCTTCAGCGATTGATTTATCAGTTTTACAACCAGAATTAACACAAAGAATACTCGGAGCTATTGAGCAATTACTAAAAGAATCCCAAATTACTTCTGATATGGCGAACCATATTGTTCAAACGGGACATTTGCCACAAGAAATTTTACAGAAGTTAGGTTTAAGTCCTCAACATATAGTAGATAATCTCAAGTTTAATCCTCAAACGCCCTATCATAGTCATAATGTTTCTCCAGTTCATACAGCGCAAGCTAAAAATCCACAATATTTGAATATGAATTTTGGAAATTCATTGGCAAATACTTCGAATACTGCTCCAAATATGTTTAGTGGGCAAACATCGCCAATTAATCTAACAAATTCTAGTGTTAGTAATTCACCATTAAACATGTCTAGTCACAGTTCTCTAACTTCAGCAAATTCCGGTAATTCTTTATATGGTATATCTACTCCAAACCAAACTTTAAGCGCGAATGTGTCTCCTTTACATTCAGCTAATCGTATGATGAATTCTCCTTTGCATCAAATAACTCAAGGAATAAGCTTTTTAAATACTACTGGAGTACCTAATGTAATGACAGGTTCTATTACAAAAGGTACACCTCAACCTCAAAATACGATGCCATTAGATTTAAGGAGTTCTGCGACTTTAAATATTCAACAGAGTTCGTCGTCAGAAGGTAATAACGTTGATATAAATATGGATACAACATTACCAATATATGGTTTAAATTCGCAACATGATTGGCAAAATCAACAATATAATATTACACAACAAAGTTCACAATTTAATGTGCCATCTAGTCAGTATCTTCCTTTGGTTCATCCTCAAGTTCATATGGTTTCAGGTAGCGGAAACCATAGGTCTCTTAATAATTCTCCCATATCGAATCCTGGATCTCCAGGATTAGATATGATACAAGAAGAAATAGTTGGAAATAATAATAGTCAGAATAATGTAAATTCATCAGTTGAACAAATGGTTTCTAATCAGAAATTTGGTCCTCACGATAATATGTATCAGTCTCAGCAGCAATTTATAAATAATTTGAATTCTGAAAGTAATAGATTTACTCAAATGGGTTTATCTTCTAACATAAATAATTTAATGACGAGTCAATACTCGCAAAACCAGTTTCCATTAAATCAGAATTTCACAGTTCCTTCATCAAATTCTCAAAATCATCCACAAATCAGTTTAACAGATTGTTTAGGATCAGAAATTACGTTAGTTGCATCTTCATCAGAAGACAGTATGGATTCTTTGGAAAATAATCCTAAATATCAATATAGAGTTATTCAGGATTTAATTCCGCAATTTATTATTTCTGAACCATCTGATTTTGAAGATCGACCATCAATAATGAAAGGTATCGGGAGAAAAATAAGTCAGGAAAATGATACCACAAATAAATCTGTTAACACAACCAATTCAGGATCACCAGGGCAAGGAAATAACACGGTAAACGTTGTTCAAAGTGATACTGAAAAAGCAAATTTTGTTAATCCTATTGCTAAACAGGAAAATGTAATAGATAATGTCAGTGATAATAAAGTATTGAATAATCCTTTTCAAAATTTTGGAAATGATGTATCGTCGCCCGATGGTGATAAAAATAATCAATTATTTCTAGCACAAACTACGAATTTGGATGATAATAATTTTACTAGACGTGGAAGTGATAAATCTCTAGGTTTTAGTGATGATTCACTTAGTAATGATTCTAATCATTCCGCTAATATTTCTCCTAATTGTGAACAAAATATAACATCAATATATTCAAACATAGTTTCGATTAGTTCAGGATTTAGTGAGAATAGAGGCAGTTTTTCAGAGCATCGAGAAAGTTTTTCAGAAAGAGCCGGTAGTGAATACCGAGGTTCTTTTTCTGATAGGGGAAGTTTTTCAGAGAGAGGTGATTATGGTAGAACAAGTTTTTCTGAGAAAGGTGAATTATGTACGAGAGGAAGTTTCTCTGAAAGAGAAGAAACCCCTCGGTCTAGTTTTTCTGCACAGGGTGCTGCATTTTCATCAGTTATTGGTGAAAATGAAGAGTTTCTGCCTTATATGAGTAGAGATAATAGTAGGACAGGGTTATGCGCTTTGGAAAAGTGCGATGAGGAAGATTCACTTTATATGCAGGGAGATATAGATAAATTACAAAAGTCGACATTGGATTTGAGGATAAGCGATGCGACTGAAAATGTTAAATTGTTGGAAGCCGATGGTTTACCATCTGTCGACGCGTTAACTTTCAATCTTCAGAAACCTAATGAATACTATGAAGTTACACTTTCAGATTTCTGTTCTAAAATGGATTCTAATCATATTTTAGAATTGTTAAAGGAGACTATAAGTACCAAAGTTCCTCCTCAAAATATTTTTGTTTTGAAAAACCCTGCGGATACTTATGCGGACGTTCCTATATCTGATGTTCAAAATTTCTCTGATAGTACGTTAGATGTAAAATCACAGTCTTCAGTTAGTGGTAATTTATTGAAATTACAAAATGAAGCGACGCCAGTCAACACGTTGAATTTGAACCTTGAATACTCTGGCGGCATACAAATAGAGTTAATACTGTGCGAAGGTAAGACTAAAGATAATAAAGGTCTCAAAATGAGAAGAATATCTGGCGATCAATTCGAGTATAGTAAATTGTGTCAACAATTGATAAGCAGTTTGACTGCATAGAATAATTTTGTTTTTAGACTTTCTTTCAAAGTGAGATGTCGTGATTTTTATGCACCATTCCAAATTTAGATAGAGATGAAATTTTATATAGAGCTTCATTAATGGAATCATTATACGTCATATTTTTTTTTCATGCTTGTGTAATTATTATCGTAACTCATTTATTATTTTTATACTTCTACTTAAAAATGTATGTTTTATGTGTATATATGTGTGAATTTTTTAAATTTCATGTTTTGGAGATGAAAAAAAAACCAAATAGAACAAATGTATGTAATTGACGTATTTGTTATGTATTATATATATTTGGCTGCGTGTTAGTGTATGAGTGAACAAAGATTTTTCTATAAATTAGAGAAGATCATTATTCCGATAATCGAGTTTCAGTTGAGCAGATGAGAGAACAAATCGTATATCGTACAATTATTGAGATAAATAATTTATAGATAAATGTTATAAGTATATTTTTAAATTATTAAATAAATGTTTATTAATCATAAAAAAAAATCATCCAAAAACCAACTAATGCCCTGTAGTATTGAAATATAAAGCTATCCATGTTAAAGTATTATTTTGCTAATATTACGAATGAAATTGGCAATGAAAGAGTTAGTAATTTAAGTTTTTTTTTTAGATATACTTTGTACTCTCATCATTTCAATTGTAAATTGCATTATGATTAATTTATTTTTATCATTTGCAATTTCTAAAAAAAAACTTATTTATTTCCAGGTTCATAATTAATTATCATTATTAACTTTTTCTTTACGAAAATTAAATGCTATAAAATCGTTCTACAATTAATAATATTTTGATTTAATTGTTCCGCAGTTATGAATCCAATACAAAATTTTATTTTTAATAATCAAGGAAAAACATTTTTTTTTATATCCTTCAATATGTATTAATTTCAAATAGATTTCCACTATGAATCCGTACGTGATACTGGGATGTTATCACAGTACTACTCCAATGGATATTATCGAATCCAGAGTATTGTGATAATTTCAGTATCATTTAAAAAAAAACTAGCATTAGGAATATTATCGATCGCGTTACACGTCCTTTAATACAATTCCAATATTATAAATGTCATGTTTTGTTTATTATATGAGTTTATAAAAGTTAAACATATTGAAATTCAGCGTGTGTGCAATAAATAATAAGAATGTATGTCGCGTGTTTGACGATATTATTTATAACTAAAAAATAAAATGAAATGAATGACCCTTCCTAAGATTTTATGAAAAAAAAGACCATTTAATATCAATTTTTTAGTGAATTCGTTTTGTTTAATCATTTGAAAGATAATTTAATTTTATCTTTCATATCAAGTATAAAGTGTACTTACAATATATATATATATATATAATATGGCATTTTTCAAATTTAAAGTATTTGTCACATTATTTTTTTTGTCATTTTTTAAGTTTTACATAAAATTATTTCAATTTTTAAAAAATTAAAAAAAATCTATATTAGTACAAGTGTATTCATATATATTCTTGTATAGTAGTAAAATTTAATTTATTATTCTATATTAAATTACAGTTTGAGAAACGCTGTTATTACGAATTTCTTTAGTATGGAAAATAAATTTATCATTATTTTACAGCATTATGTATATATATATATATATATATATATATATATATATATATATATATATATATATATATATATATATACATTATTTATAATGCACAATTGTTAAATTTTATTATAGACCAAAGTGAAAAAAAAATGTTATATCAGAGATTTATTAATATCAATTAATTGACGAATTATTGATTGATTTTTTTTCTATCGACGTTTTAGCAACATTTGAAAGTGAATAAAAATTATTTCATATTTCTATATTTATGCATAATACAAGTGCTTCTTGCTTGTGGAACAATGGTGCTTGTATTAAAAAATGTTTTCGTTATGCCAAAGTAATTTGCAACTATTCTATTAATCTACGCATTCATTCTAAATTTTAATGTTTCGTGTGAGAATTTTTTTTTTATTTTCAATGTCCATTCAATATTAGTTTTATTAGATACAAATCATATATAGGTGTATTATTTAATGATATTTTTTTTTCTTGATCATATCTATATATAACGATAAATATTCTGTTACTGTTGAACTTTTGTGCAATTTGGTTATTTAGTTAATAATAAATAATGCGTAGTTAATTTAATCGATATTTAAAAAGCGCTTGGCGCTTTCCGAGAGGCTTGTTTTTATTCTATTTTTTAATATATATATATATATATATATATATATATATATATATATATATATATATATATATATATATATATATATATATATATATATATATAAGGGAAGGGGGACATTTAAATGATTTTTTTCATTAAACCGTATATTTTTTATTTACTTACATGTTTTATGTTTAATTATTCAGTTAATGATCGAATCGTACTTACAACCAAATTAAACTTGACGATAATTTTTTTTTAATAAAATGGACTATGATTTATATATATATATATATATATATATATATATATATATATATATATATATATGTATATATATATGTATATATATATATATGTATATATATATATGTATATATATATATATATATATATATATATATGTATATATATGTATATATATATATATATATATATATATATATATATATATATATATATATATATACATATTCGTTTTCTATTAAGTTGTGATTATCCAGTGATGTAAATTAAAAAATGATGATATTTCATTCGAGAATTATGTATTTTTAAAGACTGTGACAAAATATATGTATGGAAAGCTATCGATATAAATTGTGCAAAATGTCCATTTTTCCTCTAAAAAGATTTTTTGAATGTATAAAAAAAATTACGTATGTGTAAATTTTAATTAATTTTTAAATGAAGACTGCTGTGATTTGTATAAAGTAACGTTATTATATCTCTATATTATATGAATTTCTAATAGATTATCTCTATTATTATTATTATCATTATTATTATTATTATTATATAAATATATTATTATTATTATTAAAATTAATATCTCTTTGTGGTAATAATATGTACACTTACGTAAAAAAATACATACATATATAATATGTATATTGTAATTATTCCTAATTATTATATTATATGAAACAAATACTTCTATATGTAAATTTCAAATTAAATAAATACTGAAATTTATTAATGTTTTCGACGTTATTTTATTTCATAACTTTTATATATATATATATATATATATATATATATATATATATATATATATATTATAATGATAAATTATTAATTTTTTTGGTTCGATGTAAAAAAAATATATACTATACATACATTCAGTTCTAAGAATCTAAAATTTTATAAAACAAGTCGCTCTGCGTTTGAATTGAAATTTTTCTGTTCCATAGAAATAGAATAGAATTTTGTTTTAATTTACAAAAAAATATATTGGATTTAAATTAAAAAAAAATTTTTTTGATGACTTCATAAAAAAATTGAAAAAAAGAAAATTATTATTTTTTTATTTATATTTATATGCAATTTAATTAATATATTCTTTAATTACATGACAATGAGTGGGAATAAAGAAAACGATCACTATTTTCTCTGTGTTGTGTGACATTTTGTTTTTGATGTCATCGCGTGGGAAGATATAAAGGATAATATTATCTTGATATCAATCCTTTTAAGAAAATCATTTTTATTATTTTATTATTTAAATTTAAAAAAAAAATTAAAGTTATATTCTGCTCAAAAAAAAAAAAATAATTAAACAGTGTTACCAATCATTGTGAATTGGCAACACTGCTATTCTTTAAACTATTCTAACCTATAAAGGCGGGTAAGTAAATGATTAACGAGTTGTAGTCGTTGTCCGAACATTAAACTGATCGGACATTTTTTTTAATTTAAAAAGAAAAAAAATAAATCAATCCATTCTTCAATAATAAACTATTTATATATATATGTGTGAGTAGTTATATTTTTTTAAATTTATTAAAAATATTTTTAAATATATGTATATATATATATATAAATTTTTTAATATGTTTTAAGAATTATGATCAATTTTTAACTCATGTAAGTCAATCTATTTACGAATTTTTATTTTAATATCATCGTTTATAAGACATAAAAGTTAATCTTTTTCACATGAAAAAATTTTTGTTAAATTTTTTTACATATAAATTACAGAAATATATAGTTTAGAAATTACAATCATCGACGATTTTTATCTATTGTATATTATTTGAAAAATCAAAATTATTGTACCACATTATATACGTGACAATTTTCAAATATATTTAATGCGATTATATATTAAATAATGCGATTTATAGAAATTACAACAATTACACGTAATTACCAGTGACTTAATTATTATCAATGGGCGAATATTAGTTCGAATTCGTACACAGCTCTACTTGTAATTTTTTTAAACAGTTATATCTAATATATAATACAATTTTTTAACATATTAAAATTATTTTTAATAAGTTATGGAAATATTCAACAATGTATTTAAAAAAATTTAACCATTTCAGTTTTTATTCTTAATAATGTATGAAAAATATGAATAAATATTTGAACAAAACGTAAGGTTTTCATGAAAATATTTGATTCAAATTGTAAAGGATTTTTTTTACTATAATTAAATATAAGATAATCTACAATAATTGTTGGGTTCAAATCTCATAAAACACACGAAAAATATTATTTTATTTTAATTATTATTGCATAAATGGAGGGAAAAATTAACGTATTTATTAACGGTGTGTAGCGTTTTTATTATGAATTTAAATTTAAATTTTAAGTTATAAAATCTTAATTATATATATATATATATATATATATATATATATATATATATTGTAACAATACTTACTAAAATTAATTACGATTGGTTGAAATTAATTATTATTACAAAATTAACATTTTTTCAACACATGTCGTACGATTTTTATTTACACAGATGAACGAGTAATTTATTTTTTTGATTATTTAATCGATAAAAATTCATTGAAAAAAAACTTGCTTTTTTTGGGGTGTCGTGTTTTTTTTTTTGTATACATATTATATATATATTATAGAATAATTAAATTATTAAAACTTTTTAAAATTTTGAAAAAATTAAAAATTGTTAATTTTGTTTTGTGATTTTTAATTTTTTTTTATTAGTTTATTTATTTTATTTGATTTTTTGAGACGATTTTTTTCTATCGAATTAGTGTATCAATTGACACAGAGAATTGACCGGGTCAATAGAATTAGGTGCAAATCGAGTTGACTTACATTAAATTTTCACTTTCTTCCCACGAATTTTAATAACTTTAATTATAAAATATTTATTCTATCGTTAAAAACTGATATAGAAATGAAAATATTGATAAATTTAATCAATTTTTTTATAACACTCATGAAAATAAGGTATATATTTTAATATTAAATCGCAGAAATAGATTTTACTCGTTTACCAAAAATTGTTAGTAATCAGAATAACTTTAACTGGATTTATTAAATTTATATTTTTTAATGATATATAATAAGATCACATTTTTTTTTAATTATAAAACGATAGGAAAAATAAAAAAAAATATACAGTAGCACATTTTTGTTTATTTTCCTAATATGATAATTTAACAAGTGGATTCTTATCGATATATATATATATATATATATATATATATATATATATATATATATATATATATATATATTATACATATTAAACGAAATGTTGAAAAAATGCGATAACAGTCGAATGTTATGGCTGGTCATTCAAATTAAAAATATTTTAAGACAATATTTAATTTTATTATTTGTATTATAAAATATGTTAAAAATATATAACACTGATCAAAAAGTAAGGTGAATTTGTTTATAAAATGTATTTTTTTTATTTATTCTTCCAAATCAATCTCATTTCCTTCAAAATAATCCCCGTTCGATAAAACGCACTTTCGCCAATGCTTTTTCTAGTCCTCGAAACAGTCGGAATAGTCTTTTTCCGGTATAGCCTCAAGACCTTCTTCGATTCGGTTTTTATCTTCACAATCCTGTCAAAACGGCACCCCCGTATTGACTTTTTGAATTTGCTGAATAGTCAGAAGTCGCACGGAGCCAAATCAGGCGAGTGCGGCGGTTGCGGAATGATATGCATTGAGTTTTTGGCAAAAAGTCGTGAAGAACCAATACAGTATGACATGGTGTATTATTATGATGAAAGAACTGAGAGTTGTAAAAATACGTGTAAAAACTCGATGATAATTAAACCTTTTGACAAACAGACGCATGACAAATGTTATGGACAGTTCTACCAACCTAGGAAAAAAATACAATTTACCTGCCTTCCTAATGACCGGAAGTTTTAAATGATAATTTCACCTTACTTTTTGATCACAATAGTTAAAATAAATAAAAGCCGATAAAAATCTTACATATGTTGCATTGAAAACCAAGTTCACGGATAACTTATCTATTATATTAATATAATTTATTTACGCATATATAATAAAAAAAATATTCGATTGATATTCGTAAGTGTTATTCGCGGTTAATTTAACATTTTTAATAATGCAGTAGTTTAATTGTATTTTTTTTTATTAGAAGCGATTTTCAGTGGCGTTTAATAAAAATTCAGTTGAAAATTCGCATGAATGAGAATTTTCTTTCCATTGTTTTATATAGAATTCTATTATTGCATTAACGATATCAAATCGAAACCGGAAAAACGAGAATTATTAGTAATATATATATATATATATATATATATATATATATATATATATAATATATATATATATATATATATATATATATATATATATATATATATATTTGCTTTGCCGATAATTATTGCATTTCATATTCGAAATTAATATTTTGTGACATATTTTCATAAGTACGATGAACGTTTATAAACTTGATACTTGCACTTGTGCGTTGAACCATTTATTGTGTCATTTACGATAATGGATGTGAAACGGAGATATCAGTATATATTTTTTTAATAATTATACAATTTATTTGTGTATTAAAATGATCTATAGAACGGATGTCAAAAAAATTTTGAACAAATTATAGATTTTTTTTTGAAAAAAAAATATAAAATATTTTTCCGATGCATTGTAGTAATATTTTTATGTAATGAAAATCACATTAAAATTGATTGAAAAAAAATCGATACGATTTTATTATGATTACTTTTTAAAAATCTAGAACTACGTCTTAATGTTTATAAGCGCTTCGACTGTTCACTTGCATCTCAATTATGCAATACGTTTCAATATCATTGCAGCATTTGTACGAACAATTTTGTAGATAATAATCGCATAATTGTTATAAATGTGATTTTTTTACTTAACGATCGCATGTCGGCATTTTCTCTATTTGTTCATATATTTTTTAAAAATAATATATATATATATATTTCAATTCAGAAACGATGCTGAAATCGTGACGCTTTGAAGGTGATGATGATGATTATTAATTATTGAAGGTATGGAGTCTATCTGAGTTTTTCCATATTTAAATGCGCGATTATTCTCGCAAATTATTAAGATTTTCTTCGAAGAAACGACGAGTAGTAAAATTAATATTATTAAATAAATATTATAAATGCGATTATTAAATATCATATAATATCAGTAATATTTTTTTAGTGATAAATAAAGAAGTATATATTATAATTCAATTCTGATATAAATAATTTAATTATAAAAATTTCAATTATATTTTTAATTTTTCATAAAAAAAATATTCAAAAGTAGTTGTTGTTAAATAGGATTTTTAGTCAAAATTCTTCATCACGCGATTTTACGGTAGAATAATGTCAAAATCAGTTCATTCAATGTAGCTATCAATATAAATATAAATTATAAAAGTAATATTAAGATATATTAAAATTTTATGAAGAATATCTTATTTATCGACATTTTTAATTCGTTTTTGGAGATAAAACCGGAAAATTTTAAAAAAGTTTAATTTTGAAATTTTTTGAATGTGGATAGAAGTTCCCTTCCAAAAAAGTAGAATTTTATGAATTCTTTTTAGTTATTATGTGATATATATTTTAAAAATAAATTTATACTTTAAACATATGACATGATAATGCATCATGTCATACTGCGTTGGTTCTTTGCGACTTTATTGCCAGAAACTCGACTCATATCGTTCCACAACCACCGTATTTACCTGATTTTGCTCCGTGCGACTTCTGGCTATTCTGCAAACTCAAAAGACCAACGCGGGGACGCCGTTTTGACACGATTGAGGAGATAAAAATTGAATCGAAGAAGATCTTGAAGGCTATACCGGAAAAAGACTATTCCGACTGTTTCGAGGACTAGAAAAAGCATTGGCGAAAGTGCGTTTTATCGGACAGGGATTACTTTGAAGGAGATGAAATTGATTTGGAAGAATAAATTTATAAACAAATTCATCTTACTTTTTGATCACGGTGTTACATAATATTTATTGTCGAAATTGCGATTTTAAAGTTTTCATTGAAATCTACACTCCTGCAGATATATCCTTTGGCACTTTTCCAGATCGATGCAATAGTGAAATATCCGTTTTTTTTGTAACACATTGTGAAATATATCGGTGCGTCTTTCCTAAAACAAGATTCGCGCGAACCTGTCTTTCCGGTGCGCAAAGATGGCGCGCGAACAATTTCCAGAATGGCGCTCTCTCAGTTGAATGCGCTTAGCGATAATTTTTTTTTTCTTAAAAAGAAAACATTATGGCGTTTCGCTATGTGTGTGCGTTTGTTCGCCATTATGCACCCATTTGACCCACGTGTTGAACAATCACTCGGCAAGGACGCTAAAATCTCGTTAGGAGATTTAGTTTTAGTCGACACGTTCGTTTGCCAATACTTGTTTTCCAGATTCGAACGCGATTTTTCCAAAGAATATGTCGCTTTTTACGAAATATATCATAACGTATGTATATATATATATATATATATTTTAATCAAATAAAATAATACATTCATATATAAAAATTAAAACTATCATCCTTACAATCTGAATCTTGAGTAATGGGATCTTTGTAGAATCCATTTAGCGATAATCTCCAAAAAATGACTATTATTATATATTTGTGATCAGAATTCATGACTTACATACTAAATATTTACATTGTCAACTATTACTATAATATTTAAAATTTAACAGTATAATTATTACATACAAAATAACGATTTATAAAAAGAAATACTCGCGCATTAAAACGAATGGTTTAAATACATATAAAATAAATTGATAATTAATTTTGTATTTTATCGCTTAATTTTAATTATATGCTAATTAAAGTTAACATTTATATAGATATTGTTAGAATATTTATATATTTCCGTAAATATTTTTAAATATATTTGATATATTGTAATATATGTTTCTTTTTTGCATTTCATAATTCAATATTTAGGGTAATAGCTGCTGAGATATAAATAATAATAAAAAAAAATATTTACATTTATAATATGCTATCAGAAAATAAATTATAACTTCCGCAATTGACTAATTTTATGATTATTTTTGAAGTGGAATAATATTACTTCAAACATTTTGTAATTGTGCAAAGAAGTAATAAAATAATCAAATCTATTTATTTGTAAACACAATGTGTATCTGAATTTCTAAATATTGTTTTCACATTTGAATAGACAAATTTTTCATTTCGATTAAAATGTTGCATATATATATTAAAGAAATCGAATTCTTAGATTGTCATATATTTTAAATTAATTGATATTTAAAAAAAATACAATTATTTATAAGTATATTTATATATAATATACAAACTTAATCTATTCTTATAAATCCATTGTTTCATTAGAATACCAAATGAAAAAAATTGATATAAACATTGCATAGAATGCATAATCAGTATCAAAGGTTCAAATCCTGAACAATATCCGTCACGATGGTTATATAGTAACTTGAAAACAGGTATTACTGTATCTGATAATCGTGGCACGTCTGTTATACTGATGTAGTTCAAATTTGGAATATATTGCAGTATGCATATTGCATGCATTCATCATCATCATTGTCGTCAGCAACTATTTAATGTAATATTACTACAAAAGAAATCAGAATCAAACAAATATCACTGTTAAAATAAAATCTTGTATATTTCCATTTTTTAATCATACTACTGTGAATCAAAAAGTAAGATGAAATTGTCATTTATAATTCCCGGGCATTGGGAAGGTATGTAAATTTTTTCCCTAGTTTGTTAGGATTGTCTATAACATTTGCCAAGCGTCTGTTTGTCAAAAGGTTTAATTATCTCCAAGATACACGTGTTTTTACAACTCTCGGTTCCTTCATCGTGATAATGCACCATATCATACTGCATTGGTAACCACCGTATTCGCCTGATTTGACTCCGTGCGACTTCTGACTATTCGGCAAATTCAAAAAGTCAATGCGGGGGTGCCGTTTTGACAGGATTGTGAAGATAAAAACCGAATCGAAGAAGGTCTTGAGGCTATACCGGAAAAAGACTATTCCGACTGTTTCGAGGACTAGAAAAAGTATTGGCGAAAGTGCATTTTATCGGACAGGGATTACTTTGAAGGAGAAGAAATTGATTTGGAGGAATAAATAAAGAATTTACATTTTATAAACAAATTCATCTTACTTTTTGATCACAGTGTTATATTATTTTGCTTTCATCTTTAGACTTTTAAGATCCACAATCTTATTCAAAAGAATTATGTCTATTAGATTTTAATGATTCACCTTGGGATCTTCTTCTATCTGAGTTTAATTATAACATTTATAGATATATCAATATTGCTATCGTTTATTTATGTGTCCTATAAATTTAAAACATACTATGTCTTGAACAACATGATTTTTTTACTTATTCTGTCAGAGGTGAAGAATTTTTTTTTATCATTAAAGGTCATATTATTAAATTTCGGAGATTTTTTTGTACTATAATATTAATATATCAAAATATACGATAAATAAAAAAAGAAAGATTTCAAAATATCTATATATATATAGATTTATTTAATTAGTCAAAATATGATTTTTTATGATCCATTTTAAATTTTGATTACTTTTTAAAGTTTCCGGGAACTATTTTATTTTTCTATGAAAACAACTGCGTATTATTTTTATCATAATGTCGTTTAATAGTATTTCTATCAAAAATATAAATAGTTTATAAGCGATAAGCTTATAAACAAGCGATTTAATGTACGCTTTCCTATTAAAAAAGTTAAAATTATTTTATATAATATATTAAATAGAGTTAATTATATAAATATTATTGTATAAATATACGTAATTTTCTATAATTATAGATGAATAGCTGAAAAAATGCTTTCTATGTATGTTATATATATATTTATATTGCAGAATGTGACATTACTAATGTCACATTTTGCGATAATACAAAAATATTAATTATATTTTTTAAATATAATTATAAAATTCTATATTTTTGATAATTACTTGATTTTTATAATTTTCATTGTGTGATGAAATATTTAGAAAATAAAATTGAGATGTACACTGTGATCAAAAAGTAAGGTGAATTTGTTTATAAAATGTAAATTCTTGATTTATTCTTTCAAATCAATTTCATCCCCTTCAATGAAATCCCTGTCTGATAAAACGCAAGTCGAAATAGTCTTTTTCCGGTATAGCCTTCAAGACCCTCGATTCGGTTTTTATCTCTTCAATCGTGTCAAAACGGCGTCCCCGCAATGGCCTTTTGAGTTTGCTGAATAGCCAGAATTTGCACGGAGCCAAATCAGTCGAATACGGTGGTTACCAATGCAGTATGATGAAGGAAACAAGAGTTGTAAAAACACGTATAACTCAGAGATAATTAAACCTTTTGATAAACAGACGTTTGACAAATGATATAGACAATCCTACTAACATAGGAAAAAATATAATTTACCTGCCTTTTTAATGTTCGGGAGTTTTAAATGTCAATTTTATCTTTTTGAGCACATTAGTATTATGAGTGAGACATATTATAGTATATATTTTAATATTGGATATTTTATTATAATTTCAGATTTAAATTAGGTACATAAAAGTCTCTAACATAAGCAACGATGAAAGATAAAAGTATAGAATTAGATGAAGTCTACGACGATCATCAGATCAAGGATCATTCACCATCTTCATCCAGTCTTATATTCGTCTGCGACGTAACACGCAGAGATTCCAACGAAACGAGAGCTGATAATGCTTCATCGTCATCGAAGAATTCAACGTCGGTGACCGATGGAAAATTTCAGAAATTCGGTATCGTCGATGACCTCGATAGTTGTTCAGAGAGGTTTCTCAAGTCCGATAGGTGCCGAAATGATGATATAAAAAATTGTGAAGATGGCAAGAATGCGCAGACGATGAACACGGAGACGATTTTCGGCGAAGAAAAGTATCCAATGTTAGACGATAAAAATGTGCCAAATGTTCGATTAAAAAAAAACGACGAATTAAAAGAGAAAAAGCGTTGTTGCGCCTGTTGTGGTGAGGAGCGATCGATATTATTCATTAAATATTAAATTTGAATGAAATATACGAATATTTTTAGTACGAGAAAAATTCAAAATATAACTATAAATTTCGGTTGTATTGAGAAAATATTTCTTTTTCAATTACATTATTAAGCTTTAATCGACGTCGCGGTAATAATGTCTTAAATAGAATTACATTTAATAATATATTAATAGAAGATTTCATTCATAGAAAAGACAATAGAATTTTTCGTAATAAATTAAATGAGAAAAGAGTTTGAGAAGAAAAATTCAGACATTGTTCTTAATGAAATCATTGACTGTAAGGTTAATTTAACAATTGCATGACGACAAAATTAGTACTGAAATTACTATTATTTTTTTAATATTCATGAAAATGTAAATTGATATTGAAAATATAATCAAAAGATTGATATATTTATAATTTAGATTAAAAAAAAAGATAGTTTATGCAATGCTTAAATTTTAATAATTGCTTTATATATATATATATATATATATATATATATATATATATATATATATATATATATATATATATATATATATATATATATGTGGTATATATTTAATATTTTTGACCTTTTAATCTTGGAATATCATTATGTTAACCTTAAAAATATGACGCTATTGAACTTATATGTTTTGATAAAATAATAGATCTGACTATTATTACACAATATAAATAAAAATAACGACAATAAACTTCCTTAGTTATACAATTTGTTAGAGAATATTTTTAGAAATTATACTTATAATGACAGATGAAATATTCTACTACAATTATATTTTTGTTGCTATTACTGCCATCTGTAAGACATTTCAAAAGTTACAATTTGAAAAAATTCAAAATAATATATAATATGTCATTAATTTTTTATTGAATAAATGATTAAAAATTATAAACATTTAATTGATTATAAAGTAGGCAGGTATTTTAAAATTTAATTATGGCTATTGTTTATGTCACGTTATTAAATATTATTATTATATGGAATAATTATATTTTAATATTATTATATAATGATTAATGATTGTATAATTATATCGTTTTTTTTTATATATTTAATAAATTTTGAATTTATATAATTATATAATGATATTTAAAAACCAAATTATAAAATCAGGGTAATATATTTAATTATTGGTTTTGGTCACACAAAGTGTTAAAATCATTAGAAAAAAAATGTATACATTATTATAATATATTAAATAATTTTATTTTACCGCGAAGTGTGGTTAAAAATTTTATGAATAATGATGTTAATCATTTTAGGATCAACAGTAAAAATGTCCTTTGGAATTCTATGTATGTTAATTGGACTTTTAACATTAATATTTACACCATCAGATTTTTTAATGAGAGAACGCCTTAGAATGTTGCCTGGTAATTTTAACATTTTATATTTCATATTAATTCTCACTAATGAAATTATATATATTTTATATAGATTTGTGATTTTGAATTTTGATTTTAAAACACAATCAATTTTTCGATAATTTGATTTTGAATATTAAAAAAAAAAAATTATTCTTGGTATATTTCAGGATTACCAGCTTTCGATTGGTGGTATAAACCTCCGGATAATGTTTTATTTAAAATTCACATATTCAATATTACGAATGCTGAAGATTTTATTTCAGGAAAGGATGCGATATTAAATTTCGATGAAGTGGGTCCAGTGGTTTTCAAGTACAATATATTGTCAATATATTTTTTCAATGTATTGAAATAAATTTAATATGTGTATTAAAATAAAAAAAAATATTTTACAGAGAATTATTAGAACATAGTAATGTTACGTTCAATAAAAACGATACATTAACATATACCGCTCGTAGATGGCTTGAATTTATACCAGAAATGAATACGCATGTAGATTTGAATGCCACTGTTGTCGTACCAAATTTAGCTGTATTGGTACATATTTCATATTATTTAACACTGTGATCAAAAAGTAAGGTGAATTTGTTTATAAAAATGCAAATAATTTATTTATTCTTTCAAACCAATATTATCCCATTCAAAGTAATCCTTGTCCGATAAAACGCACTTTTGCCAATGATTTTTTCCAATGAATAGTTTTTTTCGGGTGCAGCCTTCAAGACCTACTTCGATTCGGTTTTTATCTCTTCAATTGTGTCAAAACGGTGTCCTCGCATTGGCCTTTTGAGTTTGAAGAATAGCCAGAAGTTGCACAGAGCCAAATCAGGCGAATACGGTGGTTGCGGAAAGATATGAGTCGATTTTTTGTTAAAAAAGTCGCGAAGAACCAATGTATGACATGGTGCATTATCGTGATGAAGGAACCGAGTGTTGTAAAAACATGTGTAACTCGGAGATAAAAAAAAAATTGACAAACAGACGCTTGGCAAGTGTTATAGACAGTCCTACCAACCTAGGAAAAAAATACAATTTACCTGCCATCCTAATTGCCGGGAGTTTTAAATGACAATTTCAACTTACTTTTTGATCACAGTAGTATATATATATATAAAAGAAGTTTATTTAGAATTATATTATGATATTAAAATTTTTATTTTATTTTTTTTAAGGGATTTGCGTCATATTTGTACGATTCGACATTAGCTTCAATCGGATTCAGATTTTTTAGGACAAAGAGGTCTCCCGTTGTCGTAAAAACGTCGATTTATAATTATCTTTGGAATTTGACGGATCCTATTCTTCAGCAAGCTAAATCGATTGTACCCGGACTGGTGCCTATGGATAATATGGGAGTTTTAAATACGGTATGTGTTAATGATTCATTATATATTGAGTTATGAAGTATAATTGTTCATAAACGTTTATGAAAGTTGTAAAATTTATTTTTTGGTTATTTGTATGATGTGTAGGCAGTTATTAATTCTGACTATCGCGTGTTGAATAAGTATAATATAATATTTTTTTTTCAGATGTACGAGGATTTTACCGATAGAGTCAACGTGTTTATCGGACCAAAATGGGGTGATAGTAAATTTTTCACAATAGATAAATTTAACGGATATTCCACATTGCCTCATTTCGGTGAAAATTCGTGTAATTACACATTTGAAAACGCCACCGAAGGTTTAATATATTCGCAAAGACTCACAAATCAATCTAAGCTATATTATTGGAGAAAAACCATGTGTCAAGTTATCAAACTGAACTTCGAAAGTATGTTTGATAGTTTTCAATATTTAAACTAAAACGTTTTTTGTAAATTATATTGTAAAATAATTTTCAGAGGAATTAGACTATAATGGCATTAAATCGTATAAATTTATATTACCAAATAATACATATCATAGATCTAGTACACCCGAACATGCAGATTGCTATGCCGGGAAACCTTTGCTTTATAACGGTATTAGTGATATATCTAAATGTTTTTTTGGTAAGAAAATAATGTTTTTTTTATTTATTTATTAAAAATATATTTAATAATAATGATATATAAATATTAGATTTACCGATGGCGACTTCTTTACCCCATTTTTATGCTACTGATGCTAGGGCTATAAAAAAAATTGGCGGCATGAGGCCGGATAGTCAAAAACATTCATCTTATGCCATAGTAGAACCAGTGAGTTTAATTATCATTTAGTCATTTAATTATTCTTTATATTATAATATTATATATATATATATATATATATATATATATATACACGTATATTTTAGATGAGCGGTACACCTCTGGAATCTTGTGCTCGTTCTCAAAGTAATATTGTTATCAGAAAACTTAAAGGTTATGATAAGGATATTCAAGCATTTAGTGATATGACTCTTCCAATGTTTTGGGGAGAATATGTAAATATTTATAAATTAGTTGCATGAGTGTATGTAAGCTGATATTAAACGACAGTTGTAAATTTACATTCATTTTCTTAAATTACAGAGTGCTTTAGAATTACCCGATTATATCTGGAATTTAGTCGAATTCACTGCAAAAGGTATACCGATAATACAACTGATTTTCAGTTTTACAGTGCTTCTAATTGGTGTACTATTGATGGCATTGGGAGCGAGAGACTTGTGCATCAGATCTACCAAGTCGTTTCATCATCATCAACAGTTTGATAATTTTGCGAGGAAAACAATATTTCTTCAGGAGAAAGATAATATTTATACGAAAACAAATTCCACTATTGTTAGACAGGTCAAAGTTTAATGGAAGTTTTGCTAAATCATATGGCAAGACATGAAGGCGTTTTGACGATTTAAAAGTTCCTTTTAATTAAAAAATATATAGATGATTAGCTAGAAGCAATGATATTTTTTTATATTTAATTGAAGATTAGTGATTGTATTTATTAGTAAATTTTAATTTTAAAAATATTTCAAGAAAATATTATTATTATAAAGCGACATCTATTGCTAAAATTTAACATTATATGTAATATATATATATATATATATATATATATATATATTAAGTATCGTTTTTTTTACATATATATATATATATATATATATATATATATATATATATATATATATATATAATTATATATAAATATTTTTTTTTATAAAATAACGCTTATTTTATTAGTTCAAAATATTTTTGATTAATTAATATGAAAATAAATATTATAGTTAGAAAAATTTCAATAGATGTCAGTAAATAAATTGTATATATATATATATATATAAAACATTTATGTAATATTATATTATTAAATTAAATGTAGAATTAATAATCTTATGAATACTCAAAATATTGAATATTATAAATAATTAAAAAAAATCAAAATGATCGATTAAGTTGTTGCAATGACGTGTTTGTTATATTTTTTTTTGTATATTTATATAATTAATTCATTTTTTGTCTTGTTTATTGATTTACAGACATATTTATATTTAATTTGTAATTTAAATCAATATAAATATAAAAAAAATAGTTCAATCTTCCAAATACACTCAACTATATAATTAAATTACAATAAAATCAAATTAAATTTATATGTTCATTCGGTTCACGATTAACATATAAATATTATTTTCTTCTGAAATTCTATTCTAAAATTTTTAAAAGATATATATATATATATATATATATATATATATTGAAAATTGTTAAAGTTGAATTTTATAGTGTAAATTTTGTCACATTTATTTTTTAAGTTATTTATATTGTTAGTGATTTTTTTTGTCAACATTAAATCACAGCAATGGAAAATATTTGTTATAAATAATAATTATTTGTTACTTCGGTGAATATTTTGACTTTTTTAACTTATCAATCAGTTTCGTTTTCCTTCCGATTTATTTGATTTATTTTTTAACTGCTTTTTTTCTTAACTCGTAATAATATTTTATTAATACAATTAAAAATTTTTAGTTCATAGATTAATATTTTTCTTCAGATATATTTCGATTAAAATCATCGATTACAAGAATTTTAAACAAACAAAATATTTTTAATTGAATTTTTGCGTTGAAATTCGTTTCTTCAGGAAACAATAAAATTATCGTAAAATCTTAAAATAATTCCTGAATTCAATTTTTTTTTGCGATATATTTTCACTGAATTCGTCTTGTGAAATACTTTCTTTCTCAACATTTGTAAAATATATTTTTTTTTTCTCAAGAAAATTTTTAATATCGATAATTTAATTAGCGGGTGAACATTAGTATCAATTGAATATTAATTATTTTCTCGCATATTTAAAAAGATCGGATTATAATTAAACGCGATTATATTGCGTTATAACTAGGATATATTTAATATTATTATTTTTTTAATTCACAAATTATTATTTCTGATGAATTTCTATTGGAATAAGATTTAAAAAAAATAATATGAATTTATCGATTGAATTTTTCTTTAATTAGTTTAAATCCTCCAGTCTGTAAATTTTTTTATTTACTAATAATTATTTTTACAAATCTGTTGAAATATATTTTTCACTTTCGTTTTCCGCTTTGTTACTATTTTTTTACTATTAAAATTAATAAAATATTTTATAAAGATTCGGTTTATTCTGTCGTCATTTCATATTTTGTTCTTATTTGATATTTATTTTCTTATTTCATATATAATTTAATTAATTTGATTTTTTTGCGCTTTGAATCACATTTTTCTTTTAAAATGATTCTTTTTAATTTTTACTATATTTTATGTAAAATTTCCACATTGCATTAATTTATTTTATATTGTATAATTTTTGTAGTTTTCACTTAAAATATATTGGAACTATAAGATTTATTATTAGGATTGATAATTTTTTTTTAAAGTCAATTTGAACATTAAATGTTTCCAATTTTTTTTTATATTAGTAAGGATTTTGTTGTTTTATCGTAACAATTTCATCATTTTATTTTTGTTCCAATTCTACTTTAAATTTATATATAAACGATTATTTATAAAAGCAAATTATTTTATTGTAATTTTTTTGTTGTTGTTCATTTCGAAATGTTTTTATTTTTATTTCATTATAATATTAATAGTCTCGGGATATTTAATATATTTTTTTTTACAATTTTACAATATATATATATATATATATATATATATATATATATATAAATTCGATCAGATATTTTTTTATTTTGGAAATGTATAGTTAAAAATTTAGGATGTTTCAAATATTATTATATATTTTTTTTCTATTCGGAATCAGGTTTGTTAGGGATTTTTCAGAGTTTAGTTAAAAAAAAATTATCGCTTAGAATTTTTTCTCTATTAGTTTCGTTCCTCCAGTCTATTAAAAATTTTATATGATTCTAATTTGGATTCATTTTCATGTCCATCCAAAAATCGTTGTTTTCATTTTCATCCATAAATTGTTTGAAAAATTAAAAACCGTTAATTTTTAATTATTTATTTTATCATTTGGTATGTTTGAAAAAAAAAAGTTAAGGTCAGTTTTTTCAAGTTTATTCGTGATTATCAGTCACTGTTTTTTTTCTTTGCGGCTGATAATTTACATTTATTTTGTCGCATGTTGCACTTTTATAGTTTATAAAATTGTTCAAAAAATTTTCTACGATTATAAATTATACGTATTTTATTTTTATATAAATTCTTTAGATCAATAAAAAAAAATTATTACATTTCGAATACATTTTCAATGTATAGGATTTTTTAGAATAAAAAGTATTTAAAATGCGAATTTATGTTGTTGAAAATTCGAATGTTTCACGAATAATTTTCCATTTTGCGTTGAAATTTAATAATACTATGCAAATTTATAAAATTTTAATTTTTAACATTTTTTCATTTCTTAAAATTTTATTTAATTTCATAGTTTATTTTTCGTAAGTAATATATTTTAATATTGATTTTCTTGGATTTTTTCTGTTTTATATTATACGTATATTTATTTTAATCTGTCATCAGATTATAACTATCATTGTGTAATAAATAATATTGTCAAAAATACGTTTTAATTTTCTATATCGGATTTCCACATTTATTTATTAGGAATATTGGATAATTGGTCTATTATTTTGGTGTAAAAAAAGTCAAATATTTACTGTTTTTATTATATGTATAATTTATTTTTTCCCGATTTGAATTTATTATAATCATTACGAATTGTAAAAAAATATAAACGATTTCATTATTGAATATGTTTTATTATTCCATTATATATATATATATATATTGTTGTTAAAATGGATCCATTAACATTTCTATCATTTAGAAAATAATTTTATCTGGGTGAAATTTTAAATAAGTCATCGACCGGAAACGGATCTTGTTTTTCATTATATTCAAATTTTGATTGAAAAAAAAAATCAAAACAATGGTGAAAAAAACCGGAGAAATAGTGAAAAGGTCAAGTGTTATAAGAAAATAGGTACTTTACACGGATATTAATAGAATTTTTATTCAATATTATGATTAATCATCGATTCATTAAAATTGATAATTGAATACGTATAATAATTTTTGACACTTAATATTTATAATAAATTTTTGCACATTTCAAACCTTGCAAAAAAACAAATAATTATACTGCTGTGATAAAAAATCAAGGACAAATTGTTATTTAAAACTCCCGGGCATTAGGAAGGCAAGTAAATTATATTTTTTTTTCTAGATTGGTAGGACTGTCTATAACACTTGTCAAACGTCTGTTTGTCGAAAGATTTAATTATTTAGCTTTTAGTGCTTTTATAACTCTTGGTTCCTTCATCATGATAATGCCCCATGTCATACTGCATTGGTGCTTTGCGATTTTTTTGACAAAAACTCGACTCATATCGTTTCGCAACCACCGTACTCGCCTGATTTGGCTCCGTGCGACTTCTGGCTATTCATAAAACTCAAAAGGCCAATGCGGGGACACCGTTTTGACACGATTGAGAAGATAAAAACCGAATCGAAGTAGGTCTTGAAGGCTATACCGGAAAAAGACTATTCCGATTGTTTCGAGGACTGGAAAAAGCGTTGGCTAAAAAGTGCATTTTATCAGACGAGGATTACTTTGAAGGAAATGAAATTGATTTGGAAGAATAAATAAAGAATTTACATTTTATAAACAAATTCACCTTACTTTTTGATCACAGTGTTATATATAGCTATTAAAATCTGACCTACATTTTTATTACAGATGATTTTTTTCCCCAATTTTCGCTCATTGTTTGAGAATATTAATTTGTAAAAAGGTAAGCGACTTTTATATATAATATTTATTTTTTGTATGCCGAATTATAATTTTATTTTTTATATATTGCGTTCGTACAAACTTCATGAAGTATCGGTAATTATTCGTATCAAGGTTGATTCAAAAAGGTATTATACAAGGTTGTGACAATGTTTTTTTAATAGTATTTACTTATACCAGTGCTTCTCAATAATTTATTTTTTGAAATTAAATTTATATATAACATATATGTTTAAAAATAATATTTTTTTTATCGATTTCGATTGACCTGCTTGTGATAATTTTCATTTTAATTATTGTACAAAATCGAGTCATCAGATCTATGTATAATCATTAAATATTTTATTGCAGATTTTTTGTGCGTTATGAAAATGCTTAGAATCACTGATTTATAAAACACTTTATTGTTTTTGAAATATATAATACATATAATTTTTGAATTTTGATTTACTAAAAATATTAATCACTTAATCATATATTCATAAGAATTTAGATAAATGATTCAATAATACGAGTTATTATTATTTTACATACTAGTAATACGTGTATTAATTTATATCTATTCAGCGAGTGATGTCTAACCTTTTTTTTCGTATGTTTCGATGCTGATAAATAATTAAAACATCGATATTTAGCAATGCTCAAGGTTATTTGTAAATTATATAAGTAAAAAAGACAAACATAAATAAATTTATTGTTTATAATTTGCGGTTTGAGATTTTAATGTAAAATTTTATGTCAAGTTTTTTCCGATTATATTTGATAAAAATCAAATTTTAATCATTAAAAATTTGAAAAAAATCGATATTTATTATGAGCATTTTTTGCAGTATTTTTATTAAAAATATAGAATATGTAATTCATTAATAAAAAGTGTTTTTTAAAGGTTGATCAAACAAAATTTGTTTATAGACCTTGATTCTAAAAAATCCGCACCGTCGAATAATTTAATTTTTCGTTTTCTTTTCATATTTTTATATTATTTATAATCGAAATAGTGGCACAAAAGAATGATTTTTTTTCTTTGAATAAATAAAATGGAATGTTATATGGTGGAATTTTTTAGAGAAAGATTACGAACTTCCTGACCCTTTTTTTATGTTTAAGGTCCAACGTTTTCGAATGCGCATAACATATAGGAATACGAATAAATCAGAAGGGATTCGAAATATGTAGGTCACAAACTTTCAGGTTTTCAATGTCGATAAACGACATTGAAAATCTGATATTTGTTTTTATTTTTCCACGAGAGCAACAATCTTCGTTATGTTTACTTTGATATTGTTTATTGATTCTTGAAACGATGTGTAAATATTTGAAATTGATTCAGAACTTTCCTGATGATTTTTTATTTATTTATTTATTTTTTTGGAAAGAAAAATATATGAATTTTTCCTCTAAAAATTATATAAAAAAATATCATATAGAAAAGACACTTTTAATAATTTGTTTTGTTCACTCATAAGAATGATTTCGCTTTATACTATATATTTTATATAAGAAATGATCAAAGTACAATTAATAGACAAGTGGAAAAATGTTGTTTTTCTTGAAATTATGGTTTAGATGTGATATTTTTGTATTGCAGTGTAATTAGAACTCGTTTTGTTAATTGAATATGAGTATTTGTATTTGATTTTGTATACTAATTGTTTTATAGTGTATCGAGATATTGTTAATAATTGATCGCTAATTAATAAATATGTAAATAATAGAGAAAAGTTGAAGATTAAACTGTAAAGGAAAATGATGACGATTTATAATATAATTGTATATTAATTAAAATTTAAGAAGAGCACCGATAATTATTACGGGAATTTCCAAAATGAATCGAAACGTTTAAAATGACGTCATAAATAATTTAAATAATGTTATAAGAGTTATATAAATTGATAAAATAAATAGTTTATAATTTATATTATTATAAATACCGCTTATCGCATTATGACAATATTATAAAATTCAACGAGAATTTATAGTTTAAAAATAGATATTTCTAAATGCGTACAAGGATTTTTAGATGCAATCTAATATTATAATATTGCACTGGTGTAATGTATTTTTATTTTATTTTTTCAAAGGATAATTATAATAAAATCCAACGTTTATTTACGCATAATAAATTAAATTTTATATAAGATCAAACATTGACATTTATCGAGTTAAATATATATATATATATATATATATATATATATATATATATATATAATTTTGCATACGAAAATGTTTTGAACAAATATTTATATTGGCGACGAATTATTCGATTTCATATTGAAAATAAAATTTTTCAAATATATTTATTTTTAATGCCGATTCGGTAATTTTTTATTTATTTATTTTTTCATTTAACGAATAAAAATTATCAATTAAATATACACACACAAATATTTATATTAAAATAAATAAATAATAGCTTATAATGACTCTTTATGGTTATTCTGACCTCATGCAATCTGTGTTTCGTCGTATTTCAGAATTAATAGTGTTACATGTTTAAACGTGATCGCCATTTTTCAACATATAATCAACGAAATCAATATGGCGACGCGTAAATATGGCGGCCGATAACGGAAATCGACAGCGAAACATCTTCATTACCAAATCGGCAATATATATATATATATATATATATATATATATATATATATATATATATATATAAATCCGTATCGGGATGAATTTCATAATTTAATCCGTTTGATATTTAACGATTCAATATTTTTGATATACGAGAAAAAAAGGTCAACGTCTTCAATGAACGAAAGTAAAATTATATGAATAAATTTTATATTTTTATTTGTCTATAATTTATGTATTTGATATGTCAAAATGTCTTTTAACCGTTCTATTTGAATAATAAAAAAAAAATATATATAATGAAAAAAAACGCACTTTTCAATTATCTTGTATATTGTGTATACATTCTATTATTTTATGGGGCCAATTATTTTCATATTATGAAGGACATGTTTAATTAAGAATTTACATATTTAGACGTAGTATTTAAAGGGTAGTAATTGAATGAATATATATTAAAAATTATAATATATCACTTTTTCTATTTTATTTAGATTTTTCAAAAAATAAATATTTGATATTAAAATACTAGCAATTTATATATATATATATATATATATATATATATATATATATATATATATATATATATATATATATATATATATTATAATATAACACTGTGATCAAAAAGTAAGGCGAATTTGTGTATAAAATGTAAATTCTTTATTTATTCTTCCAAATCAATTTCATTCCCTTCAAAATAATCCCCGTCCGATAAAACGCACTTTTGCTAACGCCTTTTTCAGTCCTTGAAACAGTCGGTATAGTCTTTTTCCGGTATAGCCTTCAAGATCTTCGATTCGGTTTTAATCTCTTCAATAGTGTCAAAACGGCGTCAGTCCCCGCATTAGCCTTTTGAGTTTGATGAATAGCCAAAAGTCGCACGGAGCCAAATCAGGCGAATACGGTAGTTGCGAAACGATATGTGTCAAGTTTTTGGCGGAGTAGTCGCGAAGAACCAATGCAGTATGATATAGTGCATGTGATGAAGGAACCAAAAGTTATAAAAACACGTGTAACTCGGGGTTAATTAATTAACACTTTTGACAAACAGACGCTTTTCAAATGCAATAGACAGTTCTACCAATCTAGAAAAAAAAATACAATTACCTTACTTTTTGATCATAGAAAATTGTTCATATATATATATATATATATATATATATATATATATATATATATATATATATATATTAATATTGTTCATACAAGGATTTTAATTAAAGAACGAAGGTTTTAAATATATTTTAATAATTACTTCTATTATATTTTAGTGTCAAGGAAGCAATTGGTGAAAATATAATCATTTAATGAATATAATTAGATTAAAAAAATACATATCGAATAAAATAGATCAATGTTGAATGCTTTTTTTTATCATTGATAAATAAAAATATGCCGTGTAATTATATTATTGTAATAAAGTACATATATTATATATATATATATATATATATATATATATATATATATATATATATATATATATATATATTTGAAATGTATTATTTAAACGCAATTTAACGGTTCAATGTCACGTTAAATAAAATCTATTATATAATGCGCCGCAGCACGTTTGAAGAAATGTTGAAAGTAAAGGGTCGATCTAATGCAGAAATGTTGCATTTTCACTTTCACTTTCTAAACGAATGCATATTTTGCTTATAATATGCAGTTTTTCATTTTATAATTTCACTGATTTTATTTTTGCATTACTGAAAGCGACATTCGAAACATATTTCATCGACTTTAATTATAATGTATGAAGCAAAAACGTAAGTAAATTATAATTTTTATATATAATTGTGAATAAATTCATTCACCGATACTTTTTTATATTTTAGAGTTCCAACCTTTAATTATAATAAAAAAAAATTCTATTTTATATTATATCAAAAAAATGATCATGAAAATGTCATTGCCAAATAATAAACATGTTGTTTTTTGTCGTAATGCACTTTTTCATTTACATTTTTTTGATATATTCAATTTTTATGATATCTGCTATTATTATCGATAAATATATATTATTCGGATTTTTTTAAAATGTATTAATTTAAAAATTAAAATAGTATTTTATATTAAAAGACGATAAATAGATATTTTTTAAAAGTTTGACAATTACTGCAGTATTACTGTAATTATGTGCACATTCATGCTATAATGAATTTGTTTTTTTTTTGTTGTCCTTCGAATTGTTTATTTATTATTTTTTAATGAAATGATCGCTTTTACATCCTGTATTTGTGCAAGGATGAATTGAAATGTTGTTTAAGAGGAATCATAAAAATTAATGTAATATAAATAGTTATTATTTAATAATGCATTATATATATTAAAAAGATATATATATATATATATATATATATATATATATATATATATAAATAGATGAATGGACGAGTAATTATAGAATTGTGTGATTAAATTTATTTTTTCCGCATAATTAAAATAATATAAAAGAATATCTATATTTATATATATATTTTGGTATAGTAATTTATATTATATTTCGTGACCTTGTCTCTTTAAATCACATCATTATATTATTATATATTAATTTTTTTTTGTACGATGATTTGAAATGTTATTTAATAATATTGCACGTAATATTTTAATGATTTTCGATTTTCGTAAAATATGATTTATACTTCATTTTTAATTTAAAACCTGTTAAATAAACATTGATGTCAACGATTGATTTAATTGTTGAAAATTTCTCAAAAACACATCCTTTTTCGTCATATTAAGAAATTGTAAATTTTTATTTACGAATTTTAAAATCTATATATATTTTTATATGGAAAACTTTATAAATATGTCGATCGATGAAAATTATTCTTATGACCTTAAACAGGTTGATAACCTCTGATTTTTGCTATAATTTTTCGAATATATATATATTATAATTTCGATTTCATAACGATGTTAACATATTATATGACGTATTTTCAAATATTAAAAATTCAACGCAAAAGTTAAAATCGTTACGGTTTATGGTCGTTATAAAAATTAATTTGGCTTAAATATTATTTTAATGCACGCGATTGATGGATGTTTACAAAAATGCGGTGAATTATATCTGATTTTTTCTATTTTCGGAGCATATTTAAAGTTCAAAAAACGTGTATGCGGAAAAAAATAAATTAGACGATCGTGAAAAACCGAGTTTCCTTATTTTTTTTTTTGATAACAAAATGTGAATTTTTCGATTCAATCTATATTCAATAAATAAAATGAAATATATATGAATAGTTTTTTCATAGATTTTTTAAAATTTTCAATTGATATTTAAAAGTATTATTGAGAATACCATTAAATTTTATAAGACAGATTAAAAAATTAAAACATTATTATTTTTCATAAGAATCTGATAGATTAGATTATCAAAATTAAAACTCAATTTTCATGCATAAAAAAATCGATTGGTATAAATTTAATATAAAATAATAAAAAAAATATTTACGTAACATTTTTTTTTCTATTATTAAATTATATATTAATCACGTTTTGATTGTATAATTATATATTGAAAAAAATAATATTGTATTATCAATTATTAAACGATGAAAAATTTAATTTGGCAATTTAATTCATCTTCAGACATTTTTTCAGACACGTTTTTTTAAATATATATATATATATATATATATATATATATATATATATATATATATATATATATATATATAATATACATACACACATGTTTTGCAAATTCATGTCATAATAGTCATCGGTTTCGTGTTAAAATTAAGGAGTTAATGATGATCTTTGACCGTAAAAAAAAAGTCATTTTGTCTTTGTAAAAGTGTACAAGAAAATCGCAGTATTCTAGTCAGTTCTTGTTCGGTAATCGTGACGATTACTCGTCGTCAACGAGTCCTTTAAAGTATATTTATATATATATATATATATAAACGATCAGTGGTTCTCAAAGAATATTCGTTGAAAATAGTCGATTTGGATCGACTCGATTCATACATTAAGGTATTATTGTTTTTTTTCATAGATTTTGTTCTTAAAGCGGGAAAATTCCGTGAAAATTTATGAATTACGAGTCGGAAAAGTGTTTTAAAAATTATGTTTTATTTATATAATATAGATATAGTATGAATAAACATCGGAGTGCTTTTAATTGATTTTTGTCATTTTAAAAGTATTTGAGTAAATATGTTTAGTTGAAGCGTTTCGTAATATTTTTCATAGTTATGATAAAAGTCACGTACAGATAGATTTATGATAAATATTGATATCTATTATTTTTTTTTGCAACGAAGATTTTTATTAATTTAATATTTTATGAAAAATAAAATTTATTAAAAAAATGTTAATTATATTTTTCAGTATTAACTTTTTTCAGACTTTTTATGTATTTTATAAAATTTCATGTGTTCATAATTTTTTTCAATACATTATGATTGTTATTTTTATGATGATTTTAAAAATTTTTCGTCATATATATATATATATATATATATATATATATATATATATATATATATATATATATATATATATAATGTATTATTATTTTTTTTGAATATGGAATGATGTAATATTATTCCATATTAGTAATTATAGTACAAAAAGCTAGTATTTTTAAGCATATTGTTGTGTTGTTCCATAAAATGTTTAATTCAACGATTTAGTGTCGCAATCAATTAATATTCAATTTTATGGAAAATGTACGCGCAATTGAATATAAGGGCATTCATATAATGTGACATTTGCAATGACATCATTTTAAATGTGATAAAAATTGGAAATTATATTGATTGTGTCCAAATGGTAATATTCCAAAATTCCAATGACAAAAAGGATTTTTTTTTGTAAATTAAAATAATCAACGTTCAATTAATGAATTAATTAATATTTTTTAATAGAAAAAAAATATTGCTTAAAATTTTGTGATTAACTTTAATTTATAAATAGATAATTTTGATTTGTTAATAATAAAATAAAAATTATTATAATTAATAAAAGTAAAAATTTGTTAGAAAATTTTCTTCATATATATTTTGGCTTATATTAATTATTATTTATCACATCCTGTATTTAAATTTATTTCCATTTCTATCTTAATGATGTGTTAGTAAATATATTTTTTTGATCAATATATATATATATATATATATATATATATATATATATATATATATATATATAATATTCCATTTTAATATGCGATCACTTTGTAATGTTTATTCAGTGTGAATGAGGCTTTATACGGTCGATCCTTGAGTAGAGTAAAAAATAAACATATTATAATGGTCATTAATATTTTCCACGTATCGTACGTCGATGTGCTTTACAATTAATTAATAATTAAATATGCAAAACGTATTCCGATAAATAACCACTTGTTAGAAATTGCAATTATAGTCAATAAACAATACACATTGTAGCTTATTAAAAAATATTTAAACCTAGATAAAAAAAATATAAAATTCCTAGTTTAAATCTATAATATTCTTTGATATTATATACATGGTATATATTATGTAACGCTTACATGTTTTTTGATCTAATATTTATATATTTTCTCAATAATAAAGTGCTTCTCAAACTGCGCAACTTTATTTTTGCGACCTTCAAAATACACATTATTTTTTCCATAACCTATTCGGAACTTTTTAAATATCAAAATCAAGGTTAAATCATATTAGAAAATCGCGAAATATTTTAAAATCTTCAAAAAATCACTAATATATTATTTTATTTGTATTAAATCAATTTTTTTGTCGGTTAATTAATAAAATTATATTATTTTTTTTAAATAGAGAACGAATTCTATTGATTAATGAAAAAAAATTGTAGGCTTATTTTACGCTAAAAATCGTAATAAAAAAAAAACAGATAGCAAAAAAACTAGTACCGGTAAAAATCATCAATCATTGATTCTATTGAAAATAAAAATAAAAAATGATGATGTCATAAATTCCGTCGAAAATTGCTTCGTTCATTTGCACTGTCATTTTCAATTAAAATTATATATTTAATACGTTGTATTTTTAACGAGGAAAAAATGGATTCACAAACGAAAAGGCGTTTAAAGAAAAAACCAGTACGATTAAATGAAAAATAAATAACTAAATAAAAAAAACGACATTGTTCATGACTTTTTGAACTTGCGTCTGTTTGTCTGATTCGACTTCGAGTGATGATTTTGCAGCTTTTCAATATGGAAAATGAGAAATTTTTGTACATATTTCAATTTACATTTCCGGAAAATTATTTTATATTTTTTTTTCTATAACGTTTATAAGTATTTTTTTGTTTGATTTTATACTAATATATAGTGTATTCATTGTTCTCAATTAGGTAATAAAGTCACTGAATGATTATGATGATATATATATATATATATATATATATATATATATATATAATAGTTTTTCCGGGTTCCGAATTGGAAAACTCAGTTGTAAACGATATACGAAAAAACCCGGAATATATACCGTTTTAGGAATTTATGTATTTAAAGATCTATATTTAATCCGTTTTCGGTTGCCGATATCCATTTTTCAATTTTGGAATAATTAAAAATACATTTTCCATATTAATTTTCAATAATAAAATATTAATTATATTGATTTTTTTTAAACGATTTCAAGGTTTATTTTTCTAACGTTGTACAAAATTTTGTTCAATCGTTTGAGATTTTTTTTCAGGATTTTAATAGTGTTTTTTTTTTAAATTATAAATGACGTGATTTATTTCATTAATCTATCATTGTCGTCATGAAACATTATTTTTTTTTAATTCGACAATTTGTAAATAGTTCTAGTTAGATAATTTGCATTAGATAATTGCGTATGATTAAATAAATATTATGACATGTACTAATAGACTTATCGTGTAATAATATTACATGTAAACTATTATGTATAATTTATTCACACACACACAAAAAAAAAACATTGATCATTTTTAATTATATTTTTATAAATATTTTTGACGTTTAATAAATTTCAAAAAATATCTTTAATGCGAATTTATATGGTGAATCTATTACAATAAGGAAATGTATTAAAATGGATCGATCAAAATTGATACCAAATAAACCTTTTTTTTGTATTGTATTTTTTTGCGATAAATAAACTTTGTATTATTGTGTTTAATGACAATATGCAATATTTTATTTTTGATATTTGAATAATTCATAATCAAATGTGAAATATAAAGACGTAAGTAAATATAAAGTTTTATCTAAATAATTTTTCAAGGATTGCGATCGATCATATTGTATACAATGTTGTTATTTTGACATTATTATTTATTTAAATAATTTATTAGAATAATTCAGATCAGATTTCCGAGTAATAATTTATAACAAAAAAAGTAATAAAAATAAATACTTTGAGATTCACTGAATTTAAAAGATAGGAGATTTAAAATATTTTTTGTACAGATTTTATGAAAGAAAAAATAAAAATATTTCTAATAAAATATAATTATTTTAATATATAATAAAATTAGAATTTCGTCTCTTTTATATTTTAATGATGTATTCTACAATAATTTAAACAAAATAAAAATAAATAAATAGATATAAAGACATTATTTAACGATTTATTACTTTTAAATCTTTATAATATTATTATATATATCACCTTTATATATAAATATAATATATAAAATTATAAATAAATATAGAAAATGTTGATTTTATATAATATATTATATTATATAAAAATGTTAGTCATTTTAAAAATATTAATATGTGTGTGTGTGTGTGTGTGTGTGTGTGTGTGTATGTGTATGTGTATTTATTAAAAAAATAAAATTTATTAAAGAATTTAATAAATTTTATTTTTATGATTAATTTATTAATCAATTAGTAAATTTTTCCAAAAAAATAATATTTTTAAATCAAATAAGTATAATTAGACGACTTCCTATATTAATAAAAAAAAAGTGTATAAATTAATATATTAAATATCTAATAACGAATCGATATCGATAAATTAATTATGAAGGAAATTTCGCATCCGAAAATCCTTCAAAAATATTCATGAAAAAAATTTATGCAATATTTGCATCCATTCAAACTGACGTAACGCGGAATTAATTGCATTTTATTATTTATCTGAAAAATAAATATATAAGTTTAAAATAAACGTAAACAAATCTAAATGTCGTAGCTTTTTTCTACGATTCGAGGCGATCAACCTATCGTAAATAATTTCGTCCGTGAAAATGAAAAAGATGTCGGCGAATTCGTTGCGAAAAAAAAAATATATATATATATATATTTTTTTTTTTTACACAGACCAAGTAGGTCATCGACTATGGTCAAGGTTTGACAGTGGTCTGATCAATTTCGAAAAAAAGACCCGGTCGTTTTGAGAGAGTTTTGCAGAGACTTTGTTGCGCAATACATGTAAGATATTTACGATAAACTTTCTCTGTCGTATAGCAGTATGAAATCGTACGTTTTTATGTCAATTATGTCTATACGACATTTCGACATGTGATGTATTGACGAATGAATTTATTTAATTGTATCACTACATATATATATATATATATATATATATATATATATATATATATATATATATAATATTATTACTTTAAATAATTTGTAATTGGGTTAATATAGAATTTTTGTTCAATAGTCTGAAGTACAAATTTTTTTAATATATTGGTTGTGATATGTTTGTATTAAAAATTACATATGACAGTTCATCACATTAATATATGATTACATTTTATATCGTTTCACTGTTTTGATATGAGTGAATTATATATATATATATATATATATATATATATATATATATATATATATATATATATATATGATTTTTATGACAAATTGACATGAGATAATAAGTAATTTATAGAAATATTCAAAATCATCATAGAAATATATCGTTTAATAATTGTATTTTATATAAACTTTATGCCATTTTTAATACGTGATAAATCAACGTATAACAATTTATCACGTGAATAATTCGATATATTTGTATATTTTTTTTTATATATTTTTGATTTCTGAATATTTGACAGTTTGACACGTGATATTTATTTGCAAGATCAATATGTGATATACTGTCAATACTCATCGTACGTTCTTTTACTATTGTTAACTATTTTTTATAAATGAAATTTTTATTATATATAAGAAATATGTGTATAAAAAAATAACAATAATAAGTTACAATATTTTTTTTGACAATATTTTAAGTTAATTTTATAATATAAACATTTTTGTCCAAAGATATCGCAATATATTAATTACAAAATTTAAAGTTAAAAAAACAGATAATTTAATCAATCATTATCGTGAAAATAATTTTTTGGATATGGAAAATAATCTTCCATAAAATATTTATAATATAAATAACAATAATATAATTATATTTTCCATATAATTAAGTTCAATTTTCATATTTAAATATATTTAATTAAAAATCTTACTAATAATAAACATAAAGATTAATCAAAGTTTTTGATGAAAAGAATTTTTTTTTCTAAATTTATATAAAATATATTATAACCTGTTGAATTTGAAAGCAAAGTAGATAATTCTGAGTGCAAGATTCTATCATTTTGCTACGTATAAACTAGTATAAACTTAAAAGAAAACTCGTTATAGATTTTCTTCCGCGTTTCATTTATCTGCAAAAAATGCTTTTCAACGCGAATAATCAATTTTCAATTTATTTCCGTCTAGAAATTAAATAAAACATTACCAGAAATTATTTTACAAATTACACGTTTCTAATGAGACCTCTAATCTCCACGGTTTTTAATCATTTACGATATTTTTTTGGTAAATTTTGAAGGCTAAAATTTATTTAATAAAAATTGCATTTTCACTTAATAATTATTAACGCATTAATTTATTTAATTTAATAAACAGGAAAAATAAAATTTCACAGCAAAATATTTTTATTGCACACATTTAATTCTTGACAAGTATAAATTACAAAAATATTTTTTTTTATATATAAATGAAGAAAAATTAAATAAATTTTTCTTTCTAATGTAATGATTAATGTTTGTTTTCAAAGCTTTTTTTGAGACTTTAAATTCATTCATAATTTTAATTCTAGTTATTTTTACCCAATTATCCGAAAAAAATGTTTATTAATGAGTTACAAATCAAAATTAAATTTATCAAAAAAAAAATCTTAAAACAAATAATTTTATTTTTCGATTTACGATTTATCTCTGACAATAGCTGAAACAGGATGCGATAACTATTATTTTTATAAATATAATATTTGATATTCAACCGTAATTTTTAATGCACAATAATGGAATTTTTACTTATATATATATTTCCATTTTTTTTCTCACAATTAAAGTGCACTCGATGTTAATGCATATATATATATATATATATATATATATATATATATATATATATTAAAAATAAATATAACTCCCCGTGTGACGTATTTAATCATAAAAAAGCTTATATCCGACCATAAGTGCTATATTACTATTTACATTGCTTTCAATAATAATTTATAATTGTGAACTACTTCAAAATAGCAAGTGCTTTATGCTTATTTTTTGCTAAAATATATGTCATTAAATTTAATGTGTTTGTTCGTAAAAGTGTTAAAGCATGATCGAAAGTAATGTTAAATATTGCTTGACATAAATCAAATATTATATATATATATATATATATATATATATATATATATATATATATATATATATATATATATATATATATAATGTGTGTCAAATATTTTTCAATATTTATTATAATTGGTTCCGGGATCAATTATGGATATTTATATTTTTTTAACACTGAACCATTAGTCGATATGAATTGAGAACCATTGGTTTGTAGTATTTTTTTTTAAATAATCTTTCATACAAAAAAACTACACGTTTATAAGAAAAAGTGTTTCAGTATGTAAAACAGTTCGAAATGTTGGCATCGTTCGTGAATTTAATAGTTTTGGTCGTAAGAATATTGTGATACGCGGCCATAACCAACATTCGCATACTTGTTAGTTCTAGCCATGTACACGTTTTTAACGCAATAGCACTCGGAGTGCTTCACATTTAAATGAAATTTCCTATTAAAAGTGTGTCAAAGTCGCCTATTCTGCATGTAATGCTTTTCGTTCTGTTCGTCGGTAATGAACGGGTTAATTACCGAATAAATACCGAAGCGTTTCTCTATTGTGTTTACCGATAATAAATATTTGTTATATATATATATATATATATATATATATATATATATATATATATATATATATATATTTATTTATTTATATGGTTTTAGTCTTAAAGGACGCGATATAATATCGTGGATAAAGAGTAAAGATGAGTCAACTGGAAGGCAGCGACATAACATATCGAGACATGGTCGATAATGAGCAGGTTTTGAACTCGCCGATTAAAAATTTCTATGACGGACAAACGATATTTATAACGGGAGCCACTGGATTTATGGGAAAAATTCTAGTGGAAAAACTGTTAAGGTAAGTTTTTACACTTTATATTAAAACAATTTAAAATACGAATATTTCAATATATGATGTATGATTTTTATATATAAAAAAAATAATTATTTATAATTAATTTTTAATATGTAAAAAACTGACTATTTGTTTTAAAATATAATTCATTTTAAATAGTTTATGTGTTCTATAGAATTTCAATTTAAAAACCATCGTTATAGATTGTTCAAATATAAATTAATAGAATTTTAGAATGTAACCCCTTTTTATACATACATATATATATAGAAATTTGTGTTAGAAATGATTTTTGTTCATAAAAAGTTAGTAAATTTCTAAAATATTATTTTCTATAATTATATATTGTATTGAAACTATATAGAGAAAATGTATTGCTATTGAAAAATATGAAAGAAAATTCGAATAGGAGATATTCATAGTAATTTGCATTAATGTCTTATAATAATGAAATGCAAATTGAAAGTTGAATATTGAGCTTTAGAGAATATTTAAAGACAAATGGAAATTTAGAGAAATACTTTACAAAATACTAACAATAAATCACTGACAAAGAGTTATTGACATATTTTAATATACGAAGACAAAACTATATATTGTAAACTATTATTTGTATTGAGTCAAATTGAATGACGTGTTTTGACATCGATGATATATTTTTTAATTTCCTTTTATATTTTTTTAAGCGATCAAAAATAAAATATTTACCCGTTTTTTTTTATACTAAATCATATTTTTAACAAAAGTTCTAACGGTCAAGTGTAATTTTGCGATTAAACGTTTTGATTTTTCCTGTTTGTCGATTTAATAAACATTTTTTTTCTTTTTCATATTTGAAAGCCCTTGGCCTTTAGAAGTATAAAAACATATTTAAAAAATTATATATCAGAAGAAGATAAATAAATTAAAATATATATTATAAATAAATTAAAATATAAAGAAAATTTTATTATTTTAAAAATATAATTTTTGTAAAATATAAAAATATAAAAATATAATTTTTCTCTAAAAAAAGAGAGCTTTTTTTTAGAGAAAAGAAATGATTTAAAATTTATATAAATGATAATGATATTTAAAAATATTGTCATTCAATAAATAATTGGGCATATTTTTTTTCAGGACCTGTTATGGAGTTAAAAAGTTAATAATATTAGCCAGGCCGAAAAAAGGAAAAGAAATCGAAAAGCGTTTCGAGGAGCAGTTTTTAGATCCGGTATGATTTTATAATTTATATTTTATATTTTTACTACATTCAGATTATAAAATTTATATATAATTTATTTGTTATATAAATGTATTTAAAAAAAATCGGTTATTACAATGCAGCATTTTTCTGATTTTAAAAATACGGTGATATGTTAAATTTTTCAATATCGTTTAATTTTTTTTATATATATTTTTGTCAACTTTTTTCAATATATAAATAAATGTTATCGTTAAAATGAAAAAATCCATAGTCTCAAATTATTTCATAATACAATTATAGTTAGGAGTTTAAATTTGGAATCACAAATAATATATAAAAATAGAAATGAAAACGATTAGCAGTTTCGATATTCATATCAATGGAATATTAAATAATTATTTATTCATATAATATATATATATATATATATATATATATATATATATATATATATATATATATATATATATATATATATATATATATCGCATATTATCTAGATCTGTGATCAAAAAGTAAGGTGAATTTAAATTAAATCAATGTCATCCTTTTTAAAGTAATCCCCGTCCGATAAAATGCACTTTTGCCAAAGCTTTTTCCTGTCCTCGAAACAGTCGGGATAGTTTTTTTTCCGGTATAGTCTTCAAAACTTTCTTCAATTCGTTTTTTATCTTATTGGGTGTCAAAATGGCGTGTCCGCATTGGCCTTTATGAGTTTGCTGAATAGTCAGAAGTCGCACGGAGCCAAATCGGGCGAATACGGTGGATACGGAACGATATGAGTCGAGGTTTTGGCAAATGTAGACAGTCCTACCAACCTAGGAAAAAAATATAATTTATCTACCTTCCTAATGTTCGGGAGTTTTAAATGACAATTTCATCTTATTTTTTGCTCATCAGTAGTATGTAATAAAAAAAATAAAATTAACATCGTAAAATTATTTAAAATATTTTTTTTAATATATATTTATTTTTATTCTCAGTAAAAAAATAGCATATAAGCACGTCTTGATCAGTTCTAAAGTGAGCGATTACTTAAAAAGCGGCAATATGTATTCAAAACGTCTACTTCACTTTCTAGTACTTGTATTAAGTTTGCTATAAAAAATCTACGTGCGTACGTTTAAAAACAACCGATGTGATATATAGACAATTTTGGGCCTAAGTGTATATAAGGATAAAAAAATATAATATGAAAAATAAATAGATAAATATTAATAATGTATGTAAAAACTGAGGTCGGATTTTGATGGAAAAATGTTGTGTTATAGTATTAAATTTATTTTTCCGATTAATCTTGTTTTTATTATGATTTTTTTTTATATTTATATATAAATATGATATTGGCAAAAATTATGTATATTTATGATAATTTAATCTGCTATAGTATAATAGTAAATTTCGAACGATTTTCGCAATGTGTATTAAAATATGCGCGTATATATATATATATATATATATATATATATATATATATATATATATATATATATATATACAGTAATATGCGAATAAAATTGATTAAATTAGAAAAAATATCGTAAAAATATTTTAGAATTTTTTTAATAGTATTAAAATAATTTATACAGATTTAAAATATTTGTTTATCGGTTACATATTTGAAATTAATCTATTTTGTAAGTATGACTTAATATTTATATAAAATAAAATAATGCTTTAATAGTATGTTTCGAATTAGATTGTTTATATTGTAATATGATATATAGTATTTAGATTATATAAAAATATGAAACATATATTTTGGACGACGCTATATATAGAGGGTTATATATATATATATATATATATATATATATATATATATATATATATATATATATATATAATTATGTAGACGATATTCAAAAAAATGTGTATAAAAAATTTTTTTTCTTGTCAGTTTAGTGGCATTTTAAATCAAAAAGTTAAACGCGGATGCGTAAAAATACATCTATAGTATGTTTTGGATATTTATATATATATATATATATATATATATTTTTTTTTTTTTTTTTTTGAAAATATAATATAAAAAAATATATTACATAAAATATATTAAATATTCAATTCCAAGTGAGTGAAATCACTAGAAGCTTTAAAATATATATATTTTTAACGACGTCAATAACCTAAAAGTTTTCAACAAGTTTAACTAGTTTGTTGGGTTTTTTTTGTCGATATATATATATATATAATATAGGCTCATGTAAACAGAATTTACAATAAGGGATTTTTTTTCTAGGATATAATATATTTTAATGTAAATTTTCCAACGGATTCATGCGTTAATTTTTCCGACATTTTTTTTAAATTTAAATTATTTTTTTATCGATCTCATAAAAAAATACATATATATATATATATATATATATATATATATATATATATATATTATACGTGTTTTTAAAACGAGTCATAGATGTTACGATTTGCCAGAATCCTTGGCCTCTCGCGATTTTATTGACGCTGATTATAGCGAGGTCGAGTCGACAGCTTTTCGCTTAACCTTCAACTTCGCAATATTTAACATATCATTATATATATTATACATTACGTAATATAAATGTAACATAGATACGAACGATATTTTTAAAATAGAGTTTTGTTATTATATTTTATATTATTTTATTTTTTAACTGTTAGAAATTGAAATATATTAATTAATTTATTTATTTTGTTTAAATATTGTTAATATTATATTAATTATTATTTTTATTATAGCTCTATGAAAGAATGATAAGGGAGCAACCTAACTATATGGACAAAGTTTGCTTGGTATCGGGCGATGTTGGATCCTTAAATTTAGGACTCAGTAAAGAAGATTACAATGAAATCTGCAAAGAAGTAATTAATTTAATTCTTATTATTTTTATATAGTTAATTAAAAATATTTTAAAACAATATATACGTTCTTTATGAACGTATATATTATACGTTCATGATCGAATATTATATTTTATTACAGATGGATTTTTTTTAAATTTTATTTTTCAAATTTTTTTTCTAGGTTACAGTAATATTTCATATTGCGGCTACCGTAAGATTTGATGAGGCCCTCAATATTGCCGTAAACGTCAACGTTAGAGGAACAAGAGAAGTAATACTTTTGGCGAAACAGTGTCAAAATTTGAAGTCCATTTTGCACGTGTCTACTGCGTACTCCAATTGCGTCATTAAAAATATCGAAGAAAAGTAAAATGTTTTTATTATAGATATTTTTTAGTTTTTTTTCAATATACATATATATATATATATGATAATCATTATTTTTTTTCATAATAAGGTTTTATGATTCGCCCATTTCTCCGGAGAAATTAATAAATTTGGTCGACAGTCTAGATGATGATACTCTTCAGAAAATCACTCCTATGTAAGTTAATTTATTATATATAAATTAACAATTAAAATATTTATTTTTTTGGTTTAAACTAAAAATTATTTTTTTTATTATTGGTGAAAATGGAATTTTGTTCATATAAAATAGATTTTTGATTATTTCAATTTGAATCCATCTAGCGGTGAAAATTCATACTATTTTTCATAATTATTATAATTTTTAAATGAAAATACAATTTCTCTACATAAATATGAATAATTAATTCATTAATTATATTAATTAAATTTATTTTTTGTTGAATAATATAATTTTTGTTTAAATATATGAAAAATTAATTTATCATAAAAATAATAGTATGATTTTTCACCGCTAGGTGTATATTTATATTGATTAATATTTTATATTAAATAAAATATTTTATATATTAGATTAAAGAAATAATACAAAAATAATTTATTTTATTAGATTATTAGGAGAATTTCCGAATACTTACGCGTTCACAAAAGTGGCCGCTGAAAATGTGATAAAAGATATGGCAAAAGGTCTTCCGATCGCCGTTTTTCGACCGTCAATAAGTAAGTTAACGTGAAAATAAATATTTATTAATAAATATTTCCATCTATTTTTTCATAATAAATTATTTTTGTGAATATTATTTAGTTGTTGGCACCTCGAAGGAACCAATCGGCGGTTGGATCGATAATGTTTACGGACCAACAGGGGTAAGTAATAATTTAATAATTTACACAATAAAAAATAAATTCAATTATTGTTAGAAAATAAATAATTTTAATTATTTTCAGGTAGTTGTCGGTGCTGGTATTGGATTGTTGCACACTTTACACTGCGATGAAAATGAAGTAGCCGACATAATCCCCGTAGACTACGTTATAAATGCATGTCTCGCCGTAACATACGATGTAAAAAAACGTTTTTAAATATTAAAAAAAAAAAACAAATATTTTAATTATTTTTACAATTAAAATATATATATATATATATTTCAGATTGCCAAAATTCACGAAAAACCGAATAAAGAAAAGTTTATTTCAGCTGAAAGTGTAACGAATAAACCGATTTTTATTGCCGATCAAGAAATTCCAATATATAATTACGTTAGCTCAAATCAAAATCCTCTAATATGGAGTGAGTTTATATTATATATTTTTAATATATATATAGATATATATATATATATATATATATATATATATATATATAATGTCAATAATATAATATGTGTAATTTCAGAGGAGTTTATGAGACTGATTTACCAGCACGGAATAAGCATACCTTCGATGTTAAATATGTGGATTTACACTTTAAAATTGAATAAAAATTACACAATGCACGCACTTTACGTGTTATTTTTCCATTTTGTACCCGCTTATATAGTAGATGCTTTATCTTATTGCTTAATGAGAAAACCAAGGTGAGATAAAAACTTATTTTGTATTATTGAGAGTTTAAAATGATTTCAAAAAAAAAAAATATTTATTTACAATTTCACGGATTTTATGGCTTATTGGTGTAACATTTATATATTTTGTAAATATGTTCTTTAAAAAAACCGCACAAAAAATATGTAAATTTTACATAAATGTGAAATATTTTCCGTAACTTATATATTTTTCTAAAAAATTGCAAAAAAATGAAAAAAATAACAATTTTAACTTCGACTTTGTACCTTTATTAAAATTATTTATTATATCCGATGAATTGAACCTTTAACACAAAATATATATTTAATAATAATTATAAATATGACGATATAAGGAATAAAACTATATACGTAAGTTTTTGTAAGATAATGAAAAAATTAAAATTAAATTAATTTTTATTTTTGTGATTCGTACTTCAATAAAAAATTCGTGTAAAAAAAAGTTTCTTTGATATTTTTTATAAATCGTGTATATACTAGTCTATGATCAAAAAGAAAGGTGAAATTGTCATTTAAAACTCCCGGGCATTATTACGAAGGCAGGTAAATTGTAATTTTTTTCCTAGGTTGGTAGGATTGTCTATAACATTTGCCAAACGTCTGTTTTTTCAAAATGTCATACTGCATTGGTTCTTTGCGATTTTTTTTTACCAAAAACTCGACTCATATTGTTCCGCAACCACCGTATTCGCTTGATTTGGCTCCGTTCTTTTACATTTTATAAACAAATTCACCTTACTTTTTGATCACAGTGTTATATATATTGTTCAAGAATAATATTTTTATTACTAATATATAATAGTATATAAATATAGTATTAAAATTTTGATTTAAAATTTCTTTATTACAGATTGGTAAAAGCTTATCAAAAAATAAATAAATTCTCTAACGTCATATCATATTTTTGTACTCAAAGATGGTATTTTAAAACGGATAATATTGAAAAACTATCGGAAACAATGACCGATGGAGACAAAGCCATTTTCAATTTTGACATTTCAAAACTCAATTGGGAAGAATTTTTGAGCACATATGTCAGAGGAATCAGGGTTTATTTGATCAAAGATCCGATGGATACTGTGGAAAAAGCCCAAAAACGTTATAAAATATTACAATTGGGACATTTCACTATATGTACGGTGATCGGATTAAGTTTATTAAGATTAATAATATTTTTCTTAAAATTAACCAATTGGTTTTAAATTAATTATAGTTTTTTTTCGTTATTAATTATTATTTTGTATGATTTAAAACAAATTTGATACTTTTAACCTTTTCATATATGTAATATAATATATACAAATTATTTATTTATTAATTAATTCAAAACTTTAGATTTTTCATTAGATCATCAAATTAATATTAAAAATAAAAACAACGGTTATAATAATACTTTTTTTTCTGAATTAAAAAAATACATGTTTTGTATTTATTATTTATTATTTACTATAATATATAATAGTAATTTGTTTTTAAGACTTTTCATAGAAAATTTTAATACATTGATGTGTTAAAATTTTGATATAATAAAGAGAGGAAAGGTTAAACGATTTATTTAATATTAATTATTGGAGCTCAATGTGATATAATTTTGGTGTTTAAAATTGTAAAAAAAAAGAATGCAGTCTTTTTATAATATTCTAAATAAAAATATTAATATAAAATTACATCAATTATATATTTGCGTACAAATTTTTTTTATATATTATATATAGATTAAATATTATTTTGTACGTTTGTGTGAATCCGTCTTTACGTAAAAATTTTCGGTTTCAACAATTAATATTTAATTATTTTATTATCGTAGCGTGATTTTATAAATGTAATTTAATATATATTTTCTATAATGTAAATGTATTATGACGATTGTAATTTATTTTTTATTTTTTTATACGTAATATAAATAAATATATATATGTATTTTTAATATAATTTTTTTTTTCATTTTCGACATTATATTGGTTTTATTGTTTTTATACGTGATTAAATATGGAATTTTTTAAAGAAATTTTATTATTTATAATACCAAAAATATTTATTGTTTAAGAATTATTTTAAACACAACTTAAAAATCAACTTCTTTTAATGCAAACATGTAGTGAATAATTATTTAGATTTTTTTCTCATTGAAGCAAATATGAAATAATTCAAAATAAATATTAAATGTTTTATAAATTATTCTGAAAAAAAAAATTCTTTGTACGAAGTAATATAAATATTTAAAAAATATACCTAATATATTGAGATAATAATTCTATTTATATTTAAACAATATTTTCATACGTTTTATATGCATGTTATGTAAAAAAATAAGCAAAAAATGTTCAAAGTTCACATTTTGAACATTTAAGATGATATTTATTAGTATTTTTCGTTGTTTCTTACAAAAATATTATTCATTGTTATCATCATATATCAACAATCAATATAAGTATAAAGTCGTTCTATAAAATTATTCGATAAACCATTAACAGTTAACCAATTAGTTTAATATATTACATATATTAAAAGAGAAAAAAAATACGCATTTTTTCCATTATTTATCAGATATAATTAAGACATTATTATTTATTACCTAGATTGTGATATTCGTGTTGAAAAATTCGTCTGGGATATTTATTTAGAAACCGTGCATATAAAGGCCAACGTCGAATATAAGCTGATAATATACTATATATTTAGGTTACGATTTTTTTTAATGTATATATAACTAGTGTGATAATTAAAAGTAAGTCATTTTTAAAAAAAAAATCTTGTATAATAGCGACGATGTCTGCTAAAATCGAAAATTTGAAAGATTATAATATTGTCGGTGAACCGCTTAAGGGTGAGTAAAATTAGTTTACTGTGATCAAAAATTAAGGTGAATTTGTGTATAAAATGTAATTCATTAATTTTTTATTTATTCTTCTCAAATCAATTTCATTTTCTATAATAAAAGTAATCCCCGTCAGATAAAAAGCACATTTGCTTACGCTTTTTCCAGTCTTCGAAACAGTCGGAATAGTCTTTTTCCGGTATAGCCTTCAAGACTTTTTTCGATTCGGTTTTAATCACCTCAATCGTGTCAAAACGGCGTTCTCACATATTGGCCTTTTCAGTTTGATGAATAGCCAGAAGTCGCACGGAGCCAAATCAGGCGAATACTGTGGTTATCAATGGGTGGTTAGCATGGTGCATTATCGTGATGAAAACACGTGTCACTCGGAGATAGTTAAACCTTTTGATAAACAGACGCTTGGCAAATATTATAGATATTCTTACCAACCTAGGAAAAAAAAACAATTTATCTACCTTCCTATCTATGCCCGGGAGTTTTAAATGACAAATTCACCTTACTTTTTGATCACAGTAGTATATCGTTTTTTTTTTTATAATTATTATATATTAAATGTTTTATTTTCAGAATATGGCATTGGACAGAGACATTTACAAATATTTTTAGTTTTTATAATTTTTTCAACCGCTTACGTTGTAAGAACCAGCGTCAGTGTGAGCGTAATAGTTATGACAGATGTCAGTAAAAACGGTACAGATTGGGAGGTATATTGATTTTATCTATATTTATAATATGAAATTAATCCGTTTTGTTTTTATTTTTCAATATAAAATTTTAATTTCAGATATACGATTGGAACAAAAAAACGCAAGATTATATTTTAAGTTCATTCTATTGGGGATATATGATAACTCAAATACCGGCCGGTCAATTGGCGCAAAGATACGGCGGAAAGATTTTATTAATTTTTGCCATGTTATCGAACGGACTCATTTTTATTGCACTTCCGTTTGCCATTCGAATGGTTAGTACGATGATTTAATATTATAATATTTTAGGTATTTTTTTTTAATTTATTTTCATTTTTTATTCATTTTAAGGGTGGATGGAAAGCAGCTTTTGGTCTGCGTGTTCTTCAAGGTATTGCTCAATCATGTATGTTACCTTCAATACATACATTGCTAGGAAAATGGGCACCGGTAAGTGAACGAAGTAGATTCGGAAACTTCATAATTGCAGGTAATAAATTATATTAAAAAATAATATGCAATTTAATGTATGTTACAAAAAAATATATATTTTAGGTAGTTCTTTCGGTACAATAATTGGAATGCCACTGTCTGGATTTTTATGTGAACATTATGGTTGGCCTTTGACGTTTCAATTGATTGGGGCAGCTGCTATGACAATAGGAATTTTATGGTTTTGGTATGGTGCTGATTCACCAGCAAAGCATCCAAAGATTTCTAAAGAGGAGAAGTCTTATATTCAAACATCGTTACAACAAACATCTGAAATGAAGGTATAATTTAAAAATATTTTTATAACACATATATATATATATATATATATATATATATATACCATATATATATATATCAGGTATGGGTAAACTTTATAAGGGAAGGACCAAACAAAACAAAAAAAATATCTAGACTGTATGAAAAATAATTTAAGTGATATAATATTTTTATATAGGATAAAATACTTGAAATCATGAAATGAAGGACCGATTTATCGATTGGATTAAATCAGGTATGTCAAACTCATCTGAAATTGCGGGCCACAGGTTTGAAATATCTGGAAGAACTATGAAAATTAAATTGAAATCATTAAGAAAATCAACCATCGGATGCGTTTCAAAGAGACAAAAAACGCAGTATTTTTAGTAAAAAAATGATTAAAAGTGTGAAGTTTCAAAATATTCTACTAATTAGAACAGATTCATATACTTGAAAAAAAATTATTCTGAAATTTATTTTAAAATTTAAGCATTTTCAGCAAAGTTATGACGTTTTTTTGCATCGAAAAAACGTCATAATCGAATTTTTGTAACAAAAAATTGCAGAGGCTTGCCTCATTTGGTCCTCTTATCGTACTTTGTTCATTATTAATACACTTTATCATATTTACGATTCATTCAATATTATCATAGAAAATATCGACTTATATATTTATATAATATATTTTCAGCGTTTAAGAATTCCATGGAAATCAATCGTGACAAGCGTTCCAATGTGGGCTCTATTGTGTACTCATATCGGTGTTAATTGGAATTTACTTATAATGCTATTGGAAATACCGAGTTATTTAAATATGGCACTCGGTATAAATACTCAAAGTGTAAGACGTGAATATTGGTGAAATAAACCATTATTACAATATATATTAATGTATTCATTTATGTTACAGAGTGGATTTTATTCGGCTTTACCATTCATTGCAATGTGGATTAATGGATTGATAATGAGTTATTTGGCAGATTTCATGATTAACAAAAAGATTTTCAATATTACGGTTACAAGAAAATTGATAAATACAATAGGTATATTATAATTTTATTTATTTTATAAATATTTTGAATAGCATTCATTATATGAAATAAAATATATCGTATAGGAACATGGGGATCTGGTATTGGAATAATACTATTATCATTTTTACCAACGAATAATGTTCTATTGTGTTTAATTTTTTTAACAATTTCTGTCGGTTTAAGTTCATCGATTAATGTCGGTGTTATGGTAATGATTATTTTTATTATATAACACTGTGATCAAAAAGTAAGGTGAATTCTTTATTTATTCTTCCAAATCTATTTTATCCACTTCAAAGTAATCACCGTCCGATAAAGCGCACTTTTGCCAATGATTTTTCCAGTCCTCGAAACAGTTGGAATGGTATTTTTCCAGTGTAGCCTTCAAGATTTTCATCGATTCGAATTTTATCTCTTCAATCGTGTTAAAACGGCGTCCCCGCATATTGGCCTTTTAAGTTTGCCGAATAGCCAGAAGTCGCACGGAGCCAAATCAGACGAATACGATGGTTACCAATGCAGTATGGCATGGTGCATTATCGTGATGAAGGGAGCGAGAGTTGTAAAAAAACGTGTAACTCGGAGATAATTAAATCTTTTGACAAACAGACGCTTGGCAAATATTATAGACAGTCCTACCAACTTAGGAAAAAAATGCAATTTACCTGCTTTCCTAATGCCTGGAAGTTTAAAATGACAATTTCACTTTACTTTTTGATCAAAGTAGTATATATATATATATATATATATATATATATATATATATGAAAAATAAATTTTTAGTTGAATCATATTGATTTGGCGCCGAATTTTGCCGGACTTTTGATGGGTATAACGAATTCAATATCGAATGCTATCGGAGTTTTAGCTCCAATATCAGTCGGATTAATATTGAAAGATACGGTTAGACTGAAATAAATATGTTTATTAAAAATATATTGAAATGAATAATAAATAATGTTTTTATTTTATATAGTCGGATCCCGCTCAATGGAGAACAGTATTTATAATGACATCTGTCATAAATATGATAACAAATTTAGTGTTTGTGATTTATGGTTCCGGTGAAAAACAAACTTGGAACGGTCCTGAATGTAATATAGACACAGGTAATATATTTTATTAATTTAGATATGGAAAAAAAAATATTAATATAAAATTTATTTATAGAAATGTTAGAAACATCAAACGCAACGAAAGAAGAAAATAATGGAAAAATTTAGTTTTTCATCAAAAAATATTTGTTCACGATTTTTTAATAATTAATAAAATAAATCATAAATTAATATAAAGATTAAATAAATATTTAGTGATTATTTATTATATATTATTTATATAACATTTAATTATTGAATATTTTAATTAATAAACTGTGATATTTATTCATAACAAATATATGAAGATAATATTAAAAAATGTAAGTAAAATTTTAATTTTGTTATTATTGAGAACTTTATAATAATGAAAAAAATAAAAATTATAGATTTAAATTTTCATTTTATTTTTAAAAGAAAATATTAAAAAAAATCTATATATTTTAGATATTTATCATAAAATATATATAATTAAAATCATATCATTTTATATTTTTTTACAATTTTATTTTTATTAATAAACAGTTTTACGGGAAAATATTAAAATTGTGTAATTAAATTTAAATACAATAAATATTTTCAATTATATTATGCAAAGAAAATAAACGTAACGGAAAATATACGACAATTATTTATAAATTTATTATGTTATGAAAATAAATAATTATAAACTTATATGAAAGTTGTTATTAATATTTATTATATTATTCATATATTTTTAAATTGAAAATATATTTATATGAAATTTACTCATTTTAATATAAATTCAGCGTTATTATCATAGTCTAATGAAAATATTTACGTTAATTATAATGTAAATAATTTAATAAAATTATTATTAAATAAACCTTCAAAATTATTTAATAAACGAATTAAAATACGCGTTTATAAGTAAAACGTAATATTATAAATAAACTGATTTATAATATAAGTGAAGTTGATTTATGTATAATTTATAGTGTCTGAAAATATGACATCAATTTTATAAATTGATAAATAAATATGTTTTTCTTAAACAGTTACAAAGCGTTTCTTGACTTTCAAAAATAATAATAATTAAATTTTTAGCCATTTGATTACAAAATAATAAATTTTTATTTTTTTTACATTTAAAAAAAATATTTTTTAATCAATATAATTTTTATTTATTACTATAGATTCTATTTTTTTTTATTAAAATGTATATTTATTACATTGAAGTATAAGATAAAGTTGAACTTGAATTTTAATTTAATTTTTGCAATATTCTACAAAAAATTATTACAGAAAAATATTTTAATTTTTTTTAATATAAATTAAAATTGGTTTCCAATTTACATTGAATTATAATTCTAATTGTATTTTAAAATTAATTAAATATTGTTTAATTGTTTCAATATTATTTTTGAAATACATCGCAGTTTAGTATTCGCTATTATAATGCGGTAATCTTGAAATAAATAAAATTATTTTATATGAAAGATATTATATGTTATTTAAATGTGGACTATTTTTTTTTCATTACTTCTTTCATTATAAATAATAGTGCAAATGAGAAAATTTTGTTATTTATCAATAGAAGCTTTTTTAGTGAATTTATATATAATAATTAATTATGAAAAGTGAAAACGAGATATTTAATAATTCAGATGTAGCCGAAATAAAACGAAGTATGAATATATTGTGATTTTTATTTTAATTGTAATTGATTACATTAAAATTTACAACGAAAACTATTAGTTTAAAATTTAAACTTAAAAGTGTGATATTTAATACTTTAGTTTAGTTTTAAGTATAAAATATGTGATATTTAATATTGAAATTTATTTTTTAGGTTATGGTTTTGGTATGAGACATATACAAATGATGTTAATTTTTATGTGTTTGGTTTTTTGCTATATTATGAGAGTAGATATGAGTGTGGCTATAATTGCTATGGTAGACAATTACAATAACATTACAGATATTCAGGTATTAAAAATATATATATACATATTATAATTAAACGAACGGTGAATGAATAAAATACAGTTTAAAAAATATATAATAATTATTTGGATTTTAGATATTTAATTGGGATAAACAGACCCAAGATATCGTATTGAGTTCATTTTTTTGGGGATATACTGTAATGCAAATACCAGCAGGTTATATAGCTCATAAATATGGGGCTAAACCGTTATTGATAATTGCGATTATTGTCAATGGAATAATCACTTTGACGATACCGTGGTTTACAAAAATCGTAAGAAATATATATTATATATAATTTGAAAAAAAAAATTAAAATGTTTGTTTTAATTTAATTTATATATTTTTTATTAATTTATTTAGGGAGGTTGGCAAATGTTGTGTGCCTTAAGGACTATGCAAGGTTTAACTCAGGCTCCTATGTTTCCATGTATTCATAATTTACTTAGTAAATGGGTTCCAAATAGTGAAAGGGGCAGATTAGCGAACTTTGTATTTGCAGGTATAGAATTTAAAATAATATTTTATTTTTAAAATATCAAAATATCGGATTAATAGTTATCTCTTAAATTTTACTAAAAAAAATTCTATTTTTTTTTTGTATTTTTCTGCATATTTTGTATTGTTTTTTTGGTTTTATCGTTTTATTGTGCATGAAAAAATTTATTGAATAATATTAAGAAACGTTTTATGATCACTTTTTGATATTATTTTTAAGGTACACCTGTGGGTACAATTGTTGGAATGCCATTATCAAGTATTTTAGCATCATCAAATATCGGTTGGCCGTGCATTTTTTACGTGATAGGATCTCTTGGGATCCTTGTAGGATTTGTGTGGTATTTTTTCGGCGCCTCAAGTCCAGAGACCGATACTAGGATAAGTTTTGAAGAAAAACTATACATTAATGAAGCACTGGGAACTTCTGACGGTCATAAAGTAAGCCGAAAATGCAAAATTATTCAAAAATTTTATAATATTTTATATATAGATTCATTTTTCCACAGGTTTTGAAGACTCCGTGGAAATCATTTTTAACATCGGTACCTTTAATAGCGATTGCCGTTGCACATATCGGATGCAATTGGAGTTTTATAATTTTACTCGTTGAAACGCCGAGTTATCTCAAACAAGCGCTCGGTATTGATGTAAAAAAGGTACACAATGTTATATTTTAATGCGAATAATCATTTTATTTTTATTTATTAAATTATATGTAAATTTTTAGAGCGGACTTTTATCCGCATTACCATACATCGCTATGTGGATCGGTAGTATATTATTGAGCGTTTTGTCTGATTATTTGGTTAATAATAAATTATTAAGTATAGGCGCATGTAGAAAATTATTTAATACTATCGGTATGAAATTTTAATATATATATATAAATAAAAATATTTTTTTTATTTGATGATAATCGATTTAATTTTTTTTTAGGTACATGGATTCCAGGAATTGCATTGATTATTTTGGGATATATTCCACCTGGAAACGAAAGTGCAGCAATAGCAGCTATTATTATCACTGTTGGTATATCATCGGGAATGAATATGGGATTCATGGTATAAATTTTTGTAACATGAATATTTTTAAAATTTTCCAGTTTTATAAAGAATATGAATATACATATAATGTTTAAAATAATGAATATATTTTTTAAGATGAATTATATCGATTTGTCACCAAATTTTGCCGGTACCATGGTTGGTATAACAAATTGTATATCTAATGCAATCGGTCTATTGGCACCGATTACAGTTGGATTTATTTTGAAAGATGAGGTTAGTTTAATTCATGTAATATAACATTGTGATAAAAAAAAGTAACGTGAATTTGTTTATAAAAATATAAATTCTTTATTTATTTTTTTAAATCAATTTCATTCCCTTCAAAGTAAGCCTTTCCGATAAAACGCACTTTTGCCAAAGCCTTTTCCAGTCCTCGAAACAGTCGGTATAGTCTTTTTCCGGTATAGCCTTCAAGATCTTCTTCAATTCGGTTTTTATCTCTTAAATAGTGTCAAAACGGCGTCAGTCCCCGCATTAGCCTTTTGAGTTTTATGAATAGCCAAAAGTCGCACGGAACCAAATCAGGCGAACACTGTGGTTACCAATAGAGTATAACATGGTGCATTATCGTGATGAAGGAAGCGAGAGTTATAAAAACACGTGTCACTCGAAGATAATTATACCTTTTGATAAATAGAACTTTGGAAAATTTTATAGACAGTCCTACCAACTTAGGAAAAAAAATGCAATTTACTTGCCTTCTTGAAGTTCAGAAGTTTTAAATGATAATTTCACCTTACTTTTTGATCACAGTAGTATTATCATAATTTTAATAGAAATTTTTAATATTATACATTATTTATAATAGACGGACACAGCAGAGTGGAGAACGACATTCTTGTTGACAGCAGTGATTCTTTTCTTTTCAAATTTATTTTTTATAATTTTTGGATCAGGCGAAAGACAATCTTGGAACGAACCTAATTATAATAAAGATGAAGGTATTTTTCTTTTGTGTAATTATTCTAGTATCAAATATTGTATGAGTCAATTTTTAAACGGTGTTTATTTTTATTTATTTAGAAGCTATTAGAGAATGTGATATCAGAAAAACGAGGAAAGAATTAAAGGAAATGTTGAATAATAGAAAATTATGATTTTGTATTATATATATATATATATATATATATATATATATATATATATATATATACATATATATATATGGCGATAAGACTTCTTAATAATTAAAATGCATTTAATTAAGGAAAAAATGTATGTAATATATTTATTTAATAAAGAATATTTAAATTATTTGAAAGAAAAACTACCCGTAAATAAAAAATAATTGATTTTTACAATTTTGAAAGAGAGGCTCAATTATGACATAGTGTATTTTTAGTGAAATTATATATTTATTGAATGTATTATTGTAAAATATTTATTTTATTTTTTTATATTAGTTCTTTTAAAGATTATTATTAAATTGATTGAAAAATAAGTTATAGATTTTTTGTTCATAGATGATCTTACCATATTTTTTTATCGTAGATAACTTTTTTATTAATATTTTATATAAGATAAAATAAAAAATAATAATTTTCAGTTATAATATGTATATTCAGTAGAGTAATCGTGACTTTATTGATAAAAAAATAGTGTTTAACGATATATATTTTTTGATTAATTTATTTCAATATGGAAGAAGAAATAAATTTAAACGATTTGGAAATCAACAAAGAAGGAAAACGTATGAATAAATATTTTATACATTTTGAAATTAAATTCTATAAAATCAATAATAGTTAAAATTAATAATAAATATAAATTAAATTTTTCATTATTAAATTATTTTTTAATGTAGCGGTTGATATATTCGAGTTATTTTTTTCTTTTTTTTTTGGGAGAAACTATAAATTTTTAAATTGTTCGAAATTGATTGAAAATTTATCATTAAATACGATTTAATAATAATAAAAATAATAATATTTAGCTTACGGATTCGGAGTGCGACATGTTCAAGTGGTTTTAATATTTTTATGTTTATCCATGAGTTATATAATGAGGGTCGATATGAGTGTTGCGATAATTGCAATGACGGATAACAGTACTAATTATTCAGAGGTAATTATTATAAAAAAAATAATACAATTTTTAAAGAGAAATATTCGGATATTTATAATATTTTAGATATTCGATTGGGAGAAACAAACACAAGATGTCGTTTTGAGTTCATTTTTTTGGGGATACACTTTATTGCAAATTCCGGCTGGATATTTAGCACATAAATATGGATCAAAGAAACTTTTAGCAATTGCATTGTTTATAGATGGACTTATCACATTGTCTATACCGTGGTCTACTAGAACAGTAAGTTAGTTTTAAATTTAAATATCGTATTTTGACGGTAATAATTTTATTTTCTAAATAAAAAGAAGTTTATATATGAGATTTGAATGTTATTTATTCATTCAAGAACTAGAAATTATTTTCTTGTTCTTAACATTGTTTAAACTTTTTTTATTGTGTATTTTGGGAGCTACAATATTTACTAAAATTATTGAAAAATTTTGAAGTAAAATTTTGTTATACAATTAGTGATCTTATAATTAATTATCAATATAAAATAATTATTTTGTATATTTAAAAATGTATATTTTTATATAAGGTTTAATTTAATTTAAATATTATATTCACTGAAGGGTTATAATCCTTATTAGAATTTTTATGAAATTTTAATCAAAATAAAAATACTATATGAGAAAGCTAATATATGACGATAATTATCAAGTATTGTATATATAATGAATTAAATTATATTTTATTAGGGTGGATGGAAATTATTATGTTTTTTAAGAGCAATGCAAGGTGTTATGCAAGCTCCATTATTTCCTTGTATTCACGATTTGGTTAGTAAATGGGTTCCCAATAATGAAAGAAGTAGACTGGCAAACATCGCTTTTGCAGGTTTATAATTTCTAATACGATTATAGATTATAATTATAATTAGTGTAATTAATAATATAATTTTTAGGTACACCGTTTGGTACAATCGTCGGTATGCCATTATCAAGCGTTTTGGCATCTTCCAGTTTAGGCTGGCCTAGTGTTTTTTATATAATTGGATCTATGGGAATTTTTACATCAGTTTTATGGTATTTTTTGGGAGCCGCAAGTCCCGCGGTTCATTCTAAAATCAGCGAAGTGGAAAAACAATATATTGAAAGTTCATTGGGAAATTCTAATAGTAGTAAAGTGAGATAATCAATTTATTTTATAATTTAAAAGATATTGCTATTATCGCAATTGTTGATTATTTATTTGTGATTATCAATCAAGGCGCGTCATTGCAAATTGATTAGTCGTATTAAATATTTTGATTATAGATTATTTGAGATTGTTTATTTACGATATTTATTACGATTATCACTGATGTAATTAAAAAAAATAATTTTAAGAATAATCTAATATATTATTTAATAATATTTTATAAATGTGTTAATTCAGATAATTTATTCATAATAATAGAATATCAATTAGCCTAAATTGATGAATAGATTTTTTTTAGTATTATATTAAATACTTTAGGAAAGATCTAAATTCACAAAAGTTGTTATACGTAAATTTATAATATTTAAAATATATTTTAGGTTCTGAAAACTCCATGGAAATCGATATTTCTATCATTGCCTCTATGGGCAATTGTGATAACTCATATTGGGAATAGTTGGGGTTTTATCATGTTATTCGCGGAAACTCCAAGTTATTTAAAGCAAGCATTAGGAATAAATCTCAAGCGGGTATTCACAACTAAAATTTTCTACAAAAATATATAAATTATCAATATGTATTTATATGATATCGATATTTATTTTAGAGTGGATTTTTATCCTCATTACCATACTTGGCATTATGGCTTGGAAGCTTATCGTTGAGTTTTGTATCCGATTATTTGGTCAATAATAAAATATTGAGTATTGGTGTATGCAGAAAAGTGTTTAATACTATTGGTAAATAAATTAATCAATAAGTTTAGGGTATAAATGTATATTTAAAATAAATATGATAATTTTAAATTTTCAGGATCTTTACTTCCTGCGATTTCGATGATTATTTTAGGATATATTCCTTATGGAAATGAAACGGCAGCAATAGTAACGCTTGTTTTTGCTGTTGGGACAACATCGGCAATGAACATGGGATTTATGGTATGAATTAATAATACACGCTTCTAAGTTCTATATTAAAAATATATTTTATTATTCTTTTTTATGTTTCAGTTGAATTATATAGATTTATCTCCAAATTTCGCAGGCACATTGGTAGGCATCACGAATAGCATATCAAATGGAGTCGGAATGTTGGCGCCGATTACTGTCGGATTAATTCTCGAAGATGAAGTCAGTATATAAATCGATTATTTATAATCTTAATATTTTTTTAATATATTATTACCACCATGGGGGGACATTTAATATAATTACTACAGTTAATCTGCATTTAGTTAAGTTAGAGATAAGATTATGGAAGGAATCCTTTTTTTTTATAAATGTAAAAGACAGATAAGATGGGATACGATAATGTTAATGAGTTTAGAAAAGTTAAACACGTGACGACATTGTGGACGAAATTTCCCATGTTGAATGGGCGTTACCGTTTTATAATTGGTGGAGCCCGATAAGGATTGACGGATGGTGGTTCGACAAAAGGAATGTCGTCTTCATCTTGAGCAGGCTGTGCTCGGTGAAGTCCAGGTGAGCTTTGTCCTTGAGCTGTCTTTGCTCGGAGAAGTTAAGGTCCCATTTCGTAGAAGAAGCCTACGGTTTCCAGGCCAGCAGCTTGGAGAGTCTTCCAGTGTACGGGACAAAGTTGTGTAGACTTTGATGGAGGAGCTGACAGCAACATCTGAACCCCTAAAAGGAACGACTGTTGGACGTAGGAACGTCCAGGCCAGCGGTTTGGAGATTTTTCACTTATCGTATCCCTCATTGATTATATCTGATTGTTCTTATTTAGTGATTTATGTTGTGGTCTCTTATTGTATCTCTGATTATTATTGGTTGTTTTTGTTACTGTTGACGTTTATATTCTATTGTCTCTAATGTTTGTGTGTAATCTTTATTTTATACTTGTAATTGTTGCTAATTATTGTAATATCTGCCGGTAATAAACCCCCATTGGTAAGACCATTTTAGGAGTATAATATTCTATTCTAAAATCCCTCCTTGCCGGGGACGTAATAATATTAATATTTATGTAGACAAATCCAAGTGATTGGAGAGTTGCATTTTTGGTGACAGCTGGAGTTTATGTGATTACAAGCATATTTTTCGTAATTTTTGGTTCTGGCGAACGACAATCATGGAATGAACCAAAATCTATTAAATATGAAGGTATATACTACTGTGATCAAAAAGTAAGGTGAAATTGTCCTTTAAAACTCCCGGGCATTAGTTTGAAGGCATGTAAATTGTATTTTTTTTCTAGTTTGTCAATTGTATTCTTTTTCTAGTAGTACTGTTAAAAACATTTGTCAAGAGTTTGTTTGTCAAAAGGTTTAATTATCTCTGAGTTACATGTGTTTTTAAAACTCTTGGTTACTTATTTATTAAAAGTATCGTCATACTATTTTGCCAAAAACTCGACTCATATCGTTTCGTAACCACCGTATTTGCCTGATTTGGCTCCGTATGACTTTCGGTTATTCAGCAAACTCAAAAGGCCAATGTGGGGACACCATTTTGACATGATTGAAGAGATAAAAACCGAATCGAAGAGGGTCTTGAAGGCTATACAGGAAAAAGATTATTTCGATTGTTTCGAGGACTGGAAAAAGCCTTGGCAAAAGTGCATTTTATCGGACGGGGATTACTTTGAAGGGGATGAAATTGATTTGGAAAAATAAATAAAGAATTTACATTTTATAAACAAATTCATATTACTTTTTGATCACAGCGTTATATTTAAATAAGTATTTCATAGCGATTTAATTTAATGTTTAATGATTATTAATATATTTACAGAAGCAGTTACACGGAATAAAAATGACGAAAATCAGGAAGAATTACAGGAAATATTAAACAACAAATCTTGAATTATTTTCATTATAAATGATGCTGTGAAGTTTGAATATTTGTTTTGTAAGAAGCAGCATTTCATATAAAATGTGTTGTTATTTAATTACGACGAATAAAATCTTTCTTTAAAATTATATAAGACGATGAATAACAACATTTTTTTTGTTGATATTTTGAGAAATGTGATAAAAAAATACCTAACATTATAAATATGCTGATTTATTTTTAAAATATGCTTATTTCATAATATGCTGATTTTATTTTATTTATTTATTTTAAAGAAACAGTGTTTAATGTGAAATCAAATAAATTCATATATTTTAAATTGAAGTATATATTTCTTTTAATTAAAATCTAATATAGTTTATTTGTATTTAGATAACAATAATAATAATAATTTTTTTAGACATTATTTTTTTTATTAAATACATATATATTACATAAAAATCACATTCGTCATGAAAATTTAATCTGCCGTTTTTAAATTAATATTTTAATTATAATCTAATGTTATTATTTATTTACATACAACAAGTAAATAAAACGTAATATAAACAGATTATTAATTATCCAAACGTAATATCGTATTAAAAATATATAATATAATCATGTTGTGTATATAAAAATTAAATGTTTCTAAAATAGTCGTGAAATGATATATATATTTTTTTATTATACGAATATTATTTATATATAAATATTTTATTTTAAAATTAAGTTGAAATAAATATTTTTTAAATAGATATTTACATTATTTTTTTAAGTGTTAACTGCTTTATAATATTAAAAAAAAATTGATTATACTTACTTTTACAATTTTATGAAAAATATAGATTTTTAGCAAAAATAATATTTTTTATATTAAGAGGCATTTTTATTATATGGTCTTGAAATAAACATGAACAAAAAATAGAACTAACAAGAAAGATATACAATCGCAGCATTAAGTGTAAGATAATAGAATATATATATATTTTTTTTTTCTAACATTTCAACTTATATATTATAAATAATAGTGATAGTATAACAATTGTGTCATTTTAAAAAGAACGTTTTTACCTTTACATAAGAACTAAATAATATAATTTATATTAAAAATTAATATCGAGAATGGAAAGTGAATCTAAGAAAAGTGAATTCGAAGATGTCGTCGTTAAAAAAAGTGCGAATAATTTAAAGTGAAATTAAAAAAAAACGTATTTTAATATATATATATAATACATTTCTAGTATAAAATATTTTATAAAAATTGGAAGTAATAAATATTTCAATATAGAATAAAAAGTGCCTTTGAACCGTTAATAAATCGTGTTTACTAATTAAATTACATATTAAATTTGATAAATGCATACATAGACACATGTTTTATATAAATTATATTTATTTTGCAGGCCATGGATTCGGTGTACGACATTTACAAGTGTTATTATTTTTTATATGCGTAGCTATTGGCTATATTATGAGAGTAGATATGAGTGTGGCTATAATTGCTATGATAGACGATTCACGCAATAATACAAATGTTCAGGTATATTAAAAAAAAAATATAAATGAAATTGAAATTTATTCAATTTTTTGTATTGATAACAGTATGATATATATATATATATATATATATATATATATATATATATATATATATATATATATATATATATATATATATTGTAATAAATCATTGTTTTTTATGAGTTTTTCTAATCAAATGATAGTGTTTAATGTACATATGATTTGTATAATAATTTTAAAATAATGTCAATAATTTAATTTTTAGATATTCAACTGGGAAAAACAAACTCAAGATGTGATTTTGAGTTCCTTTTTTTGGGGATACACTTTAATGCAAATACCAGCAGGATATATAGCGCATAAATATGGTGCAAAAACATTATTGGTTATTGCAATTATTGTAAATGGAATAATCACATTGGCGACTCCATGGTTTACCAAAATTGTAAGATATCTAATTTTATTTTTTTTTATTATTAATATTTAATATAATCAATACGATAATATTTTATTTAGGGGGGATGGCAAATGTTATGCGCTCTTAGAGCTATACAGGGTTTGACTCAGGCTCCTATGTTTCCATGTATTCACGATTTACTCAGTAAATGGGTTCCGAATAATGAAAGAAGCAGATTGGCAAATTTCGCGTTTGCAGGTACAAAATCGATATTATTTATAATTGAAATAAATTAATTTTAATCTTCAAAAAATGATATTTGATAATTCGAAATTTTAGGCACACCCGTAGGAACAATTATTGGAATGCCATTGTCAAGTCTTTTAGCATCCACTGATATCGGTTGGCCGTGTATATTTCATGTGATTGGATCACTTGCGATACTCATTGGAGGTCTGTGGTACTTTTTAGGTGCTTCAAGTCCCGCAACTGACTCTAGAATAACTCGCGAAGAAAAATCCTATATCGAAGATGCTTTGGGAACATCCAATAATCATAGAGTAAATTCTTTTAATTTTTATCAAGTGATTAACATAAATGTTAAATAATAATAATAATGTATATTTGTTTTCAATGTCGAGTATTTATTATTAATAAAATATGTTATATCGATTTTGATAAGCGATTTAATATCAGAATGCATAATGAAATTGTAATCTCAATTGAGATAATCATATTGATAAATTAAAAAAAAATATTTAACATACTTAAGTAGTATATAAATATTTTTTTTTCAGGCGATGAAGACACCGTGGAAATCATTTTTGACATCGATGCCAATGTTGGCGATATTGGTATCTCATATTGGATGCAATTGGGGTTTTATAATTTTACTCGTTGAAACGCCGAGTTATCTCAAACAAGCGCTCGGTATTGATGTAAAAAAGGTACACAAAGTCATATTTTAATACGAATTAATCATTTTATTTTTATTTAATAAGTTATATGTAAAATTTTAGAGCGGACTTCTATCCGCATTACCATATATCGCCATGTGGATCGGTAGTATATTATTGAGCATTTTGTCTGATTATTTGATTAATAATAAAATATTAAGTATAGGCGCAAGTAGAAAATTATTTAATACTATTGGTATGAAATTTTATATATATATAAATAAAAATATTTTTTTTTTATTTGATGATAATCGATTTAAATATTTTTTTAGGTACATGGATTCCAGGAATTGCATTGATTATTTTGGGATATATTCCACCTGGAAACGAAAGTGCAGCAATAGCAGCTATTATTATCACTGTTGGTATATCGTCGGGAATGAATATGGGATTCATGGTATAAATTTTTATAACATGAATATTTTTAAAATTTTCTAATTTTATAAAGAGTATGAATATATCGTTTAAAATAATGAATATATATTTTAAGATGAATTATATAGATCTGTCACCAAATTTTGCCGGTACCATGGTTGGTATAACAAATTGTGTAGCAAATGCAATCGGTCTATTAGCACCGATTACAGTTGGATTTATTTTGAAAGATGAGGTTAGTTAAATTTTATAAAATATAATTATTATTATTTATAAAATGAAAATGATTTAATTTTCAATAATGTTTTTCATTTAGACTGATACTAAAGAATGGAGAGTGACATTTTTAATCACGTCCGCAATTCTTTTCTTTACAAATTTATTTTTTATAATTTTTGGTTCCGGTAAAAAGCAACCGTGGAACGAACCAGATTACGATAAAGACGAAGGTATATTTTTTAAATTGAAGTTATTTTTTTATGACTATCTATTAAATTGTATTTGTTTTTTTATAACTTATAGAAGCGGCTAGAAAGAATGACGTTGAAAAAACGAGGGAGGAATTGGAGAAAATGTTGAACGATAAAAAAATTGCGAATTAGTAATTAACAATATATTTTTTACCTCTTTTTAATATAGTGAAAAATTAATAGTAAACACTCGATGTTAAACGACGAGATTTTCTGATAAAAATTTAATATTGTATTCCGTGTTCTCATTTTTTTTTAATTCAGAAGTGTTGCACAAAACAATAAATAAATATTAAATATTTTTTTTACTTTATTTTTATTTCTTGATATTTAGTTATTAAGTGAATATATATATATATATTTATAATCAAAAAAGTTTAAAATTTGATAATCACTGGTAGAATGTTCATATTTCATTTTTTTTGGCTATAAAATTTTTTATAGCAACATTACTCTCAAAATTTCCATAATTTAAAAAAAATATATCAAAATTTCCATTCTTTTTAGTAGTTAAATATTAAAATTATTGTCGACCTACTTGATAAAATATATTAATTGTCATTTCTTTTTTAACATTTTTTACTAATTATCACTTCACAATTCTTCAACTTATTCGCTATAGTTTTATCAATGAAGATGACGTCAATAACAGAACCTGTTTCTCTTCTGCGGTAGTCGTCGAAGTTTTCACTAAAATTTGCTATATATTTCTTGACGATCAGTTATTATAGAGTATTTATTCGATAGCTTTCACATCGAAGTCTGCGCTTGTAATAACCGGTTTTTATTGTTGTTTTGACGTCTTCTTTCAATACTGTTATCTATATTTTTAAATAGTGCAATTCCATATTCTACTATTTCTATATAAAAACAATTTATTCAATACATGTTTTTTTTTTACTGGTGTAATATTATTGAATCGCACGAGTAGTTAAAGTACAGTTCTCGATGAAACATTCTAATGTTAGATTGTGTCAATATTTTTATATTATTCAAGGAAATCGTCGAAAGAAAAATAAAAGGAAAAGGTTAGTGCTCTCTGTTTTGTTTTAAAGATTACTATTTTTTTTAAACAATTTTTATTATATTATTATAGATAATCTGATATATGATAAAAATAACATTTTTATATTTCAGTTTTATCATGTATTTGTAGCATTGCGATCGCGACACATTTTTATAATAGTACAATTATTTTTTTAAAGATTTATAATTTATTTAATTCAATATGGAAGAAGAAATCAATGAGAACGATTTGGAAATCGAAAAGGAAGTGAAACGTAAGAGTAATCTTTTTTTTTATTCTGATTTCAATGTGTTCAATTTATTACAATTTATTTTCTATTGTATTTTTTTGTGAAAAATATATATACCATATATATATATATATATATATATATATATATATATATATATATATATATCTTATTTTGGATATTTAAGATAGAAAGTTGTTGTATAAACAAATTAAAATTGACTATAGAAAGTTTAAATTGGATCATTAAGCGGTAATTATTCTTGAACTGCATATAAATGCTATCAATTGTGATTATTATATGTTTTATTTGTTAGCAAATTTTAATTGTATTTGATTAAATTACAAATTCGTGTTTAGGTTATGGATTTGGTGAACGACATATACAAGTTATACTTATATTTATATGTTTATCCATGAGTTATATTACAAGAGTTGATATGAGTATAGCAATAGTTGCTATGACCGATAATAGTACGGGATATTTGGAAGTAATTACAAAAAAAAATATCTAGATTTATTATAATATAAATGTTTAATAATATGATTTTTAGATATTCGATTGGGAGAAACAGACGCAAGATGTGATTTTGAGTTCCTTTTTTTGGGGATATACCACATTGCAAATACCTGCTGGATATTTAGCTCATAAATATGGATCCAAGAAACTTTTAACAATTACACTTCTTATAGACGGTCTTATCACTTTATTAATACCATGGTCTACGAGATTGGTAAGAATATTCAATATTTTCAATCAATATTCGTAAATATAACACTGTAATCAAAAAATAAGGTGAAATTGTTTATAAAAGAAAATTCTTTATTTATTCTTCAAAATTAATTTCATTCTTTTTTCAACGCATTTTTACTAACGCTTTTTCCAGTTTTCGAAATAGTCGGAATAGTCTTTTTCCGATATAGCCTATCTCCTCAATCGTGTCAAAACGGCGTCTCCGTGTTGGCCTTTTGAGTTTGTTAAATAGCCAGAAGTTGCACGGAGCCAAATCAAGTGAATACGGTAGTTGCAGAACGACAGGAGTCGAGATTTTGGCAAAAAAATCGTGAAGAACCAATGCAGTATGACATGGTGCATTATCGTAATAAATTAACCAAGAGTTGTAAAAACACGGGTAAATCGGAGATAATTAAAACTTTTGATAAACAGACACTTGGTAAATATTATAGATAGTACTATCAACTTAGGAAAAAAAAATACAATTCATCTGCCTTCTTAATGCACGGGAGTTTTAAATGACAATTTTCACCTTACTTTTTGATCACAGTAGTATAATATTTTTATAAATGTGAAATATACAATAATATGATGAAATGAAGTGTTAAGTATAAATATTAAATATTTAATGTGATTTAAAATGTACGATTTGTTATTGTTTTGATTTTATTATGTATTTTTATTGTTTATTCGTTTTTATGGTATATTAAACGATAAAAGTGTGCGTTAAAGGGGGAAGCGTAGTAATACACTTTGCATCATCTGATAGTAAACGGTGGTAACGTAGTAATACGATTGAATTATACATGAAATTATGATGTCATCCGTTGAACAAATATTTGGTCTATATGAAAAAAAATATTATATCGTATTTTTTATTCTCAAGTTATTCGATTTTTAATATTGACACAGTGCTTTGCGAAATGTTTGCAAAATTACCCCCTTTTATGTAGCGGATAGCGACAAACTGGGTCCCATGATAAAATGTTAAATTATATTTTATTAGGGTGGATGGAAATTGTTATGTTTTTTAAGAGCAATGCAAGGCGTTATGCAAACACCAATATTTCCTTGTATGTACGATTTGATCAGCAAATGGGTACCGAATAACGAAAGAAGTAGACTAGCAAATATCGCTTTTGCAGGTTTACCATTTTTAATATTATTAAATAATTAAAATATTTATTATTTTAATATATTATATATTTTTTAACGATTTTTAGGCACACCTTTCGGCACAATCGTCGGTATGCCGTTGTCGAGTGTTTTGGCATCATCTAGCCTAGGTTGGCCTAGTGTTTTTTACGTATTGGGAACAATGGCGATTCTTACATCAATTTTGTGGTATTGTTTGGGAGCCGTCAGTCCAGCTGTTCATTCTAAAATAAGTGACGAAGAAAAATTATATATTGAAAATTCATTGGGAAATTCCAATAGTAATAAAGTACGTTATCGTTTATGCATTTTAATCATTTTACATATTTTGATTGTTGTTATAATCAATGTTTATAATTTATTATATCAATGAGATAGTGTCGTCAAAAATTAATTAAGCGCACCTGATATTTGGCGAGATTGTTCAATGAAATTCCAGTTTAACGATAATCATTGTGATTATTTTAAAGATATAATTGTAAAATATTAATTTTTTTACTATTGCATTAATCTAAGATAATTTAAATATTTTCGATATCAATATTAACCTTGTCATTATGATGAATCAAATATAAATATGTGATAATTTGACGTTAAGAAATTTGGTAATTTTGATAAATATTTATAGGTTTTGAAGACTCCTTGGAAATCAATAGTAACATCGTTACCAATGTGGGCAATTTTAGTAACTCACATTGGAAATAGTTGGGGATTTACTATGCTATTCTTGGAAGCTCCAAGTTATATGAAGCAAGCATTAGGAATTAATCTTAAACGGGTATTTATAATATTAATCTTTTTTTTTTTTGTAAAAAAAATATGTATCAATATAATATTATTTATTTCAGACTGGATTTTTAACTTCTTTACCATACATGGCTTTGGGACTCGGAAGTTTGTCATTGAGTTTTGTGTCTGATTATCTGGTTAATAATAGAATATTGAGTATTGGAGCCTCCAGAAAATTATTTAATACTATTGGTAAAATTAATTTTAATTAATATAAGGATTAAAAAAATGTGATTTATATATTTTTAATATTATATATTTAAGGAACATGGCTTCCGGCGATTTCTATAATAATTTTAGGATATGTTCCTTATGGAAATGAGGTTGCAGCAATAGTAACGCTTATTTTTGCTATTGGAACGACATCAGCTATGAACTTGGGATTCATGGTATTGTATGAATTCGTAAGACACTATTATTCTCAGTACGTTAATTATTGTTAATATGTATTTTTTAGTTAAATTATGTAGATTTGGCACCAAATTTTGCCGGAACTTTGGTCGCCATCTCAAATAGTATAGCAAACGGTATTGGAATGTTGGCGCCGATTAGCGTTGGATTAATTCTTAAAGACGAAGTTTGTATTGTTTATATAATAATAATTATTTATTGTGTGAATATGTAAAGATTTTATAATTATTATTATTTTTTGGTATATATAGACTGTTCAAGCCGAATGGAGAAGTGCATTTTATATATCAGCTGGAATTTATGTGGTCACAAGTATATTTTTTATAATTTTTGGTTCAGGTGAAATACAATCGTGGAACGAATCGAATTGTGCCAAAGATGAAGGTATTAAAATATTATTTTCCCAATTAATTGCGTATTATAAATATATTATTATATTTTCAGAAGCGGATAATAATGAAGCCAAGGAAGAATTGCGTGAAATGTTGAACGATAGATAATCTTGAATTGTTTTGTCATCAAGAAATGATACTAAGTTTTATATTTAAATGTATATCTGTTTTATTATAATTTTATTATTATATTAATTAATATGAATGATAAATATAATTATAAAAATAAATATTTATGAGATATCTCGAAGATTAAAAATTTAACAGTAAGAAAAACAAATATAAGTTCAATGTACTTAAAGATAAATATTTTAAAATCAATATGATATATTTTTTTAATAATATTAATATATTTTAATTGTCGTATTATTTAACAATTTTTTTTAATAACAATTCGTTATATATATATATATATATATATATATATATATATATATTATAAAAAAACTTTTTAGTATATCTGACGTCAATTACCATTTAATTAATATTTACCATGTATAAACAATATTAAATATGTAAGTTTAATTTCACTGATTTCCCACTGGTTAGATCAACATATATAATTTATTATGGGTATTACTTTAAAATAAATAAAATTAATCACAATAAACATGAGATTTTCACGTAGCATTCAGTTGTTACTTATAAGTGGTAACATTTAGACAATCGGATCAAAATAGATCTGATTTAGAACTATTTGAATCAAAGATTATTCCATATAGTAAAAATGAATAAAGACATTGATAGGATTGATAATGAATCGGCAAACGAAGAAAAAAGTAAGTGTTAATTAAATATTAAAATATTTTTTTTTATTTAGAATTAATTTTTACTATATTTATATTGAAATAATTAGATTTCGGTTTTGGTACGAGGCACATACAATCAATATTAATGTTTGTATGTCTAAGTGTTGCATTTATAATGAGAGTTAATATGAGCGTAGCAATCATTGCTATGGTTGATAGATCTAATTCTTCAAATCAGATTCAGGTGAGTGATTCGTTTAATATATTACTGTGATCAAAAAGCAAGGTGAAAAAGGTCATTTAAAACTTCCGGATATTATTAGGAAGGCAGGTAAATTGTAATTTTTTTTCCTTGATTGGTAGGACTGTCAATATCATTTGCTAAGCGTCTTTTTGTCAAATGGTTTAATTATCTCTGAGTTACACGAGTTTTTACAACTTTTGGCTCCTTCGTCACGATAATGCACGATATGATTTTTCGCGACTTTTTTGCCAAAAACTCGACTCATATCGTTCCGCAACCACCATATTTGCCTGATTTGGCTCTGTGCGACTTCTGGCTATTCAACAAACTCAAAAAAATAATGCGGGGACGCCGTTTTGACACGATTGAGGAGATAAAAAAAGGGGGATGAAATTGTTTTGAAAGAATAAATAAAGAATAAACATTTTATTAACAAATTCACCCTAATTTTTAATCACAGTTTTATATATTTTATTTTAATTTTTAATCATTTGAGTTAATTGATTCATTTTAAAAACAATAATCGAGTGATTTAATCTACATATTTGTTTTGATAATGATGACTCGTTTGAGAGAATCATAAGAAACTTTGGTTTTATGGACCGAATCTTAATTAATTAATCTTTAATTTTAAGACATTTGATTGGGATAAAAGGACTCAAGATATTATTTTGAGTTCTTTTTTCTGGGGATACATCGTAATGCAGATGCCATCAGGATTTATAGCTCAAAGATATGGCGCAAAAGTTCTTTTATTGATCGCCATGTATATCAATGGATTGGTAACTTTGGCTATACCATTTTTTGCTAAAATTGTAAGTGTGTTTTATTTTTAATTAAAATTACATTATTATTGATTGATAATAAAAAGTTATGTTTATTAGGGAGGATGGCAAATGGTTTGTGCTATCAGAATTATTCAAGGTTTAACTCAGGCAGCTGTATTTCCCAGTTTACATCACTTGATTAGTAAATGGATACCGAATAACGAAAGAAGTAGATTGGGAAATTTTGTTTTTGCCGGTATTTATGTTTATTTTATAAACGATTTATTTATGTAATTAATTCATTTAAGTGTTTAATTTTAAAATATTGTAGGAACATCGATTGGAACAATTGCCGGTATGCCTTTATCGAGTATGTTAGCTTCAACATCTTGGGGTTGGCCTTGTATATTTTATGTGATTGGATTTCTTGGTATTATCGTTGGAATTATCTGGCATTTGTATGGAGCTTCTTGTCCAATGGCGCATAATAAAATTAGCAAGGAGGAAATATTGTATATTGAGAGAGGAATTGGAAGTTCAGATACTAAAAAAGTAAAAAAATATTTTTAATTTCAAATCAATATATTATTTTTTATATATTTATTGGATCAATTTATAGGCATTAAAAACTCCATGGAAAGGATTATTGACATCGTTACCATTTTGGGCATTGGTAAGCGGACAAACTGGATGTATGTGGGGATTTATTATTTTGCTTATGGAAATACCAAGTTATTTAAAACAAGCTTTAAGAATTGATGTTCAGAAGGTTATCTTTTTTATACATATTTTTTTATATTTGACAATTTTTTAATTGTAATCAAAATTTTTATTTATTCCAGAGTGGTATCTTATCAGCATTACCATACATAGCAATGTGGCTTGGAGGAATATTTTTAAGTTTCATATCAGATTATATTGTAAATAATAAAATAGTTAGTGTAGCCACTTCGAGAAAGTTATTTAATACAATTGGTCAGTGAATTTATTTAATTTTTTTTTTTATAATTTTAACTTTATATCAAATTGGAATAAATTTCAGGCACTTGGCTTCCTGGACTCGGACTTATAATTCTTGGATATATTCCACTTGGATATGAAATAGCAGCAATATCTGTCATCACAATAGTTGTTGGATTATCATCTGGAATGATAATGGGTTATTTGGTACGATACAATTTTAATATTTTTATAATTTTTATTAATAATTAAGCAGCGACTATAAATTTCAATATATTTTAAGATAAATCATAGTTTATTTGTAATAATCGAAAGTTTCATGGAAGAAACATATATTTATTTTCATTCACTTAATTTAATTTAGTATACTCTTCATAACTATAACTCTGTGGTCAAAAAGTAAATGAATTTGTTTATAAAATGTAAATTCTTTATATATTCTTCCAAATCAATTTTATCTCCTTCAAATTTTTAATCCTCATCCGATAAAACGTACTTTTGCCAACACTTTTTTCAGTCCTCGAAATAGTTGGAATAGTTTTTTTTCGATTATAACTTTATAAAAAAAATTTTTTCGATCTTCTCAATCGTTTTAAAACGGCGTCAGTTTCCGTATTGGCCTTTTGAGTTTGCTAAATAGCCAGAAGTCGCACGGAACTAAATCAGGCGAATACGGTGGTTGTGAAACGATATGAGACGAGTTTTTGGCTAAAAAGTCGCGAAGAACCAATACAGCATGACCAAGAAACCAAGAGTTGTAAAAACACATGTAACTCGAAGATAATTAAACCATTTGAAAAAACAGACGTTTGGCAAATGTTATAGACAGTCCTACCAACCTAGGAAAAAAATTACAATTTACCTGCCTTCCTAATGTCCGGGAGTTTTAAATAACAATTTTCATTTTACTTTTTGATCACAGTAGTATTATAATATAAATCATAGTTTGTTTGTAATAATCTAAGGTTTTATGGTAGAGAAATATATTCATTTCAATTTAATTAATTTAATTTAATATACTCTTTATAACTTTATGTTTGAAATAGCAATATAGTTTTTTTGGATTTTTTTTTTATAGATGAATTTTATTGATTTGGCTCCAAACTTTGTGGGTAGCATAGTTGGAATTTCAAATTGTATTTCTAATGCAATTGGTATGTTGGCTCCTCTTACAGTAGGATTTGTGCTAAAAGATGAGGTAAATATAAAATTAGAAATTTCAACATTTAGCTAAATTGAAATTCAACATTTAGATAAAAAAAGTTAGATAAATAGAGATTTTATTTATAGAATCTTTTATAAGATTTGAAAGAAATTTACTATTAACATTTTTTTTGAGTTTTGGAATTATATTTTGAATACGATTTTAAATTTACATTTTTAGACAGATCCAGCAGAATGGAGAACTGCATTTTTCATAACTGCGGCAGTTTATTTTTTTACAAATTTATTCTTCATAATCTTTGGAAAGGGCAAAATACAACCGTGGAACGATGTTAAACAGTTAAATAATGATGGTATCGCATTAAAAATATATTTTCAATTATAAATATGAAAAAATAAAAACACGTTTTATATATTTTCAGAGAGTGGAAAATTCGACGACATCGAAAAAAGAAGAGAAGAAACTGAGAAGATGTTGAAAAATAGACAACCTTGAATCACTTCATCATAGTCTTTTGTAAATATTTTATGTTGATAAAAGTTCTACGTCATGAATCATGGAAAAATAAGAATACTATTTGTCGTAATGAAAATAAATTGTACTTATGATAAATTGATTTATGACAATAAATAAGTACAATTTTAAATGAACAAGTGTTTATTAAAATCATGATCTTCCAATTTTTCGTCTATTTTCAATAGTTTTTTTTCATTGTAATTTATATTATAAATAATATATATATATATATATATATATATATATATATATATATATATATATATATATTAACAATAAAATATATTTTGAAGTATTTAACTTTAAAATATATTGAAGTATCAAAGCATGAATTAACTTTTGATTAAATCAATTTTAGTATAAAAATGAAATTGATAAATAATATATATTGAGAAAATTGGGAAAGCATGGATAATATTTACAGTTTAATTCGTATAAGATGAAAATGATATTAAAAATAGGAGCAAAATTTGCTATTATTAAAAAATAATTTTTAATTTAATGGTATTATATGATATGATAAAAAAATCGACGACTATATCAGATTGAAGTTCACTGGAGTTGTAATAAATAATATGAGATTAAACACGTTATGAAATAAAAATTTTACGTATCTTAATTTTATAATATATAATACGTGTCAAGCTTTAAAATAGTAATATGTATAATTTTTATTATCATTTCGCAATGGAAGAACATGGGAAGAGGCACGATTTTGAAGTTACCGAAAGGGAGAAAAGTATACATTTTTTTAAAATTATATATTTATAATTAATCATGTTGCAATTAAAATAATTAATTCAGATTTTGGATTCGGAATACGACATATACAAATTATATTGGTTTTTATATGTGTTACTGTTTGTTTTATTATGAGAATTAACATGAGCGTGGCAATTATTGCAATGACAACTAAATCAAATACTACTAACGATATTATGGTAATTATATATTATTTTTTTAATATATTTATTCATTAATAAAAATTATTTTTTTGTTTTATTGGATTTTTTTATTGATCATCTTTCATTTCTTATGAATAAAGTACAACTGTGATAAAAAGTAAGGTGAAATAGTTATTTAAAATGGTAAGACAAGTAAATTGTAAAAATAGGACTATCTATAACATTTTCCAAGCGTCTGTTTGTCAAAAAGTTTAATTATCTCTGAGTTACACATGTTTTTACAACTCTTGGTTCCTTCATCACGATAATGCATCGTGTCATACTGCATTGGTTCGTACTATATCGTTCCGCAATCATCGTATTTGCCTGAATTGGCTCCGTGCGATTTCTGGCTATTCAGAAAACTGAAAATGCCAATGCGGAAACGCCGTTTTGACACGATTGAGGAGATAAAAACCGAATCGAAAAAAGTGTTGAAGGCTATATCGGAAAAAGACTATTCCGACTGTTTCGAGGACTGAAAAAAGCGTTGGCAAAAGTACGTTTAATCGGACGGATATTACTTTAATGGTGATGAAATTGATTTGGAAAAATAAATAAAGAATTTATATTTTATCGTATAAATAAATTCACCTTACTTTTTGATCACTGTGCTATATTTTTTTTCAGTTCTGAAATAAGATATATTTTTATATATAATGAAATTAAAACTCTTATTTTAGATATTCCAATGGGATAAAAAAATTCAAGACGTTATATTAAGTTCATTCTTTTGGGGATATACTATAATGCAAATTCCAGCCGGTTTTATTGCTTTTAAATATGGCGCTAAAATACCTTTGGCATGCGCTTTAATTGTAAACGGATTAATATCTTTGTTAATTCCGTGGGCAGCTAACATTGTAAGTATTGCAATAATAAGTATATTATATTTAATTTTATTTGTTGAAAAAAGAAATATTATATTTTTATAAGGGCGGTTGGAAATTAGTATGTATTTTAAGAGCCGTCCAAGGATTTACTCAAGCTCCATTATTTCCCTGTATTCAAACGTTGATCAGCAAATGGATACCAAATAATGAAAGAGCAAGACTAACCAATATAGCTATTTCTGGTTAAAAATAAAAACAGGACGAGTTATTTAAAAAAAATGTAAATCGGTGTTGAAAAATAAAATATGTTCTTTTTCACCTTTCAGGAGCTCACGCAGGTACAATTATTGGTATGTTGATGTCCAGCATTTTGGCATCGACACATTGGGGTTGGCCTTGTGTTTTTCAAATAATTGGATGCCTCGGTGTTCTTATTGGAGTGAAATGGTGTTTTTGGGGAGCTTCTAGTCCATCAACACACAAAACTATTTCCAAAGAAGAAAAATCTTATATAGAAAAAGTCATAGGAAATGACGGAAATAAAAAAGTATATTTATTATTAATTTTTATTATATTTTTTATATTTCAATATGTTATAATTTTGATTTTTATATTAATAGGTAAAAAAAGTTCCATGGAAACATATGATGAGATCGGTACCTTTTTTAGCTATTTTGGCAGCTAATGCAGGATTCATTTGGGGCTATAACATTTTATTCATGGAAATACCGAGCTATTTAAATTTTGCTTTGGGAATAAATATCAAACGAGTAATAAAATTTAAATTAAAATATCTTTTTTTAATTTAAAATTTACAAATGACAGAGAAGAATAAAATTTTTTTTTCCAGAGCGGTATGCTGTCTGCTTTGCCATATGTCGCAATGTGGATTGGAAGTGTGGTTTTAAGTATAATCTCTGATTATATAGTTAGTTACAAAATTTTAAGTGTAGAAGCTAGTAGAAAAATATTTAATTCCTTAGGTATGTATTGATAAAATTACAAATATTATAACTATGAAAAATAAAAAATAAATTATGCAGTTTTGGAAAGGACTTAAATGTGACAAATGTTTATATATGATTTTATTATTATTTTTTTTTAAATTAGGTTATTGGATGCCAGCAATTGGCTTTGTAATTTTAACCTATATTCCACGTGAATATATAACGGCGACAATAGTAATGATCATATTAACCGTCGGTTTTACTTCGTCTATGACTATGGGTCTTGTAGTATGAATCAATTTGTATATTTTTTTAATTTGAATCAATAGATATTTGTGTAATTTTATTTATTTTTTGTTTTAGTTGAATTTTATAGATATAGCTCCAAATTTTGCTGGAACAATGATGGGAATAACGAATTGTATTGGTAATGGAATAGGTTTGCTAGCACCAATTTCAGTTGGATTTACACTTCAAGATGAGGTTTATTTTTGATTAAATATATCTATATATTAATGACGATATTTAGAATTTAACTGATAGCATTTTTTATATAAATACGAATAGGAATTGAAATTTCATTAATTAATTTTATAAAATTTTGGAGATAAAAATACATATTATTCATAAAAAAATATAAAATATTTAAATTAATTTAATTTTAGCATAATCCAGAAGGATGGCGACACGTATTTTTCATAGCAGCAGCTATGCTTTTCTTTTCAAATTTAATTTTCGTAATTTTTGGAAAAGCGGAAAAACAATTTTGGAATGATTTGGAGACATCTGACGGTAAAATTCTATAAATTAAATAATAAATATATTACTTTTTTTAAATATATAAATATTGCATTTACAGATACAAAATTAAATGATATAAATTCAGAAACTCAAGAAGAAGAATGCAAAGAAATGTTGAAAACTGTCGAGACTTAATTTATTATATTTACCTTAGAATTACGATTTTATAATTATTAATATATATATATATATATATATATATATATATATATATATATATATATATATATATATATATATATATATATATATTAAAAATAATGTCGTGTTTCTGAGTATGACATAATTTTAATATTTTTTTTACATTATTTCAAAATATTGTAATAAAGTTTATATTAGTATTATTAATGTGTTTGACAAAGGAAAAACATGAAAATTACGTAATAAAATAAGTTGACATAAAAATGGCTTTTTTGTATAAAATTCTAAAAAAATATTCTTTCTCATTAATTTCATCTCGATAAATATTAAATTTTATTTTAATATTTTCATTTTAAAAAAAAGGTAGAAAACATTTGTTTAAAAAATAAAATATAATAAAAATAAATATTTATAAAAAAGATATATAGGTTTGATTTTTTTTACCAAATTATGATTATTTTTTTAAATATTTCATAAATCAAAAAAAAAATAATTAAAATTCTGTTGAGATGCTCTGAAATTATATATGATTTTAAATATTTACAAATGTGACTAATAAAATATGAAGTATAAAGATAAGATTCATTTTAGACGAGTGTGTTGAACTGACAATGCTTTTTTCTGTGATGAAAAGTCGCGTTCAAATTTTAAAACCGTAATCAATTTATCGTTAATAATTATTAGCAATGGAAGAAGAAAATAATGAGATAAAATTAAGCGACGGTGTTAAAAGTGAGTGCAATTATTACATATACATTCATTTGACTTAATTTTTTTTTTATTAAATCGTTTATTATTTTTATTTATATTAATATTTTTATTCAGGATATGGCTATGGAATTCGACACGTTCAGATAATTCTGATATTTATATGTTTAACAATGGCTTATATTATGAGAGTTGATATGAGTGTGGCTATTATTGCTATGGTGGATAAACAGAATAATACTAACAATATTAGGGTAATCAAAAATAAAATTAGATATTTAATTAAATAATTTTTAATGAATTATTTTTTTTATACATTAATCAAATATAAAAAAAAAAAATTTTGTCAGAAAATTATTAAAAAATGGTTAAAGTTTGAGAAACACTGAATTTTCATTTTTTTAAAATTACAATTATATATTTTTTTAATTAGATTAATATTTTTTTTAAATATTCAAAATTAGATTCTTCTAATATATTTACTAAATAAATTTTTAAATCTCTAATTTTTGGCAGTTTTTTTAGTGAGAAATTTTTAAGACATCCATACTCCCAAAAATTATGCTGAGCGTAAATATTTTAATTTTACATTGATTTTAGAGCTTCAATTGGGATAAACAGACCCAGGACGTAATATTGAGTTCATTTTTTTGGGGATATACTTTTATGCAGTTATTAGTGAGTTATGTATTGAATAAATACGGTCCCAAAACGGTATTAGTAAACGCAATGATAGTAAACGGCATAGTAACACTATTAATACCGTGGGCTGCGTTTACTGTAAGTTGTTTTATTTTATTTTTAAAAATATAACGATACAATATAATTAATTAAAAAAATAATAATAGGGGGGCTGGAAGGCTGTATGTACGCTTAGAACAATTCAAGGATTAACGCAAGCGGCAATGTTTCCTTGCATACATACATTGATAAGTAAATGGATACCGAATAGCGAAAGGAGCAGAATGAGCAATATTGCATTTTCAGGTTTGTAAATTAATTTATTGTATTAATTATTTGTATATATTATGATTAAAATATATATTTTTAGGTACTGCTGTTGGTACAATTATCGGATTACCCCTATCCAGTATGTTGGCTTCGACATATTGGGGTTGGCCTTGTATATTTTATGTGATCGGAATTCTTGGGATTCTCGTTGGGATAAAATGGCATTTTTGGGGTGCATCAAGTCCATCGACACATCCGCGTATTAGTATAGAAGAAAAATTATATATCGAATCGGCCATTTCGAATTTCAGCAGTGATAAAGTATATTTATATTTTATTTCAAAATTTATTATAAAATTCGTGTATCTGATATAATTTTTTTTTTCATTAAATTAAGAAATTAAAGGTTCCATGGAGGTCAATATTCACTTCGTTACCGTTCGTAGCACTGGTCATGGCTCATATAGGAGGAGCTTGGGGACTTATAATATTATTTACGGAAATTCCCAGTTATTTGAAACAAGTCATGAAAATGGATGTTAAACGAGTATTATTAATTTATTATTTTTATCAATAAAATTTGTCGATATATATATATATATATATATATATATATATATATATATATATATATATATATATATATATATGTGTGTGTATATTTAAATTTATTTTCAGAGCGGTATACTTTCGTGTTTGCCATATATAGCTATGTGGATTGGAAGTATGGTTTTAAGCGTATTTTCAGATTTTTTCGTAAATAAAAAAATATTATCTATAACCGTTTCCAGAAAAGTTTTCAATACAATTGGCGAGTATTGCGTTATATATATATATATATATATATATATATATATATATATATAACAATGTGATCAAAAAGTTAGGTACATTTTAAAACAGTCGGAATAGTCTTTTTCCGGTAAAGCCTTCAAGATCTTCTTCAATTCGGTTTCTATCTCCTCGTGTCATAACGGCGTCTCCGCATTAGTCTTTTGAGTTTGCTGTATAGCCAGAAATTTCACGGAGCAAAATCAGGCGAATATGGTGGGTGCGAAACGATATGAGTCGAGTTTTTGGCAAAAAAGCAGCGAAAAACCAATGCTATATGACTTAGTAACTCGGAGATAATTAAACCTTTTGACAAACAGACGCTTGGAAAACATTATAGACAGTCCTACCAATCTAGAAAAAAAATTACATTTCACCTGCCTTTCTAATGCCCGGGAGTTTTAAATGACAATTTCACCTTACTTTTTGATCACAGTAGTATATATTGTTATATTATAATATTATACGAATTTTCATATTTTTTTCAGGTTCGTGGATTCCTGGAATCAGTCTTTTAATACTTGGATATATACCAATAGAATATGAAACTTTCGTAATAATTACAATTATAATTACGGTCGGATTAAGTTCTTCGATGAATATGGGTTTTATGGTATTTTTATGGAATTATATTTAAACAAAATATATTGATTTTTATATTATGAATTACATTTTAGATGAATTATATCGATTTATCACCTAATTTTGCCGGAACTATGGTTAGCATTGCTAATTTTTTCGCTAATGGAATCGGTATTTTAGCACCAATTATGGTTGGAGCTATTCTTAAAGATGAGGTTTAAATATATATATATATATATATATATATATATATATATATATATATATATATATATATATATATATATATATATATATATAAAAAAAATAAAATTAAATAAATTATATTTATTATAAATAATAATTCATTTTTCAGACTAATCCAGAAGAATGGAGGATAGCATTTTTTATAACCACCGGCATTTATTTTGTGACAAATTTATTTTTCGTATTATTTGGTAAAGGAGAAAGACAAAGTTGGAATGAACCGGGTATGAATATATATTTTTTGATGGATATAATTATTAAAATTTATATATTTAATTATTATTTATCTAAAATTATTTTTTAGACAAATCGGAAAACGATGAAAATAAACCGAGAAAAGATGAAACGGTAAATATGTTAGAAGAAAAAGTATGAAATGTAATATCATGTAGTATAATATATTTTTAATAATAATTAAATATACGAATTATAAATGGAAAATTTATTAATTTTTATTTGTACTATAAAATAATATATATGGTATCTAATACAAAAAAAAAATCGTGCAATATTTATTCATTAATGCAAATAGACGAAGAGTTGAAAAAATATTATTCTATAGATTATAGTTTTAAATGGGGAAAATATTTTTTATAAAAACATTTTCAGGTTATATTTAAAATTTTCTTATCATCTAAAAGAAAATTTACACGTAAACTTATTATATTATTTACATTCAGTCTAATTTTATATGATGTCTGGTAAAAATTGCGGTTATATAGAAATTTTTAATCATATTAAACAAGATATAACGAAATAAAAAAATAAGTCAAACAATAGTATCGACAATATTAAAATAGTTTAATAATATATGTATGGGAAGAGTAAAATATATATATATATATATATATATATATATATATATATATATATATATATATATATATATGAAATTATATAAGTAATATATTGAGACCTCGACTTTTGAAGGACCTCGTAAAATGTCAACATTATTCTATTATTTAATAACATAAAGGCTTAAAATTTACAATAGGTTGTAAAATTTTATACTTTATTTATATTGTAGCTGATATAATAAAGTCATTGAAGAAATTGAAAAAATTACGTTAAAAAGTATTTAATATTATTAGACAATAAAATGAAAATTAAGTATGAAATATAAATATTGATATTATTAAAAATATTAATTATGAATATAACACTGTGATCAAAAGAATATTTTTTGATCACAGTAGTATAGAAAAAAGATGTTTTTATTTAATTATGTAATATAAATTTAATATATAGTATTTAAAATTATATCTATAAAAAAATATTGTATATAATCTGAATGAAAAAAAATATTTACATATTTTAAAATACATAATGCAAATAGATAAAATCAAACATTACAAGATAAATAACGTAAATAAATGAAAATTTTATTTTAAACATTTATATTTATATGTAGACAAAGAAAATTATTTTCACAAGAATATATTTAAAATATTTTAAAATTTCTTATCATATAAAAAGAAAATTTGAAAGTATATTTAGTATTTCATATACAGTTTAATTTTATACATCGTCCAGTAGTATCAGTCGCTTTACATAATATATTATAAAACAATGAAAACCGAAAAAGTTGATTCAGAAATTCATTCAAATAACGGTATTTACGATTACAATTTTAATTATATTCGTATAAATTAAATTTTATAATTTTTAATATAGGAAAATTTGGAGTTAGACATCGTCAGGCATTAATAATTTTTCTATGTGCAACAGTATTATATATAGTACGTGCCAGTATTAGTATAGCAGTTATAGCAATGACTGATGTATCAAATCCCATATCAGGAATAACAGTAAGAATTGACTATAATATTTTATAAGTATTTAATAATTATAAATTAAATAAAATAATATAAAAATATTTTTTAAGACATTTGACTGGGATAAAAAAACACAAAATTACGTGATGGGTTCATTTTATTGGGGATATGTAATTTTGCAAATACCCGTCAGCTATATAATGTTTCGTGTTGGTGCTAAATATTTTCTAGGAGTAGCACTATTAGCCAACGGTATTCTATCTTCAATAATACCATTTGCAGCAGTAAATGTGAGTAAATTTATTTACTGAAATTGATATTATAACATTGTGATAAAAAACAAAGGTGAATTTGTTTATAAAATGTAAATTCTTCCAAAACAATTTCATTCCCTTTAAAGTAATCCCCGTTCGATAAAACGCACTTTTCAAGTTCTCGAAACAATCGGAATAGTTTTTTTCCGTTATAGCCTTCAAGATTTTCTTCGATTAGGTTTCATCTCTTCAATCGTGTCAAAACGGCACCCCCGCATTGACCTTTTGAGTATAATGAATAGTTAGAAGTCGCATGGAATCAAATCAGGCGAATACGGTGGTTGTGCAACGATATGAGTCGAGATTTTGGCAAAAAAGTCGCAAAAAATCAATTTAGTAGTAGTGATGAAGGAACAGAGAATTGTAAAAACACATTTAACTCGGAGATTATTAAACCTTTTGATAAACAAATGCTTGTCAAATATCATAGACAGTCCTACCAACCTAGGAGAAAATACAATTTATCTGCCTTCCTAATGCCCAGGAGTTTAAAATGATATTTCACCTTACTTTTTGATCACACTAATAAAATATAAGTCAAAGACAAACTTAATAAATTTTAATAAAAACAATTAAATAAATCATTATATTTTTAAGGGTGGATGGAAATTAGTATGTTTTCTTAGATCATTACAAGGATTTACACAGGGTTGCTTAATTCCAGCTGTTCATACATTAGTTGGAAGATGGGCTCCATTACCAGAAAGGAATCGCATGGGAAATTTCATATATACTGGTATTAAATTTATTGTTTTTTTTTTTATACATATGAATATGGTCAAAAATACTCAAAAATGGGAAAATATTTTAAGGTTGTACTTTAGGTACTATCTTGGCTATGCCTATAAGTGGTTATATATCGTCTACTAAATATGGTTGGCCATTAATATTCTATGCCATAGCAGCTTTAAATTTGATAGCAGCAATAATTTGGTTGATTTTTGGAGCAGATTCACCTTCCAAACATAAAAGCATAAGTTTAAACGAAAAAAAATATATAGAAGTATCGCTGGGTCAACATGGAGACGAACGAGCGGTAATATCTTTAAGATTAATTTATTATAATTATATTTACAATAAAAAAAATATTGATTAAAATGATTTTTCTTTCAGATCAGTAAGGCACCTTGGAGGAAAATATTGACTTCAGTTCCGTTTATAGCAGTTGTTTTGACGCATATCGGAGGAGTTTACGGTTTTGCTACGATGATGTTCGAAATGCCGACATTTATGACGGTTTCATTAGGCGTTAACGTATCTCAAGTAAATCAAAAATAATTTTAAATATTTTCAATTATTATTTATAGAAAAAAAAAGCTTATTTTTCTATTTATTCATACGTTTTAGAGCGGTTTTCTATCGGCCATTCCATATTTACTGTCGTGGTTTACGATGATTATAGCCAGCACTATTGGCGATAAATTGATAAATAGTAAAAAAATGAAAACCACTACGTTTCGAAAGCTGGCCAATACTATCGGTAAAATACGGATGAGATAAAATATTAATAAATAAAATATTTTATAATAAAAAATAAATATGTTTAAAGGTACTTGGGGTCCAGCGTTCGTAATGTTAATTCTAATGTTTGTTCCGAAAAACCAATTTTATTTAACAATGACGCTTCTTATATTAATAGTATGTTTGGATTCCATCAATATTTTAGGTTTTTTTGTAAGTTTCTTTTAATATATATTATATAATAATAATAATTAATACAGTTGATTGAAGAAATTATATATTTTCAGATGAATTATGTAGATCATTCAACAAAACTAGCAGGAATGTTGGTCAGCATTGGAAATTGTCTCAGTATTCTCATTTCTAATATTAATCCTATTGTTACGGGACATATTTTAAAAGATCCAGTAAATTGATTTATTTTGTAGCTATTTATATAAAAATAAAATTTATAATTTTAAAAATTATTACATATTTTCTAGAACGATATTACTCAATGGCGATACGTATTTCTAGTTCCAATTTCTGTTTATTTCATTTCGAATACTATATTTTTATTATTTGGTAAAGGAGAAAAGCAAGACTGGGAGAACGTTGATGATAATGGTAAATATTTTCATTAATATTAGTTAATAATGTAAACAAATATACTAAATCTGATTTTTATTTTTAGAACAATCAGCCGAAGAAGCAAATCTAGATTTAATAGAAAAGAAAAGTTGATTGAAAAATATTCAACATAAATTAAAATAAAATTTTATTTGATCTGAAAACATTGGTTATGTGTAATTCTTTTTATGAAGACGTTTTTCTAAATTCTGTATTTATACCATTTTATTACATTAGTGATAACAAAATATTTATTTCTAAAAGTTTTACATAGTGTTTAGAAAAAAAAGACTGGTATAATAAAAATAAATAATTTCAATAACTAATATTAATAGAAGATACTGATAATATTAATAAGAGTTTGACAAGTATGCTGTAAAAAACTTATAAGGAGTCATATCGTCACGAATGCTGAAAATCGTTTGCAAAACGCAGTTTTTTCAGCAAAATTATGACGATTTTTCGCATCAAAAACCGCGATTTGTAAACGAAAACGGGAATTTTCATCGCTAAATTTCAAAATATAATATTTGTCGATGTGAAAAAAACGTAAAAATGTCCAAATTAATTGTTTTTGCACGGGGTTAATTAATTATAGCATTTTTAGTCCAGTCCATAATAAACTTGCACACTCGTTATCAGTTGCAAAATTGATTTTCATTACTAATTTCAATTTGAATTGTTATATATTTTGTACTTATGAATTTAATTTTCACTGTATACTAACTTTATTTTTTTTATAATAATAATATTTTTTTTATTTTATAAATACTAATGTAATATATATTTTATTATTACTTTTTTTTGCACGTTATATACAACGTGTTATAAATTATTTAAATGAGTAAAAATATATCTACGTCTACTAGTTATACATTGTATAAATAAAAATCAAACATTACAAGAGACAAATAGTGTAAATAGATGAAAATTGTTAGAAAATTTTATTTTAAACATTTACATATGCTGACAAAGAAAATCATTTTCATAAAAATATGTATAAATAGTAATATAATGTACTTGAAATTTTCTTATCATATAAAAAAAAACATTTTTAAGTAAACGCATCGTTTTTATATTCAGTTTAATTTTATATATCGTCCAGTTAACCGTTGATTATTATATATTTTAATATACGTAATATTTTATTTATATTATTAAAAATAAAAAATATTATAAAATAATGGAAATAGAAAAAGATGAACCCGAAATTCAATCTAGTAATTATATTTTTAAATATATATATATATATATATATATATATATATATATATATATATATATATATATTTTGTAATAATTGTAATATGAAACATTTTAAATAAAGGCAAATTTGGAGTTAGACATCGTCAGGCGTTAATAATTTTTCTATGTGCAACAGTATTATATATAGTTCGTGCCAGTATTAGTATAGCAGTTATAGCAATGACTGATGTATCAAATCCCATATCAGGAATACCAGTAAGAGTTGACAATAAATGCGGCACCAGACATGAACACGAACACTGAATATTCCAATAAAATAAATCATCAGAGAGTGTTCTTGTTATTATATATATATATATATATATATATATATATATATATATATATATATATATATATATATATATATATATATATATATATATATATATATATATATATATATATATATATATATATATATATATATATATATATATATATATATATATATATAAATAGGTCAAATTAAATAATTTTATTTTTTTTATATTATTATATATTTTCTAAATATATTTCAAGACTTTCGATTGGGATAAAAAAACACAAAATTACGTGATGGGTTCGTTTTATTGGGGATATGCACTTTTGCAAATACCCGTCAGTTATATAATGCTTCGTTATGGAGCCAAGTATTTCCTGGGGATTGCTTTACTGGTCAACGGTGTGATATCTTCAATAATACCTTTTGCAGCAGTAAATGTAAGTTACTTTCATATTATATATCATCATCAATTGCTAAAAAAAATCCTTATAGTATAACACTGTGATTAAAAAGTAAGGTGAATTTGCATTCAAAGTCCTTGAAACAGTCAGAATAGTTTTTTTCCGGTATATTCTTTGATTCGGTTTATATCTACTCAATTGTATCGAAACGGAGTCCCCGCATTGGTATTTTCAGTTTGTTGAATAGTCAAAAGTCGCACGGAGCCAAATCGGGCGAATACGGTGGATGCGGAACGATATAAGTCGAGGTTTTGGCAAAAAGTCGCAAAGACTCTTGACAAATGATAAAGACAGTTCTACCAACCTAGAAAATAAAATGCAATCTGCCTACCTTCCTAATGCTCGGGAGTGTTAAATGACAATGTCACCTTACTTTTTGATCACAGTAATATATTCCTTAGATATTTTTCACGTTAAAATTGAAAACTTTAAAATTTATCTATCTCATTATTGTTTAATCATTTTAATATCATAATGAATGAATTCTGAAATATATTTAATTATATAATCATAAAAAAGGGATTGCTGAATTCAATATTTTAGGGAGGATGGATGTCTGTATGTATTCTTAGATCACTACAAGGATTTACACAGGGTTGTTTAATACCATCCGTTCATACATTAGTTGGAAGATGGGCTCCATTACCAGAAAGAAATCGCATGGGAAATTTCATATATACTGGTAATAAATTTATTGTTTTTTTTTATACATATGAATATGGTCAAAAATACTTAAAAATAGAAAAATGTTTTAAGGTTGTACTTTAGGCACTATCTTGGCAATGCCTATAAGTGGTTATATATCGTCTACTAAATATGGTTGGCCATTAATATTCTATTCGATAGCAGCTTTAAATTTAACGGCTGCAATAATTTGGTTATTTTTTGGAGCAGATTCACCTTCCAAACATAAAAGTATAAGTTTAAACGAAAAAAAATATATTGAAGTATCGCTGGGTCAACATGGAGACGAACGAGCGGTAATATCGTTAAGTTTAATTTATTATAATTATATTTACAATAAAAAAAATATTGATTAAAATGATTTTTCTTTCAGATCAGTAAGGCACCTTGGAGGAAAATATTGACTTCAGTTCCGTTTATAGCAGTTGTTTTGACGCATATCGGAGGTGTTTACGGTTTTGCTACGATGATGTTCGAAATGCCCAGATTCATGACGATTTCATTAGGCGTTAACGTATCTCAAGTAAATTTCAAATATTTTGAAATATTATAAATCGAATTTATAGAAAGAATAATAGCTTATTTTACTATTTATTTGTATATTTCAGAGCGGTTTTCTATCGGCAATTCCATATTTATTGTCATGGTTGACGATGATTGTTGCCAGCGCAATCGGCGATAAATTGATAAATAGTAAAAAAATGAAAACCACTACGTTTCGAAAGTTAGCCAATACTATCGGTAAAATATAGATAAAATAAATTATTAATAAATATTTTTTTTTCTTAATAAAAAATAAATATTTTTAAAGGTACTTGGGGTCCAGCGTTCGTAATGTTAATTCTAATGTTTGTTCCGAAAAATCAATTTTATTTAACAATGACGCTTCTTATATTAATAGTATGTTTGGATTCCATCAATATTTTAGGTTTTTTCGTAAGTTTCTTTAAATATAATAATAATAATTATTATTATTAATATTGTTGATTGAAGAAAGAATATCTTTTCAGATGAATTATGTAGATCTTTCGACTAAATTTGCTGGAATGTTGGTCGGCATTGGAAATTGTCTTAGTAATATAATTTCTAATATTAATCCTATAGTTACAGGTCACATTTTAAAAGATCCAGTGAAATATTTTTTTTATCTATACTCATATAAATATATATTCTATAATTTTAAAACATATTATATTATTGTTTTTTTTTCAGAATGATATCACTCAATGGCGATACGTATTTCTAGTTCCAATTTCTGTTTATTTCATTTCGAATACTATATTTTTATTATTTGGTAAAGGAGATAAGCAAGGCTGGGAAGATGTTAATGATAATGGTATATATTTTCATTAATAATAATTAATTATAATTATTCAAACTGTGTTAAATTTATATTTTCAGATCAATATGACGACGGAACAAATCTAGATCTAGTCGAAAAAAAAAGTTAATAATTGTAAAATATGTAATTTTAAGATATCGTGGTTTAATTAAACTGATTTTCATAAAAAAATATATTTCATATTTATTTGTTATTTGGATAACATTATCATATTAGTGATATCACGTTATTTATCTAAAAAGAAAAATAAATAGAGATTACATATTTAAATATAATATATGTTTGGATGAAGAAAACTGTAGTTTGATAAACACAAAAAAAATGCTGAATAATATTTATAAAAGTTTTTTCTTTTTAATTTCAAAATAATAAATTTTATTTTATTTTAATAATTAAAATTTTGACAATATAATATAATTTATCTTCTCTAATACTTTTTGGAAAACGAATAAATATTTGTTCCGTTAAAAAGAATAGTTCATTAAAATATTTTTAATTATTATTATTGTTCGATATTTATTGAAGTATAAATTAAATAAAATATGTTTTTTATTTGTTGTTTTATAATATCGTATACCGGTCATGTCAAGTTTGGGGCCCCTGAGGGCAACGTGGATCTAATTTTGTTGTAATGCGAGTCGCACACAATAAGTATATTAATTGAAATTATTTAATAAAAAAAAAAATACTTATTAATCGTTTTTATCATTCTATGACTTTTAGCTTTCATCGTTGATATCCTTCAATTTTCCCCATATTTTATGCTATTTCTCATTTAAATATATCAAATCTATATAATCAACTAATTTCTTTTTAGTTCTACTTTGTTTTTATTTAGATTGAAAAATGTTCATTATAGATGAATCACGTTAATCGTATATGGAAAATTTATCATTTAAAATTAATAAAAATATTCCTAGACATTTACACACACACACACACACACACACACACATATATATATATATATATATATATATATATATATATATATATATAATATACTAATGACAAAAATAATCATTTTTATGATAGTGTATTTGTGCATTTTTTGGAAATTATCTAAAATAAAACTTGTGAACAAATTTATTATTTTTATATTCAGTTTACTTTTTACATGTCGCCTGATAAAACGTCCAGTTGTTTATATATTCTATTATAGGATTGATTCGTTTTGTTAATTATTATATTTATATTATAATAAAATATTTTTAAAATAATGGAGTCCGAAAAAGACGAATCCGAAATTAGAACCAATATTGGTATTCGTATTAATAATTAAACATAACGTATTTCGTTTGATATGCATGCATATTAAATATTTATAATATTAATTATTTCGTATGAATGTGTAGGAAAATTTGGAGTTAGACATCAGCAAGCTTTTATAATGTTTTTATGTACAATTGTATTATTTATAGTTTCTAATAGTATGAGTGTAACAATTTTAGCAATGACCGACAAATCAAATTCTACATTAGAAATAACGGTAAGTGTTGATAATAAAAGCGGCGCCAGACGCGAACGAACATGAATTATTATTTTTTAATTGTAATTTTTATTTTAAGACTTTCGATTGGAATAAACAAATACAAAACTATGTGATGGGTTCATTTTTTTGGGGATACGTAATTTTACAAATACCCGTCAGCTATTTTATGTTGCGTTTCGGAGCAAAATATTTTCTTGGTTTTGCTTTACTGGTCAATGGTGTTATATCTTGTTTAATACCGTTTTCAGCTATTAATGTGAGTTATTTATATTTTAATAATTTATATAATATATTTCATTATCCCAAGATAAAGTTATCTCCATAGCCTTTAATCTCAGATTCTAACTCAACTTCCGCCATTTGTCCTAATGATATTCTCATTAACCAATTTATGTATTATTAACACTGTGATCAAAAAGTATTTATTAAATATAAATTCTTTATTTATTCTTCCAAATCAATTTCATAGCCTTCAAAGTAATCACCGTTCAATAAAACACACTTTTATCAACGCTTTTTCCAGTCCTCGAAACAGTCGGAATAGTCTTTTTGAGTGTCAAATCAACGTCCTCGTATTGACATTTTGAGTTTGCTGAATAGCCAGAAGTCGCATAGAGTCAAATCAAGCGAATACGGTGGTTGCGAAACGATATGAGACGAGATTTTGGCAAAAAGTATGACAATGCAGTATGATATGGTGCATTATTTTGATGAAGGAACCAAGAGTTGTAAACACACGTATAACTTGGAGATAATTAAATCTTTTGACAAACAAATTCTTAACAAATTTTATTGACAATACTACCAACCAACATAGGAAAAAAAATTACAATTTACCTGCCTTCCTAATGCCCGGGATTTTTAAATGACAATTTCACCTTACTTTTTGATCACAGTAGTATATTTATATGAATACTAAAGTTTATTTGTCTGGATGTCTTCCGGTTCATTTAAGGTCATTATTCCTATTTGTGCAATGAGAACCGTCATCGCAAAATATATTCCTCGAAAAAATTAATATTTTTAACGTTTATTTACCCTATTTTTATAATATTTATTTAAAATTTTAGGGAGGATGGAAATTAGTATGTTTCCTCAGATCACTGCAAGGATTCACACAGGGATTTTTAAATCCTGCAATCCATACGTTAGTTAGCCGATGGGCTCCTTTATCAGAAAGAAATCGTATGGGAAATTTTATATATTCCGGTATAAATTTTATCATTTTTTAATACAGAATATAATTCAATGAATAAAAATATAAACTATTATTATTTAGGTTGTACTTTAGGCGTAATATTGTCAATGCCAATGAGTGGATATATATCATCAACTAAATATGGTTGGCCTTTAATATTCTATATAATAGCAATCTTGAATACGGTAATTGGTATAATTTGGTTGATTTTTGGAGCAGATTCTCCTTCTAAACATAAAAGTATAAGTTTAGCAGAAAAACAATTTATCCAATTATCACTAGGTCAACATGGCGTAGAACAAGTAAATATTATTTTAAAGTGTAATTTGGATGGAATTGAAAGAAAATTGCGTACATTTTCATTATTTTTAGATGAATAATATACCGTGGAGGAAAATATTAACATCGGTTCCATATGCGGCAGTCGTTTTGGCACATATCGGTGGACTTTTTGGTTTTACAACGATTATATTCGAAATGCCAACTTTTATGACGGTTTCATTAGATGTTAACGTATCTCAAGTAAACCGTTAAATGATTTTATAAATTATGACTTGTAATTCATTTCAGTAATTCCATCAATGGACGTTGAAGGGATTTAAAATGACTTTTGTTTGGTCCAATACAAATTTGAACCACTTTTTTCTCTGGAAAATTCATAAGTGGGTTGCATAAATTACATGACAAAAAAATAAAATATTCAATATAAATAAAAATATATATATTAATTTTTGAAATAATTTTTTTGTGTATTTTTGAACAATTTTATTTTATTAACGATTGACTATTTAAATTTTTTGCTTAAAAATATTGTTTTTGAAAAATTGTAAATTATCATAATTTTTAGAAATATGGAGGATAGTCATAAAATTTTGAGAATCTATAATTTATAATAATGAAATATTATTATTTTTTTTAATAATTTTTACATTTCAGAGCGGTTTTCTCGCTGCCATTCCATATTTGTTGTCATGGTTTACAATGATTGCAGCTAGCACTATTGGTGATAAATTGATAAACAGTAAAAAAATAAAAGTTATCACGTTTCGAAAATTGGCTAATAGTATGGGTAAGTCATCAATATGTTATAATAATATCAAAAAAATAAATATATTTTTAATAAATAATAAAAATGTTTACAGCTACATGGGGTCCCGCATTTGTAATGCTTATCCTTATGTTTGTACCTAAAAATCAATTTTATTTAACGATGACACTTATTATATTAATTGTGTGTCTGGATTCGATTAGTATTTCTGCTCATTACGTAAGTTAAATAATTTATTTATATAATACATTTTTTCCATTTATTGTGATCAAAAATTAAGGTGAAATTGTCATTTGAAACTTCCGGACATTGGGAAGGCAGGTAAATTGTATTTTTTTTTCCTAGATTGATAGGACTGTCTATGATATTCCTTCATCACGATAATGCATCATGTCATACTGTATTGGTTCTCTGCGACTTTTTTGCCAAAAAATTCGATTCATATTATTTCGCAATCGTCGCATTCGCCCGATTTGGCTCCGTGCGATTTCCGGCTATTCAGAAAATTCAACAGACTAATGCGGGGACGCCGTTTTGACACAATTTAAGAGATAAAAACTGAATCGAATAAGGTCTTAAAAACTATACCGGAAAAACACTATTCTGACTATATTGAGGGCTGGAAAAAAGTGCGGATTACTTTGAAAGGGATGAAATTGATTTAGAAGAATAAATAAAGAATTTACATTTTATTAACAAATTCACCAAACTTTTTGATCACAATGAATAATATCAATAAATAATATCAGAATATATTTTTAGATGAATTATGTGGATTTATCGCCTAAATATGCGGCAATGTTGATCGGTATTGGAAATTGTCTCAGTATATTAATTTCCACTATTAATCCATTAGTTACAGGACTAATTTTAAAAAATCCAGTAAAATAATTTTTTTTTTTTAACTATGCGTATATTAAACACGATTCATAATTTAAAAAAAAAGTTTTTTTTAGAATGATATCACGCAATGGCGATACGCATTTCTTGTTCCCATTTCTGTTTATTTCGTTTCGAATACAATATTTTTATTATTTGGTAAAGGAGAAAAGCAAAATTGGGATGAAATTGATGAAAATGGTATATATATTTATAAATAATAAATAAATAGTAATAAATTATATTGAAATGATTTCTTATTTTCAGAGCAATCACACGAGGATACAAATATAGATTTAATTGAAATAAAAAGTTGATATAAAAATATTAAACATAAATAAAAATATATGAAATAAATATATTGTTTTTTTTTATATTATACCATATTCAATTAGCACTTAATTAATGATAATACAATAATTTTAAAAGATGAAAATTGTATACTAAAATATTATATATGAGTTTATAAGTAATAATGTTGATAAAAAATAATATAAAATTAAATTTTGTAGAAATAAAATATTAAAATATTTGTCATAAATTATTACTAAGTCTGCAACAAAGTGAAAACGAAAAAAATAATTGTTTATAATTTAATATAATTTCGTAAGTGGAAAATTATACATTATCAAACAATGTAAATAGATAAATTGATATAAATATTATTTTATACATTAAATGTAGACGATGAAAAAAAAAATATTTAAATAGTATTTAAAAATGTTGTTATCGTGCAAAAAGGAAAATTCGTATATTTTATCATTTTATATTTAGTTTAATTTTATATAGTGTCGTGAAAAACGTCGTTATATATAAATATATATATATATATATATATATATATATATATTCATTATTTTTACTTAATTATCATAATTGAACTCTAATATAATTATGAATATTGAAAAGGATAAATCTGACATAAAACCAAGAAACGGTATTATTTTAATTTATATATATATATATAAATATATATTATTTTTATAAAAATATATCAATAATACTAAGACAATTTATTTAAACTCAAAAAGACTATTTTATACAGGAAAATTAGGGGTCAGACATCAACAAGCCCTTATGATATTTTTTTGTACAGCTGTATTATATATAGTTCGTTCAAGTATAAGTGTTACTGTTATAGCAATGACTGATATGTCAAATTCTACAACAGGAATTAAAGTAAGTGAAAATATTGGATTTTTATCAGATTTATTCACTAAAAAATTTTAAATATATATAAAATATTTTTTTTTAATTTAATTTTAAGACATTCGATTGGAATAAAAAAATACAAAATTATGTCATGGGTTCGTTCAATTGGGGTTACGTGATTATTCAAATACCAATAAGTCATGTTATGTATCGTTTTGGTGCTAAATATTTTCTTGGATTTGCTCTCATGGTTAATGGTGTTATATCATTTATAATACCGTTTGCAGCTGAAAATGTAAGTCTACTATATAAATATCTGATAATAAGTTGTTGTATCATATACAACATTGTGATCAAAAAGTAATTTGTTTATAAAATGTGAATTCTACCAAATCAATGTAATCCCCGTTCGATAAAACTTACTTTTACCAACGCTTTTTCCAGTCCTCAAAACAATCAGAATAGTTTTTTTCCGGTATAGCCTTCAAGATCTTCTTCGATTCGGTTTTTATCTCCTCAATCGTGTCAAAACGGCGTCCCCGTATTGGCCTTTTGAGTTTTCTGAATAGCCAGAAGTCGTACGGGGCCAAATCAGGCGAATACTGTGGTTGTGGAAAGATATGAGTCGAGTTTTTGGCAAAAGAGTCGCGAAGAACCAATGCAGTATGACATGATGAGTTGTGAAAACAAGTGTAACTCGTAGATAATTAAACCTTTTGACAAACAGATGCCTGGTAAATGTTATAAACAGTCCTATCAACCTAGGAAAAAAATTATAATTTACTTGCCTCTTAATGCCCGGGAGGTTCAAATGATAATTTCACATTACTTTTTGATCACAGTAGTACATATTAGTAAAATTAAACATTTCTGAATTTACAAATATCTACGACAGAAATCGAAATTTTGAGAGATGATTTATATTAATATTTTTGAATAATCGTATTAAAAATTTTAGAGTGGATGGAAATTAGTTTGTTTTCTTAGATCAGTACAAGGACTTACTCAGGGTTGTTTAATACCATCCATTCATACACTGGTTGGACGATGGGCTCCATTACCAGAAAGGAATCGTATAGGAAATTTTATTTATGCTGGTTTTTGACTTTCATCATTTGTATTTATATATATTTTTAGCTGATTAAAGATGTAAAAATATTTAAATTATATTTTAAGGCTGCCCTCTAGGCACCATATTAGCTATGCCTGTAAGTGGATACATCTCATCTACCAAATATGGTTGGCCGTTAATTTTTCAATCAATAGCTGCCTTAAATGTGATAGCTGGTATAATATGGTTGATCTTTGGAGCAGATTCTCCTTCAAAACATAAAAGTATAAGTTTAGTTGAAAAAAAATATATTGAACTATCGCTCGATCAACACGGAGAAGAACAAGTAAACATATTCTAAAGTGAAACTTTGAAAAGAATAGTGATAATATTTTGATTATTTTAGTTGAATAAAGCACCGTGGAAAGAAATATTTACATCGGTACCGTTTATAGCAGCCGTTTTGGCTCATATTGGAGGAGTTTATGGTTTCGCCACTATGTTGTTTGAAATACCGACTTTTATTACTGTTTCATTGGGAACTAACATATCTCAAGTATATTTTTTTTGTCTAGTTTTTGAAAAGATTTGTAAAATTATATATATATTTCTATTGGGGACTTTATTGTTAATATTAAAATATCTGAATGCCATTCTGAGTTCATAAAATAATTTATTTAGCATAGAAGATTCAGAATTATAGGAGATGATTTATTTTAGAGCGGTTTTCTATCGGCAATACCATATATATCATCGTGGCTAACAATGATTACAACTAGCACAATAGCCGATAAATTGATAAATAGTAAAATAATAACAGTCACAACAATGAGAAAAATTGCCAATACCACCGGTTAGTTTTTAATATTATAATCGAATTCAAAAAATATTATTTATAATGGTTTATAAAAAAAAATATTTTAGGCACTTGGGGTCCAGCGGCGGGAATGTTGATTCTCATGTTCGTTCCGAAGAATCAATTTTATTTAACGATGACACTAATTGTAATAATTGTTTCACTGGATTCGGTTAACATTTTAGGATATTTTGTAAATTAAAAATATCGTTAAAATAAATAATTTAAAATATTTCAATGTAATAATAATATAATTTTATTGTTCAGATGAATTATGTAGATCTTTCTCCCAAATTTGCCGGAATGTTGGTCAGTATTGGAAATTGTTTAAGCGTTTTGATTTCGAATATCAGTCCTATAATTACGGGACATATTTTAAAAGATCCGGTAAATTTATATCATATACTTTTTCCAAGGTAATAATAATTGTGATTATAATGTTAATTTTTTATTGTTTTTAGAGTGATATAACTCAATGGCGATACGTTTTTCTTGTGCCTTTTTCCGTATATTTTGTATCAAATATGATATATTTAATATTTGGCAAGGCTGATAAACAAGATTGGGAAGTCGTCAAAGGTACTAATTACTTTTAATAAATAATAATTATTAATAATAATAATTTATAATATATTTTTAGAACGATCTGCGGATGAAACAAATATGGATTTAATAGAGAAAAAAATTTGAATAGGAAGATATATATTTTTTTATTAATTCTGTATATTTTAATAAAGTTGTATAAATTAAAAATATATATTTTTTAAATCTATTATCAAATTTAAATATTTGGATATAAAGTGGATCGGTGTGCAAATTCGATATATATATATATATATATATATATATATATATATATATATATATATATAATATAAGGAAGTATAATAAAATTAAAATGTATGCTATAATATGATTATATAATTATTATTTTTTTATTCGTTATGTTTACGAAAAGTTTGCTAAAGGTATTAAATGAGATTTTTAGTTATTATGATAGAAAATTATCTTATCTACTATTGCATAAACTGATTGAAATATACTCTGCGAAAAATTGTTTTACATTTATATATTATATAAACTATAATATAATGCATTCACGGTAAACGTGATAAATATTTTAAATAATGCGCATAGAAATAATAAATATGAATAAAGGATATATAATATAATATTAACGAGATTTAATATTTTAATGTAGGCAAACAAATCATAGGTTTGATGCTATAAATTATTTACATATTATTATAATTTATAAAAAAAAAATCATTGGTAGAGTTTCATGCGTCACAAGTGCAATTGCATTCAACAACAAGAAGCGATAGGTGTTTAGAAGCGCATCTAATTTTGATTTATTTAAGGTATTATAATTATACATTTTTTTTAGATAATTAGTGCTTATCATTATTACTATTATAATAATATGGAATAATATTTAGAATTTTAATTAGTATTCGAGCAATATTTGAATTAGAACGAAGTTAATGCGATCATGTAATAGATTATCAATTCAGATCTATTATATTATACTACTGTGATCAAAAAGTAAGGTGAAATTGTGATTTGAAACTCCCGGCTTAGGAAGGCAGGTAAATTGTAAATTTTTTCCTAGGTTGGTATTTGTCAATGATATTGTCTATGATATTTGTCAAGCGTATGTTTTTACACGTATTTTTACAATTCTTGGTTTCTTAATCACGATAATGTATCATGTCGTACTGTATTGGTTCTTCGCGACTTTTTTGACAAAAATTCGACTCATATCATTTCGCAACCGTCGTATTCGCACGATTTGGATCCGTGCGACTTCTGGCTATTCGGTAAACTCAAAAGACCAATGCGGGGACGCCGTTTTGACACTATTGAGGAGATAAAAACCGAATCGAAGAAGATCTCGAAGGTTATATTGGAAAAAAAACTATTCCAACTGTTTCGTGGACTGGAGAAATGAAATTGAAATGGATGAAATTAGTATGGAAGAATTTTCATTTTATAAACAAATTCACCTTACTTTTTGATCACAGTGTATTATAGGAAAAACTAATGTAGATTTATTAATTGTTTTATTTATTTTGTAAATTAATATCGTCAACACATTTCAGTGTGGACGACGCTTAAGTTTCGGGAAGCAAACGCGGTTAGAAATCATGATAAGAATTAAACAAACAACTTTGCGCCGCATCGCGCGCTAGAAATATTTTGCTGAAAAAAAAAATAATAGAAAAAAAAACAAAATAAACACGACAAAAATAACCTTGTTACCTTTTTCAGCAATTATACATTTAGAAAGATAGTTGTTTTCATATGTGATAAACATGTCAACTGTGGTCGATAAAAATTACACTAGACCATCGATCGACATCGATAAAGGTGAGTGATATTTTTCATTTTATTATTATTATTATTATTATTATCAAATTTTTGACATTCTCTCGTCGTTTCGAAGGTCCAAAATTCGGTGTGCGACACGTGCAAGCTTTGATATTATATTTTATAATCGGTGTATCAACCGCACTCAGATCGAGTATGACCGTATCAATATTGGCGATGACGGAAAAATCTGAATTTTCCAATCATACAGTATTCAATCTTTTTCTAATTTATGTTTAGCATTATTTATACATATATATCTAGTTTTTTTTAAATATTTTTTAAGACATATAATTGGAACAAACAAGTGACGGGATATATAATGAGTTCGGCCGGATGGGGTGATATTTCTGTTCAGGCTTTTGCTGGATCTGTTACAAATAGATTTGGTAGTAAAATTGTCATGTCTGTTGCAATTGGAGTGACTGGAGTATTGATGATGCTAACTCCATTGTGTTCTGAAATAGTTAATATACATTTTTATTATATAATAATAACATTAATGGCTATATATATATATATATATATATATATATATATATATATATATATATATATATATATATATATATATATATATATATATATATATGGTAGTGTTGTGATAAATAAAAAAAGTGCATATTTAAAATTTAGATATTTAGTCGAGTAAAATTAGATATATTGGGACAAATGTTGTGGGTGCAAAACTTTTTTCGAGAGTGCGGAAAAAAGTTTTGCACTCTCGACATTCGTCTCAAAATATCTAATTTCGCACGACGAATTGTTTCAATTATGGTTACGGAACGAATGCGGAACATTTATCCGGTTCGTTCCGATTTCACTATATCACTGTATATTCTAATATATATAAATGAATTTAAGTTTTGTCATCTGAAGAGGAATGTTATCGTTATTTTAAATATTAATTAATTTATATAAATTTTTTATGCTATAGTTTGATAAGCGATGATAAATATTATTAATATTATTGAAAGGGGAACGCGAAATTATATATCATTTGTGTGTCCAATTTATTTGTTTCAATTGAAATATAATTTCTATTATAGGCAGGATGGATAGGAGTTTGTATATGTACAAGCATTCAAGGAGCATTTCAAGGATTTATTAGTCCTTGTACTCATACATTAATAGGAAAATGGGCTCCAGTTAGCGAAAGGACAAGATATGCTATGTTTGTTTATTCTGGTATTTTTAGTTTTTTTTTTTTTTTGGTAAAATTAAAATAATTTAAAATATAAATTTTGTATATTGTAAATTTAAAGGGTTATATATGGCGTTGATAATAACACCACCGGCTGCCGCTTATATATGTACAAGTTCATACGGCTGGCCTTGGTCCTATTATATATTCGGAGCACAATCGTTTATTGGGGCCATTTTGTGGATATATTACGGGGCCTCGTCGCCGTCCGATCATAAAAAAATCACCAAAGAAGAATTATTATACATTGAAATGCACTTGGAAAATACTAAAAATAATGTCAGTGTTTATCGAAAATATATTATAAAATTTATTATATATATATATATATATATATATATATATATATATATATATATATATATATTTATGTGATATAAAATTGAAAAATTTTAGAATTTAAAAACGCCGTGGAAATCAATTTTTACTTCAATTCCATTCATGGCTTTGGTGATAACTCAATGCGGATGTATGTGGGGATTTAGTGTTATTTATATAGAAACTCCATCATATTTTAAATTAGCACTGGGAAAAGACTTGGAAGAGGTTCATATAATGGTTTAATCAAAAAGTTCGTGCATTATTTATATATAATATTTTTTAAAATTTGCACGAATTATTTGATTAAATTATATTTATATGTATTTTAATTAAATTGATTAATAATATATATATATATATATATATATATATATATATATATATATTTATTTTAGAGTGGTTGGTTAACATCTTTAGGATATATGGTAGCATTTATACTTTCTGTAACGACAAGTTTTGTCGCCGATTATCTATTGAATCGAGAATACATGTCTTTGACGTCTATTAGAAAATTATGCAACACATTCGGTAATTATAGACTTAATATATTCTATGATAATATTATCTTAGTTAATTTATTTTTAAATTGAAGGCAGTTGGACCGTTGCATTGTGTATGTTGTTTGTGACATATATTCCTATTGAATATGCTAATTTAGCTGTTGGAGCATTCGTAATTGTTGCCGGAATGGATTCTATGAATTCTTGTGGATTTATGGTAAAATAATATATATTTTTTTATATAAAAAATAAGTGTCGGTAAAATTATAAATATATTAGATTTTTTTTACAAATTTAACCATTAACCTGATACACTACTACGATCAAAAAGTAAGGTGAAATTATCATTTAAAACTCTCAGACATTAGGAAGGCAGATCAATTTTATTTTTTTTCCTAGGTTGGTAGGACTGTTTATAACATTTGCCAAACGTTTGTTTGTCAAAAGATTTATTTGTCTCTGAGTTAACCATCGTATTCACCTAATTTGACTCCGTGCAACTTCTGGCTATTCAGCAAACTCAAAAGGCCAATGCGGAGACGCCGTTTTGACACGATTAAAAAGTCTCGAAGGCTATACCGGAAAAAGATTATTCCGACTGTTTCGAGGACTAGAAAAAGCGTTGTCAAAAGTGCGTTTTATCGGACGGGAATTACTTTAAAGGGAATGAAATTGATTTGGAAGAATAAATAAAGAATTTACATTTTATTGTATAAACAAATTCACCTTACTTTATGATCACAGTGTTATGTGATTAAATTCAGTTTTAACAAACGTATAAATATATCAATTTTTGATATAATATTTAATAATAGTTTATAATTATTATATAGAGTCGTAAATTAAAGAAAAAATGACGCGTATTAAAATACAACAATTTTAATATAAAATTAGACATATAAACAAAACGTTTTTATCTAGAATCTGAAGGTTAACGGTTAAAATAGTAAATTATACTAATTTTAAACAATTTAAATCGATTAGATTTTTTCAATAATATTTATTATTTTATTTATAAATATTTATTATAAGAGCATATATATTTAAAATGATCACTATTTGTAATTAGCGCAAGATGTCATTGATATTTTTTAATTTAATATTATTATTCGCTAATCATATAAAAATCTAAAAATTGCATTAAAAAAATATATAAATAATGTTAATAATATTTTTTTTTAATTCATAACACAATTGAAATTGATTTTTTAAATAAAAATAGACGTCATCTAACGTTAAAAATAAATATTATATAGACGGTATATAATTATATATTGAAATATATTTATCTGATACAAAATAATTAATTTATAATGACAAATTGTTATAAATTACATTCTAGTCATATTAACTTCGTGTTCGATTATCGTATCGATAAATAATTATTAATTTATAATGTCACGCCATAAATATAAATTAATATTTATATTTCGATTTTTCACAGATAAATCACATCGACTTATCGCCGAATTTTGCTGGAATTCTATCGGGAATCTCATATTTATTTTCAGGATTTTTCACGATATTAACGCCGATAGTGACAGGATATTTCGTAAAAGATTCGGTAATTTCGTTTTTTTTTAATTATTCTCGTAATTAAAATATTATATATATATATATATATATATATATATATATATATATAAAATATATATATATATATATATATATATATATATATATATATATATAAATATATATATATATATATATATATATATATATATATATATATATATATATATATATATATATTATAATTATAATTTATTTTATATTATATAGTCTGATTTAACACAATGGCGTCCAGTTTATATGTTAGCGGCTGGGATGTATTTTTTCGGAAATCTTATTTATATAATATTCGGTTCTGCGAATACTCAAAAATGGAATCAACCCGTCGACAATAAAGAAGGTAAAGATTAAAAAAAATAATCATATAAATTATTATAATATAAAATAAAAATATTTTTCCTCAGACGTCGAAGAAGAAGCCGCATCGAAAGATTTACTGGAAAAACGTAGCTGAGAATTATTAGAAAATTTCTTAGAATTTATATATTTATATATATATATATATATAAAATTTTTAAAATAATTTCATTTTATCTAATTTATTTTTAAGCACATATTTTAATGATATATATAGTTCATTTTTCTTAAATTATAATTTTTATCAAAATCGTTTTTAAATGTAATCGAAATATGCAGGAATTCTATATATAGTAAGATTAAAAATCTATTTTAAAACTATTTCATTAACAAAATATCTATTTTTTTAATATATTTTTAAATATAGGACGTATTTAAGATTTTTATTTTATTAATTTATAATAATTCACATATTTATAAAAGACAATATGATTTTTTTTTTGTAATAAAATTTTTGAAATATATAGAGTATTATTATTAGTAAGTAAAATTCTTTTATCCTATGATTGAAGTTTTACCATATATAATATATTATTGCACGTCTTTAGAAAAAAAATATTTTATAAAATTATTACTAAAAATATCATTGTTCGTAAATATAGATATCGTTGAAATATTATATATAAAGAATTTTTCCTCAAATAATGTTTTATATTTGAAAGAGGAAAATAGATGAAAATTCACAAGGTTAGCGATAATTTATAATATAATAGTTCACGTGTCGGTTTTCATAAATACTAATTTTATACGAAATATACTATAAATATATATATGACTGAGCTTTTTTTTTTATTTTTATTTATGAAATGAAATATAGGCAATCATAGAATAAATATGAAATGTTTGGACTGTTGCTCTGCATAATGTAATAACCATGTGTAAATATAATATATTGTACAATATTTATACAGGTAAAACAATATATCTATCTCTATGAATTATTTGTACTGAAACACTGTAAAACGTGGCGATGATGGAAAATTTAGAATTTTCATTCGTCTCATGATATTGGTTAATTTATTTAATTATTTATTTTTCTCATCTTACAAAATTATATGTAATTTGGCCAGTATTAACCGGTCTCAGGTTTAGAAAAGACGGTGCATTCTATGATAATATTCTAATTTAGTGCACTCTGACAAGTCGTATAGGCAACAAGGAATTCGGTTGTCAGAATTGTCAGAATCATGAAGGTGGACGTGATTAAGAATATAGAGGAGAATTGTTACGACGATGAAAATGGGAATTATCAAAGTATGCGACTGTAATCTGTTGTTTATTATCTTTTCTATTCTATTTGTTAGTAATTAGATTTTGTGTTTTTTTTTTGTCATTTCAGATATGGGTTTTGGTGTCAGACATGTTCAATCGTTATTGATGTTTTGTTGTTTAACAGTAGCGTATGGTATGAGAGTTACCATGAGCGTTGCAATTGTTGCAATGACTGATAAAAATACACCAAAAGAAGATATCGACGTATATTTTTTTCTATTTTTTTAATATTATATATATATATATATATATATATATATATATATATATATATATATATATATATATATATATATACTACTATGATCAAAAAGTAAGGTGAAATTTTCATTTAAAAATCCCGAGCGTTAGTTAGGAAGGCAAGTAAATTGTTTTTTTTTCTAGATTGGTAGGATTGTTTATAATATTTGGCAAGCGTCTGTTTGTCAAAAGATTTCATTATCTCCGAGTTACACGTGTTTTTACTACTTTTGATTTCTTCATCATGATAATGCACCATGCCAAATACTCGACTCATATCGTTTCACAACCACTGTATTCGCCTGATTTGGTACCGTGCGACTTCTGACTATTCAGCAAACTCAAAAGGCCAATTCGGAGATGTCGTTTTGACACGATTGAGGATATAGAAAGCGAATCGAAGAAGGTTTTGAAGGCTATACAGGAAAAAAAAACTATTCTGACTGTTTCGAGGGCTGGAAGAAGCATTGGCAAAAGTGCGTTTTATCGGACGGGGATTATTTTGAAAGGAATAAAATTGATTCGGAAGAATAAATAAAGAATTTCCATTTTATAAACAAATTCACCTTACTTTTTGATTACTGTTATTACTTTAAATATTAGTATATAGTATTTAAACTCAATTATAAAGCAACAATTTTTGAAGTCACTTAAATGAAAATTATTTTCAATAATAATTTACAAAGAATATTAAAGTTTAGAGTGCAATATTTTTTACTATCAATTCTAAGATCTTTCATTTTTATATATCATAATTTATATGTCCACATTCAAAATAAATCAAACATCTAAATACTATTTTTTTAATTATAGATAGTCAAAAAATTTTTGTTGTAATATTTTGTCTATTTTTTTTTACCATATTTCAGACATTTGAATGGAGTAAACAGATTCAAGATTTGATATTGAGCTCATTTTTCTGGGGATATGTTTGTATGCAGTTGCCCGGTGGACAAATTGCTCATAGGTATGGAGCTAAATATCTTTTAGTGGTTGCCCTTACTATTAATGGATTTGTGGCTATACTTATTCCATGGGCAGCTCGCGCGGTAATTATAAATATTTTTTATAATTTTTTTATTGAACAATTATTGAAATTCATCGTTGGAACAACTCGATAATACAGTAGAAATTTTCTTAAAGCATTGTAGATGTCGTCGCATTCAATTTAATGAGTTGCATTAATTTCACATTTGAGTCATTAAAGACATTTTTTTTCTTAATTAATGTCACGATATTGAAATCGACTTGAATCAAGGAAGTTTATGACTGTTGATAGTTTTTAATTTATTTACACAATTATATTTGTTGATTTGATATCATTTTTTTTACGATATATTAAATTAAAATATATAATATTTATTATATGTAATAAATCCGACAATAATGAAGAGTGGAAATTGCAACACTATCGTAAATGGCGATCGAAAGTAACCAGTGCAGTGTTACTCGAATGTTGATTGATGAATTTATACGAACCGGTTTTTAAAATTTTATAATATAATATAAAAATATTTTGACATTTAATTGATTGCTAACTTATACTAAAAATTGCACATAGTTTATATTATCATTCAGTGTTATAAAATATATTAATGAAAATTTAATAATAATAATATATTTCAGGCTGGATGGCAAGCGGTTTGCGCCTGTAGGGTCCTTCAAGGATTAGCTCAAGGATCATTTTTACCAAGTTTGCACACATTACAAGGCAAATGGTGTCCAATAAGTGAACGCGGTCGCCTAAGCACGTACATTTACGGCGGTAATTCGATCGAAATTTTATTATTTTCATTGCATTTTTTTTTTTTTTTTATTATTAGAAACATCATTATTACAATTATTATACAGGATCACAATTCGGCACGGTCATTGTGATGCCGTTGTCCGGTCTATTGGCGGCCAGTTATTACGGATGGCCGTTAATATTTTACACGACCGGAACGGCGAATTTGATATGTGCCGCGGTTTGGTTATGGTTTGGTGCAGAAAGTCCTGGCGAACATAAAACGATCACTATACGCGAAAAGTTATACATTCAAGAATCGCTCGGTCAAACTGCGCCCAAAAAGGTAAATTTCGTAAATTATGCACAGTTTCAATTTAAATGATTGTGCCGAACGTTTATTATTTACAGGTGTTGAAAGTTCCTTGGAGGCGTATTTTGACATCTATGCCAATGTGGGCAATGACCATCGCACACATGGGCAGCAGTTGGGTTCATGTCACTTTGTTCACAGAAATCCCTTCATATCTAAACAAGATCATGGGCATCAACATGAAATCGGTGAGTTTAATAACACGAACTCGTTATTTATTTATATTATCATTTTTTTCTTACTTCCTAGATATAGTTAAATTCCATTCTTTAAGGGCCTTGCCTATGTTGTTGTTGTCAAACTTTGCATATTCGTATGTAAACTGGATTTTTTTCATATATATAAAAAAAAATAAATCGTTCCCAAATATCGATAAATCAGGGCCATTCGTAACAACATAAACAGGTGAACTGTTTAAATAAATATGTGACAAATATAGGAAGCAATCGTAATGTTTAATTTTAAAACATTCTTTGAATATCTAATAAGTTTTTAATTTTTGAATTAAAGTCATGTTTTCATTTAATTAATTAATTCAGAATTATTGCTTTCATTATATAAATATTTCATACTGTTTCATTAATTTATGTTCAACTTTTAGATTTAGTATAGTGCAGTCACCTTAGGTGCAGTTTACCACGTTTTCATGTACTTATAATTAATTATATAGCATGTTTCGAGGCATTCTGTCATTTATATAGTGCAATTCTGTACATTTTCATTTTTCATGGATTTACGTTTTTAAATAAATATATTAATTTATATTTTTATTTCCTGAAAAAAGGACGCAAACGTCAGAATATACAGAGCGGTTTACACTTTGACAAAAAATATTTTTAACATATAGCAAATATTAAAATAATTTACGATATATATAACACTGTGATCAAAAATTAAGGTAAATTTGTTTATAAAATGTAAATTCTTTATTTATTCTTAAAAATAAATTTCATCCCTTTTAAAGTAATCCCCGTCCGATACAATGCACTTTTGCCAACGCTTTTTTCAGTCTCCGAAACAATCGGAATAGTCTTTTTTTTAGTCCTCAATCGTGTCCAAACGTGTCATAAGTTTGCTAAATAGCCATAAGTCGTACGGAGCCAAATCGGACGAATACGGCGGTTGCGAAACGACACGAATCGAATTTTGAATAACAATTCACCTTACTTTTTTATCACAGCAGTATATAAAATGATAAATCTATAGCATCTTTATAAAGAAAAAAATTAATACTAAATATTTACAATTATTTACGCTCAATCAATGACGAAACATTTAACAACAATTTACGTCATACGAAATGAAAGACCGTATCGTGAACGTCAATATCTCCTTTTGTCGGCTGAAATTATTATAATTGCATTAATTTAAAGAACATTAAAGGTCTTCGACGATAATTATCCTCTTCTTCAACCTCAAAACTGCCATGAAGACGGTACGAAGAACAAAAAAAAATGACGATAAATATATAACGTGAGAACAATCTAATCGTGTTCTAATAAATATGCACATATTCAACTAGAACACGTTTTTATATAAAGAGTTAAATTGTATATATATCATCATAATTATAAATATATCAGCGGTTTTATTTCGCTTTAATTATCAATTATAAAGATCAAAAAAAAAAAAAAAAAATATATATATATATATATATATATATATATACGTATATACATATATGAAGGAAGTGCTCGTTTAATTATCGTAAATATTCCCGTGAAATTAGTATTCAATATTCGAATGGTATATAAATAGTTTTTATATATGTTTTTCTTCTATTCTTCGATTAATTATAATTTGCATATCGGATAAATATGATTCAATTTAAAAAGAAATAAAAAAATAGATTATTTTTAAACGTCATGGTCATATTTTTGATTGCTTTCATTTAGTATGTATCTGATAAAATATTGTGAGCCCTTTTTATTTATTTATCACATTATAAATATGTCAATGCGACATATGAATATAAAATAATATATATATGTGATCGTCAAAGTATATAAATCTATCAAATGATCTAAATAATGTGAAAAAAAATTATCATAAATCAATACAGAAAAATTAATAAATAGATTAAAATTAAAAATATATTTTTTTAATTTAATTATTTAGATTGATAATTATGAACTAAATATTTTTTGTTTATATTTCATATTTTTGATGTATAATATATTCAAAAAGAAAATGTGTTATATTAGATAATTTAACACAATATCGATTTTCACACATTAACATTAGCATAAAACAGAGGCGTAGAAGATATTTTGAATTTTAATTAATATTTTAATATATATATTTTTTTTTCTTTTGCAACTATTATATAAATATTAAAAACTCATATTATAATTAAAATTATAATTATGACAAAACGTAAAATAAGGAAGTCGGATATTATTTATGATGTTTTAATATTAGCGGACGTACTAAAGATAAAATTTTTTCCAGTCAATTACGAGCTATGAAAATGAAAATTATTAACACTGAAAAAAAAAATGCTATAATTGTCGTTTTTTTTTTAAATTTATCAATCGTTTCGCGTTTTTATGTTTCTATTACTATATTTGTCTCGATTTTATAATGACAAAGTAATATCGCGTGCCCAGTTCGAAACAATGCCACGAAAGAAAATGCGTATTTTTCATTTTTGTATGTAAATAATTATATTGCACAATTAAACATCGATAAATGTTGAAAAAAAATATTCAATGATTCACAGATTATAAACGGTTTGTTGGTAACGATAGAAAAGGAATAAGAATGCAATAAAATAATATATATATATATATATATATATATATATATATATCTTCCTAGTTGACATCGATCAAGCATAGAAAAACATTATAATCAGAATTTTTGTTTAATTAATATTCTCTTTAAGGTATATTTGCTGAAAAAAAACTGCGATTACAAAATGATTTCCAGCATACGATATTTCTCGGAACTAATTGAAATGAGTAAAACAACTTTAAATAGTTTATAATTTCAAATATAATATAATAAATATGGATTTTGAAACATAACACACGCGATAAACGAATTGATTAACGTAGTGTTCTTTTAAAAAATTAAAGTCATATCTTATTTTATAGAATGGAATCTTATCGGCATTACCATTTCTTGGTAATTGGATATTCGGTATATTTTTCTGTCATGCTGCCGATTATTTGACAAACAAAAAGATATTTTCAATGACTGTCGCCAGAAAACTAGCGAATTCCGTCGGTAAGTTATACTTTATAATATAACACAGTGATCAAAAAGTAAGGTGAATTTGTTTATAAATCAATTTACAAATCAATTTCATCCCCTTTAAAATAATCCCCGTTCGATAAAACGCACTTTTACCAACGCTTTTTCCAGTCCTCGAAACAATCGGAATAGTTTTTTTTCCGGTATAGCCTTCAAGATCTTCTTCAATTCGCTTTGGCCTTTTAAGTTTGCTGAATAGCCAGAAGTCGCACGGAGTCAAATTCGGGTGAATACGGTGGTTGCGGAACGATATGAATTGAGTTTTCGACAAAAAAGTCGCGAAGAATTAATGCAGAATGAAATGGTGCATTATCGTGATGAAGGAACCAAGAATTTTAAAAACACAGGTAATTCGAAGATAATTAAACTTTTTGAAAAAAACAGACGTTTGGCAAATGTTATAGACATTTCTACCAACCAAGGAAAAAATTTTCAATTTACCTGCCTTCTTAATGCCCTGAAGTTTTAAATGATAATTTTATCTTACTTTTTGATCACATTATTATATAATAATATTTAGAATAAGGCAATTAATATTGATTTCAATTTTATACAGCTATGTGGGGAGTTGCAATTGGTTTAATAATTTTGACATTCGTACCATTAGATCAAGTCACGATAGCGGTTATAGTTTTAATCGTCGCAGTTAGTATAAAATCTGCTATATTAATAGGATTTCACGTAAGTTTAACAAATTATAATTATTTAATGTGAACTCGAATGAACACGTATTCATAGAATATAATATGCGTTAATATTCAAAATTTTCTTTACAGTCTACTTTTGATATATTGTTAAAATAATTATTTTTATTATTAAAAATTAGTATATTTTAAATATATATATATATATAATTTCAGGTAAATCACATAGATTTATCGCCAAATTTCGCCGGAACAATGATGTCATTATCAAATACGGCATCTAACACTTGCGCTGTCATAGCACCGATAACAGCCGGTTATATATTACAAAACGAGGTAAAAAATTACAAATATTCAGATATTTTTTTTACTTTGTAAATATCCGAAATTTATTACAGAATCAAGAAGCATTGTTTTTCGACAATTAGCATTGTTCAAAATAAAAAAAAATATACATATCTGACAATCCGAATCCGTTGTTAATTTTCAATTGTGCATTGTTAATTTGAATATATTATTGTGTTACAATAAAAAAAAAAGTAGAAATAAAATAGATATCTAACACTAATTGAAAATATATATATTTTTATTTTTCAGTATGATCCTGCACAATGGAGAACAGTGTTTTATGTTTCAGCAGCAATGGCTTCGCTTACAAATCTTTTCTACGTTTCATTCAGTTCAGCTGAACTTTTACCTTGGAATGAACCCGAATATAATAAATATGATAAAGGTGAATTATTTTTATATATTTATAGAATTAATATAATTAAAAATACAATGTTTAAATTTAGAATATAAATGATTTATTTTTTAAAATTAATTTGAGTATATTGAAAATTCTAGCTCATAATCCTATCGAAATATAACACTGTAATTAAAAAGTAAGGTGAATTTATTTATAAAATGTAAATTTTTTTTTATTTTTCCAAATCAATTTCATCCCCTTCAAAGAAATTTCCGTCAGATAAAACGTACTTTTGCCAACGCTTTTTTCAGTCGACGAAACAGTCGGAATAGTTTTTTTTCCGATATAGCCTTCAAGATCTTCTTCAATTCGGTTTTTATCTCCTCAATCGTATCAAAACGGCGTCCCCGCATTGGCTTTTTGAGTTTGCTGAATAGCCATAATTCGCACGGAGCTAAATCGGGCGGATACGGCGGTTACAAAACGATATAACTCGAGTTTTTGGCAAAAAAGTCGCGAAGAACAAACGCAGTATGACATTGTGCATTATCGTGATGAAAGAACCAAGAGTTAAGAGATGATTAACTTTTTAACCTAGGAAAAAAAATCAATTTAAATGCCTTCCAAATGCCCGGGAATTTTTAATTATAATTTCACCCTACTTTTTGATCACAGTAGTTAGCTTTAATAAATATTTAACTTTCGAATTTTACATATTTTTAATAAATCAATTTCAATTAGTTGACATAATGAGTTATCTTTAAATGTTATTAAGTTAAAAATAACAGCTTATTTCAGACGAGTTGTGGCTCAATAGTTCAAATTGCCATGGTTAACATTATATTATATATATATATATATATATATATATATATATATATATATATATATATATATATATATTTATTTATTTACACACACACACACATAAATAGAAATATTAAAGTATATATTATTTATGTTATTAGGTGCAATTTTGATTTTGTGCTATTTTATTTAAACTGCGGGTGAAAGGAAATAATCGCAAGATTTTTACTTGTAACTTGTCTATTATTCCGTTGACGCATTTGATAATCTATAATAACACGTTTTTCCTCATTAATTAAGGCTTAGTTTATTTTTTAACTATTTTGAGGATAATATAATAGATAAATTAATATTAGGATTTTTCCTAATATTTGTTTTATTGTGAAAAGGAACAATATTCCAATATCTTAAATAATATATTATAAATTTTAGAAAAATTTTCTTATTTTTTAGATATTATTCACATTTCTGATTTTTACCTTCATCTGAAATTGTGTAACAAAATAATTTTTTCGTATTAAATATAGAATATAGAGCTTATATTTCAATTCGTGAAAATTGAACTAATCGAATTTAATTCACAATTTTAGTGTTTTTAAAATATATTTATTTTAAAAATATTATTTATGTGTAAAATAAAATCATTTTTATTGTTTTTCAGAAATGGTCGCTTTAAAAAAATCATCGAATTGTTCCGATATGAAAGAAGAAAAACAGTGAAAAGTGTTTATGAAATTCTGATAAAGACTATATTTTTAAACAATGTTTATAATTTTAACTAGTTTTTTTTTAAATAGAGATTTTTATAAAATAATCGAATATTTATATATAAATATAAATATAGACGATGTCATGATGTATTTATTTTATTATAAAAATAATTATACATTATATAGATTTGTAAAATAAATTTTGTAAATATTTATAAAATAAACAAATTAATGTATAATTTGAAGATCTGAAAAAAATAATATTGTTTAATATTGCATATTAATTAAATATTGATTTTTCTAGAAAACAAAGAACATAAAACAATGTAAAAAAATAATTTCATATTTTTTAATCAACCTGTATATATTTAAATTGCATAGAAATTGTTCATAATTAATTATTAACATAATTTGGTTCAAATCTGATTATCGTATAATGATTATATATATATATATATATATATATAAATAAAAATAACAATGCAATCGAATATGCAATAATTGTGCATTGTTATGTGTAATGTTTGAGAAGCGCTGATCCGCCGAATCTCATACTTTTGCAACGAGAAAAATAAAATCACGTATATAAAATAAATAAAGGTCGTCGTTCTAATTGAGATACAAGACATGATGTAACACGATTTTTAAATTAAATTTATATTACCGTTACAATGTATTTTTTTCTATATATATATATATATATATATATATATATATATATATATATATTATTTAAATAATTTGTAATTTTACAATTTATGCGAATTGTAAAATGTCTTGATAAATCATTACGGTGAATGTTTATTAATTTAATATTTTGCAACGTTACAAATATCTGACACGTTATTAAATAATATTGAACTGTTTCGTGCAGTTTTAGAAGCGTTTGTAATTTGTGCAATTTGAGAAACACAAATTGTACCTTCATTATTTATAAAATATATATATATATATATATATATATATATATATATGTTATATTGTGTATTGTTTAATATCGATGTAAGCTGAAAATTTTGAGATTAAGGTTGAATTTCTGAAAGTTTTTCTACGAACGATTGCATAATATTAATTTAAAATTCGCGAAACGAATTTTATTTTTGTATAATTTTATTTTTAAATATAAAATTTCAATTATTCAAGTAACAATTTTACTATAGTAAATATATTCAGATCATGTTTCAGTAAAATGGTGACTAATGAAATATTAAACTTTTTTTATAATATTCTGACTTACGAAAATTTATTAATTATATTATAAAATAATAATAATATACTACTGTGATCAAAAAATAAGGTGAAACAGGAACTAGGAAGGCAGGTAAATTGTATTTTTTTTTCTTCTGTTGGTAGGACTGTCTATAACATTTGTTAAGCGACTGTTTGTCAAAAGTTACACGTGTTTTTACAAATTCCTTCATCATGAATAATGCGCCATGTCATTGTGCACCATGATTCATCGTTACGCAACCATCGTATTCGGCCGATTTGGCTCCGTGCGACTTTTGGCTATTCAGCAAACTCAAAAGGCTAATTCGGGGACGCAATTTTGACACGATTGAAGAAATAACAACCGAATTGAAGAAGATCTTGAAGGCTATACCGGAAAAAGACTATTCCGACTGTTTCGAGGACTGGAAAAAGCGTTGGGAAAAGTGAGTTTTATTGGACAGGGATTACTTTAAAGATAATGAAATTGATTTGGAAGAATAAACAAAGAATTTACATTTTATAAAAAAATTGACCTTATCACTGTATTATAATAACTGTGTTATACAAAATAAAAATATTACTGTATTGATTTAAAATATTAAAATATACATAATTTAAATATTTATTATAAAGAAGTCAATGAATTTTTAGCGGATATACAACACGCGAAATACGTAATTTATTGAAATATTTGCACGATTTATTACTGTAATATATTTTTATATAGTAACGTAATAATTTTAATAATTTTTTTATCCTTGATATTTTTACACACATTTTTTTTTCTAGCTTCTTATAACAAATTCGACTGCAGATTTTGCATTTCAAAAAAAAAAAGAAATAAACAGCTTTTTCGTTGACGATTTGTCGCAGTTTTATCGAAACATAAAAAAAATAATAATAATCAAGGTCTAGGAAATGTAATAAAATTATGTAAGAGCAAATTTATTTGCAATTTTTTCTATGCTAAGTGAAATAAATATTTTTTACTATTTTTTTTTTTTTGGAATAAGATTAAACTTTTATTCAAAACTGTCTTTTGTTATACAATCAACTATTATGCAAATTTAATAGTTATTTTTAACTTTCAATATGTTTTAAATAAATTATTATTACATATAGAATTATTTATTTTTTTAGGAATAAATTTTTGTTAGCGATCTAAATTTTTAGATGATTTTTGAATTTTTTTTTCACAATATTTTCAGGAAATATGCGAATTAGCATAATCAATTATGTTCGTCGAATTCACCTTGAATGCATAAATTTATCGTCAATTTGTGCATTATTCAAATTTTGTTCGATTAATATGAAATATATATGTTGCCGGCAATTAAATTACATGGGGTTTTAAATATGGGGTCTCATAGACGAATGTAATTAAATGGGCGGCATTAAATAATAATTGTTTAATTATCGGTTATTTAATTACAATTGACAAATATATTTTTTTCATAATATCAATTATATATGTGATAAGAAAGAAAAATATAATATTTAAATTAGTAAATATATGTGCTAACACAATAAAAGTGTTTATAATTAACGATAATTTTAGTTTTTATTTATCATTTTTATTAGAATAAATATGATAATGTTTTTTTTTAATCATCAGAAAATAGTAGATTTAATAAAATGAAAATTTTCCTAAAATATTGCGCAGTCGATTTATTTATAATAAATAATTATTATTTATTAAATTATAAATAGATAATTTATTTCGTAATGTTCACACGTTCATAATTGTGTATTAATTTAAGATGCATTATTATTCACGTTGTAAATTAATGATTAATTTAATTAATCGTGAATTATTTCAATACGTGATATTTATAACGTTGAAAATTGAAATTAAATAACTTCACACAAATTTTATTTTTTTAATTTATATCATTAAATATTTTACGTGTTTAATCTTTAGATTATAATAAAAGCAATTTTTGACTTTAACGGTAACATATACATGCTTTTATTTCGTGTAAAGAAGTAATATTATATCTTAAAAAAAGAATAAGTAAACATAGTAATATATATATTATAGAATAAATATGAAAACAAATATATTAACGTCTAAAATTTAATATATATAGATAATTTAAAAATAATTTATATAAATAAAATATTATTTAAATATATATATATATATATATATATATTAAAAAAAGAATTCCGGTATTTTTTTATGTATAAAAAGGTATAAAAAAACGTGCAGAAAATACAACATAAAAAAAAGAATGCATTCAAAACCACGTGAGAATTTCGATTTTTAATTTGTTTTTTTCCGATCATAAACCGTATAAAAAAAAAAAAAATATATATATATATATATATATATATATATATATATATATATATAAATAAATCGAAATAATTATTGTGTGCACGTAAAAATTCATAATTATTACGATTATTCCGTTTATTTTCTTCCGCAAATAATCTTCGCGTTCATTTTTTAGAATTATTTGCACATTTTTTTACCATTTCACGGTCACGGCTTTGTTTTTTTTTTGGAATGACGTAATAACAATTTTATTTTTATTTTCGTCAAATAATCAATCGTTATAAATTAATCTATGTGAAAAATTTTAAAATTTGAAAAGTTTTCAATAATGAAGCGTGCACGAATTTCACGAATTCGGTTTACTTGAAATTTATTTCGCAAACTCCGTTAAAAAAATATAATTTTTTCAACAATTTCTATTTAATCAAAATTATTATTAAATTAAAAATAATTATTTTTTTTCGTAAATTATGTGATTTTTTTAAAATAAATTTCTATTATTTAAATATACATTGTTAAATTATTTGCATAATTATTATTGCATATTGCAAATGGAAAAATATATTGTATTGTATATTTAAATTTATAATTATATAACATTAACGACAATTCTACTAATTTCATTATTATAATTGGTTTAAGTCATCGATAAGACGTTTAATTTCATTATTACATAATCATTATAACTTGATATGATTATATATATTTTTTAAATTTACACGATTTTAAAAGAAAAAAATTTATCATAATATATTAATTTATAAATCAAGGCTTTAACTACTGATGTTGAAGATTAATAAACACAATCTCTGGATTATTTTGATGTAAATTAATGAATTAATAAATAAATTATGAAAATATTAATAATTTAAAAATATATTAAATATAGTTATTTTAATTTCGTAGTTATATAACTATAATTTTTATCGAATAAATTGGATATTAATTATTATTAATCAATATTTTGATTAATAAAAGATATTTTCTGTATTCAATTTTTTAGTGATTAAAATTACTTATAGTCTTTTCAGGTGTTTTAAATGATAAAAATCAAATTAATGAATGATGTAAAAAAAAATAAAATTCAATGAAAAATAATAAATACATAAAAAATAATATATTTATATATAAATGGTTTAAAATTTGTATATTTAACGAGTATCGCTTTATATATTTATATTAAAAATTAAAATAAGACGAAAAAATATATTATATATATATATATATATATGAAAAAAAAACGTTTCCTGTAATATTAAACGTTTATTAATATAATCGACAATTAAAAAAAATTACGCAATAAAAACGATTATACATATTTTTTAATTTTTAATTGTGCATTATATATATATATATATATATATATATATATATATATATATATATATATATATATATATATATTTCACACATCAACATTGAATAGGATTCGGCAATTAATACAGAAATAAAATTGCGTTCACAGAAACCGGAACTTTTCCCGATAATTAAACGTATTAATTGATGGGCACACGAAACAACGACGATTCTCAAACGTTTCGCATAATAAATAACATTGAACGATAAAAAAAAATAATGCAACAAGACGAAAATCGATCCAGATATATTATGTTGAAAACGCACATAGGCAATCATCGCATTGCATAAATTTACTACAATTTACATATAAATACGTTGACTATTTATGTGTGCCACGGACACAAAGGGTCAAATTGAATGCTTAAAAAATAATAAATGTTGAGAAACGCATGCGTAATATAACACTGTGATCAAAAGGTATGGTGAATTTGTTTATAAAATGTAAATTCTTTATTCTTTATTTCCGATAAAACTCATTTTTGCCAACGCTCTTTCCAGTCCTCGAAATAGTCAGAAGAGTTTTTTTCCTATTTAACTTTCGAGACCTCTTTCGATTCGGTTTTTATCTCCTCAATCGTGTTAAACGGCGTCCTCGCCTTTTAAGTTTGCCGAAAAGTCAAAAATCTCACGGAGCCAAATCGGGCGAATATGGTGGTTGCGGAACGGAGTTTTTGGCAAAAAAGTCATGATGAAGGAACATGCATTATCATGATGAAGGAACTCGGAAATAATACGTTTAGTAAATTTTATGCAGTCCTACTAACCTAGGAAAAAAAATATAATTTACCTGTCTTCCTAACGTCCGAGAGTTTTAAATGATAATTTCACCTTACTTTTTAATCACAGTATATATACGTTAAATATTAATTAACCTTAGAGTTTCAATAAAAATTCATTTTTCGATATCGATTTTATAGAAGCACTGCTCTATATATTCGAGCATAGCTCGGTTTAAATTTTAAACGTTTCAAAACGTCGGTATGCGGCTTTATAATGAACAAAATCAGAGATTCTCCGACGTTGGCATATTGCATCATGGATTGTAACAGAATTGCTCGGGCAATTATTAACGGGCAAACCGTGTCATTTTTATGTTTATTTATTTATTATTAGCACTGAATTATTACTGAGGCCTTGTCGATGCGAAAGTATAATTTATACTTACATTTTTTTCTATTCGTCTAAATAATAAATAATACTCTTGATCGACATTTGATTTCATTATATATATATATATATATTTTTTTTGTATCGTTTGATATTCATCTATAGTTCAAAATTACAGTCAAATTATTTATGTCTGATTAAATATAATAATTTTTATATAACCTCATTTTGCTTTCGTTAATATTTATAAATGTTAAATGTGATTTGGACGACGATATTAATTGAAGGGGTCAAATTTTTGAACTATGAAAGCGCAAGGGTTAATATATGTTTTTTTTTTTGATTTATTAATATAATTAATACAATTTTAATATTTTTGCATGTGATTTAACAATTGGTAATAATAAAAATATTTTTTAAATGTTGCATATATCTAATTAATTATTTTCGATTTATATATCATTGAATATTTGAAGTATATTTCATATGAAATATATATATATATATATATATATGACAATTGAGAGAAAATCTTGAACAATAACGCGACATTTGGAAACCGCTGGTTATCTTTAGAAAAGCGTCTAGTACAATTGTTCTCAACCTTGGCATCCATATTGTGCTCTTTCCCTTGAAATTGCGTTATATATATATATATATATATATATATATATATATATATATATATTTGTCATTTTAACATCGAATTAAAATGCGGTTCAAATCTTGTAAGCGACGTTTATTTTTTTTTCTGTCGTTCGAAGACGAAAACAAAAATTACCGCGTTTATTGTGCGTTTTAATTGGGTGTGCGAAATTTTCTATTCGGGTGAAGGACCAATCGCCATTATTTATTATATTCGGTCCGAACGAATCCTATTTATGCTCATTTGACGACCATTAACCGGCGTTAAATAATATTTTTATATCGTTAAATAATAATTCTCCTTGACACGTCGTCAACGTACAATTTGCCTCTCCCCCCCCCCCGGCCTCCTGCCAAAGACATTTTATCACAGATTTAGCTCGCTCACATGACGAGCAAAATGCTAATAAATACCATTAAAATTATGTTTATATATAATTTTAATATTTTTAATTAATATTAGTATATTTAAAAAAAAAACATTTTGCCTATTTATTTTTAAAAGATATAAATAATATAATAAAGTCATTTTGAAAAAAAAAATACTAAAATTATTATATAAAAAATATTTATAATTTTTATATAGGACTTAAATTCTATATATAAAAATATAAAAAAAAATTCATTAACTTTTTTCTTGTGATGTGAACATATATTTTTCTAAAACAAAAATTAACACTTTTCAGATTGGAAACCGACGACACAAATTTTAACATTATATCATTTTTATTAATGACATTTTTTAAATTATTAATAATAATTAAAAAAATATATCCACTATAATCCTATCAAAATTTCATATATATTATATTATTTGAACTGGATCGGAAATTATTTGAATATAGCTGAATATATTTTAGTTACAATCTTACAATTTTAACATGTAATGATTACTTGGGTAATTAAAATATTAACGAGCGGCCTTCTGACATTTGATATTTCAATATCACCCTTATAAAAAAGTGCAATTGAGTAATTCTGATAATAAAACAACAAAACAAGCTTATCAAATATTTTATATAAGCACTTAATACGCTCATGTAAATTAATAAACGTAAACGATAAACAAACTGAATCAAATTATATACTATTTATTAATTATTGTATATACTTTTAATGCATGCTCAACAAAATTTATATCGTTTGAAAGTAATTGCATATGCAATTAAGATCAAAGGTCTCGATCGTTAATTTATTATCTTATTATTATTATATTTACAAGTTCAAATGTCCGCTGTGATAATTCTTCGAATGATTGTTGATTATTGAAAAATTTATTTTATTTATTAGTTGATATTTTTGTATGATATATTAATAAATTGCGAAAGTTTTCTTAAAATTGACGTCACAAAGGCTTTGAACTTATTGCAAAAAAAATCGTTTCAAACTTGAAATTGACGTAATCAACAATGAAATTTAAAAAGTTTTCCCGTTTTTTTTTTACATTTTTTTTTCGAAATGCAATATTATTAAATTATATAATAAACAGATAAAACAATTACAAAATAATAATAAGAATAAGAAACGAAATGAGTCTGCAGTTTTAAAACAAATCATTAACAAACACAACACAACAGTCATTATATTAATGATTCATCGTGAAAAATGATCGATAATATTTCATAGTTTTTAAATATTATTATTATAATATTAAAAAAATAAACTGTAATTATTTATAACAATATATATATATATATATATATATATATATATATATATAATATATTCATATACCATTCACTCAATATTGGTTGTCTCTTTTTAATTGCATAATATATTGTTGATTTTTTTTCGATATTTCCGCAATCAGGATTTAGATAGATTGAAAGTAGATGATTGTGATTGTTTATTGAAGGTTGTGTGTTTAATTTGACTTTTATAAAAAAATGATAAAAGATGGCGTTGCGGCAATACAGCGAATGTTATATATATATTGTCCAATATTTAAATTTCATATTCTAAGAATGAAATTATTATTTTTTATTATATATATATATATATATATATATCTTCAATTTTTTTAGTAATTATATTATATGATATGGATATTTAACCACAGGATCAAATTTCTTAGAAAATTTAATCAATTTTTAAATTCCGAAAATCAATAAAACGATTCAAAATATTAATGAGCAAATAATAAATTCGTATTCAATTCCAAATATACGCACCTATTATTATTTCTACTTAAGAGTAGACAAATATTTGACATTTTTAAGATGAAAAAAAAATACTAAATTATAATCGATTAACATATACATAAAAAAAATATATTTTAAAGATTGATTTTTTGAATAAATTAAAACACTTCTTGGAAGATGACTGCGTTGAAAGGGAAAATATTGTCCTTTTTTTCCACGGAAAATAGCAATTATAAAAGCCTGAAGGGAAAAACCTTAGAATCGTAAAGTTTTCGAGGTAAAAATAAACTCATAACGGCTATATTAGAAATTTATATATATATATATATATATATATATATATATATATATATATATATATATATAATGATTGACACATCAATTAGAATTTCCACACAATTTATAAAATCTATTTATATTATTAAATATAATTTATGATAAATATTTTAATGTTATAATTTCAAGCGATAATCGATTAATTAGATCGGCGATAAATCGACGTGGAATAATTTCACTATATATTTACACGTTTCATATTATTATTATTATTCGATTTCATTTAATATTATTGAATATTTTTAAAATTGACGATTAATTTCGAAATTTTAACATTTCAGTTTATCGTATCATTTGTATAATTTAAAAACGAATTATTCTGGAATTAAATGTTAAACGATTAAAATATTTTTTTCCAAGTATGATAAATATATATGATTGGTAATTATTGGTTACATAATTTAAAAATATTTTTTTCCGAGAAAAATTACAATACTAAAAATAGCAATGTATTTTTAATGTCGTTATAAATAAATAAAATTGTGATGTATTTATAATATTGCATTTACTATTATTATGAAATATTCGTGGAAAACTTGTGATGATATTCATAGGAAAATTTTCCGTATTTCCATTATTTTCCTTCTGTTTTATAATATTGCACATTCTAAAATGGAAATATGAAATATTTTCTATTTATAAAAAATAAAAAAATATTTCAAAAGACCTCCAAAAATTAAAGATAATTATACGTCGTTCATTTCCTGGCTTCCACATAGAAGAATGTAAGGCTCCGTGGCACAATGGAAAAAAATCACGTTTTGTGATCTCTTTTATCTACTTTTAAAATGCTAAACAAAAATATCCGTTCGTCGAAATCTATTGAAAGCAATAAATCAGTGTTTGCCAAACTGAATTTCGGCTTTGACCATAGGCGAAAATAAAAAAAAATGCATTTGACCATGATCTGTTATTATGACTCATCCACATTTTGGAGGCTGTGAGAATGCTTAATATATATATATATATATATATATATATATATATAATAGATTTTCAGTTAAAAAATACTAATTTAAAATTATATAAATATTTTAATTTTATTTTTAAAATATTAAAAAATCATTCAAAATTTACTTCGTTCCACTATTGTCTTATTTAAATATATCAATAATTTAATTTATTAATATTCTAACTTAAAAAAAAAAAATATATATATATATATATATATATATACATATAAGTAAAAAAAATGATATAAAGAATTTATCCGTTGATAAAAATAAAATAAAATAAACAGGATTTAAAGAATGAAACATTATTAAAACTGTTTACTCATGAATCGATTAATTTATATTCATAAAAAAATATAAATACAGATAGAATTTTAGTCATTATTAAAAAAAAATATCTAATATAATAGTAGCCTTAAAAGGTTTAGCACTTTTTATTTTTCAAGTACTAAGATTTATTATGTTTATTTTTACGATATGTTAAATAATAGATTAGCCAATCGTATTTAGTGTAATATTTTTATTTTGATAATGTGTCGCGCAATTCAAATGTCGAAATTCTAGTTTTTCCAGTCGACTGTTCTATTTTCAAACTTAAATGTTAAAAAGTATTTTTTATTACAAGTAAAATATATTATTATATATATTGAGAAAAAAAATATTTTTATTAAAAATATATAGTGCATTAATTTAATGTATCATAACATTTGGAATTTATTCAAAATATTTTAAATTTTCTCACGAATACTATATTTTTTTGATAATTTTCCAATATTTGAAACATAAGATTCAAATGTTCCGAGAATTGCTATATAATAAAAATTTTAAAATTTATATTAAACATCACTATTATCCTTATTATATATATATATATATATATATATATATATATTAAATATTACAAAAGCAATAAAAAGTTTCAATTCATGTTCATCTTCAATGAAATTTCGCATTATCATTATACACATATCAATTGCATAATTACGTAATATCATAACAATTACTGCACTTTTATATAATTTACATGTACTACTAGTAAATATGTAGATGAATCTAGTCGATAGCACAATATATTTTTTCGCACAACAAAGAAATCAACGGCTTTGTTATTATATGTTATGTCATCCGTTATGCATCAAGAAAATGACCTCGAATTTGATTTTTTTTATTCACTATTATATATTATATATTAGAATTCTTATTTTCATGGCGAATGGAACATAAAATTATGAATTATTAATTATGATTTATTTATTTTTTTAACAGAATCGAGTCGTCAGCTCCGCATGTGACGTTCAAATATTTTAATTCATAGCCATAAAATACATTGTGAACATCTCAATATATGTTATTAAATTTATTTATATTTTTTATTTAAATATATAAATCGAGGAGAGTGTCGTGCATATTATCGGCGAAAGGCTTGAAATGAGGGTCTAGAGGTGCGTCATTTGTGACGTTTTTTGACCTCAAAACACCTGCAGACGTCACATGTTATTAATACATCTGGTCTTTGGTATGTTTTCAAACTGGTTATGTGGGTATATATATATATATATATATATATATATATATATATATATATATATATATATATATATATATATATATATATATTATACAAGGGATTTTCTACACAGTGACTAACGCGGGATATATTATAATTTTAGATTTTCCTAATAAACGCACACGTATCTAATATTAGCAAAAAAAAACCGGTATCTTTAGCGTCATATAACAGTTGCAAAGAGGTTTTATTATATGTGACGTCTTTGGATATTTTTTAAAAAAACCGGAGGCGTGTTACGGGTTAAATATAGATGTAAACTTTACTATAATATATATATATATATATATATATATATATATATATATATATATATATATATATATATATATATATATAATAACAGGTAATCGTTCAAATAATTAATCAACTATATTTATTTATATATAACATTGTTATATATAAATAAATATAGTTATATAATACTAACCAAATTAATTTCATTCCTTTCAAAGTAACCCCCTTCTGATAAAACGCACTTTTGCCAAAACTTTTTCCAGTCCTCGAAGCAGTCGGAATAGTCTTTTTCCGGTATAGTCTTCAAGACCTTCTTCGATTCGGTTTTTATCTCATCAATCGTGTCAAAACGGCGTTCCCGCATTAGCCTTTTGAATTTGCTGAATAGCCAAAAGTCGCACGGAGCCAAATCGGGCGAATACGATGAAGGAACCGAGAGTTGTAAAAACACGTGTAACTCGGATTTCACCTTACTTTTCAATCACAACAGTATTTCAGCAGAAAAATGATTCATAATTAATTATTATATATTATTACAAATAGTGCATTCAACATAGTAGTAACGAACTTATTTATTTAATTTGTAAATCAAATTATTTGTATAATTATAATATAAAAATATGTATACATTTTAATTTAAATGTATATAAAAATAATATATAATAATAAGACATTGATATGACTGCATTTTTGCATAAAAAGCAACTTGGATATTTATCTTTTTTCTCTATAATATAAAATTTTAATATATTTTATAAGTTAACTATATAAATATAAAAAATTGAACCATTAATAATTTAGAATGTTATTTAAAAATTTTGTTCACTTTTCGTGACGAAAATTCTGATTTATTTCTAAAATTAATCATATAAATGAAAAAAAAAAGAATGGAAAATTCTAAGGGCACACGAAAAGGTCATATTTTGAACGAAGCGAACTCCCATTTATATTTCCGTTATAATTTCATTTAAATATTATAAATAAATATTTTTAAGGAAGCATAATCTTCCGAATCGCGACCGGAAGTGTCTCATTACGTGTAATAAATAAATAAATAAATAAAAGGGTATTTATTATTAATAATAAAAAGGTCATCGTGCGGTGAACGCGAAAATATGGAAGCACGATTTTCTAAAATTTATCATTATTATTATTATTATAACGCTTTTTTTTTATAATTTATTATATTATATCATTGATATAATATAAAATGATTTTGAATGAGAAAGCCTTGAAGAGCGAATTATTGTTTTGAGAAGGAATTGAAGAATGATATTATAAATGCATGTTTTATATAACTATTTTTTTACTAGATGCTTCATAAATGACTTAATCTAGTCAAATCGTAATATAAAAATATATAATTTATATATAAATTATTATTTTAAATATTTATTTGGATTTAAATTTAAAAAAGTTTACGACAACTGCATTAAAATATTTTAGTCGTAAATAATAATTAGAACGCAATGTAAACAATATTATGATTGAAATATTTACATTTTATGCAATAATTAATATTAATCATATAATTGTATGAATAAATAAATATTTTTTAATATTAATATATTTTTTTCAAATATTTAGATTTTTATATTATTTTTTATAATAAATTTGATATAAAGAATTCGATACCGTAATCGATTTAATTATATATAAACCAAATATATAATATAAATTTAATATTATAAACATCAAACAAATAATCTAGTTATAATTACGATTTACTTGTTTGTCTATAAATAGTTTGTAATTAATATATTTAGAATAAATGATAATTAATTCGTAGATTTAAATTTAAATCCGCCCACATAATGCGTTTGTAATTAAACGCGTTATTTATTTTGCTTTTATAAATAATTAATTAATATTATATATATATATATATATATATATATATATATATATATATATATATATATATATATATATAATAACTAATTTGATATGCAGCAATCGTACGATGTGTATATTATATTATTAAAATCGGGTATCGATAAGAAGGCGTCATTATTTACCACGAAAAAAATGTGATGAAGTAAACGAAAAATAAATCGCTTCAAATAGTAAACATAATTTAATTTAAAAATATTAATAAAACGATAATCTAGTTGAATTTGAAGTGAAAAACAGTATATTTGAATCGTAAACAAAATCTATCAGGGTTTGTAAATTATTTTTATATATTGTATTTTATTACTCACGAATATACAGATTATATATTATAAATAATTTATATAAAAAATATCGACCGCAAAAATTACAAAATAGCCATTCATTTTTGAAACGTTAATATTATTATACTATGATTAAATTGGAATTACCATTATTATTATATTATATTAATACAAAAAAAAAAATAAATAAAAATACACGTGTATTTCGTTATATTGGAGAGGCAACTCGATTTCTGTAATTAAAAAAGCGTGTAATTGAATCTAAAAATAGACAGCAAAAAAAACCGGATTCGATTCTTTTAAATGTTGAACAAAAAATTACAGCCGTTTAAAAAAACGGGGCGGGGGGGGGCCGGATTTTTGACGCTATTTTTTTTTGGTTTGTTTGTGACGTTGACTTAGTTTTTTTTGTTCAAAGTTGGAAAAATAGATTAATAATGCACCATGTCATACTGTATTAGTTCTTCGCGACTTTTTTGCCAAAAACTCGACTTGTATCGTTCCGCAACCGCCGTATTAGCCCGATTTGGCTCCGTGCGACATCCGGCTATTCAGCAATCACAAAAGGCCAGTGCGAGAACGCCGTTTTAACACGATTGAGGAGATAAAAATTGAATCGAAGTAGGTCTTGAAGGCTATATCGGAAAAAGACTATTCCGACTGTTTCGATGACTGAAAAAAGCGTTGGAAAAGTGCGTTTTATCGGACGGGGATGAAATTGATTTGGAAGAATAAATAAAGAATTTACATTTTATAAACAAATTCAACTTAATTTTTGATCACAGTGTTAAATGAAAAATAAAATATTTTATTAAATTATTAAAATGTGACTACTCTATTATTATTTGTAAATTAAAAAAAATTTTAAATATTATTTTTATTTTACAGATTATGTATACTTTATAAATCTTTGATTTAAAATAATATTGAAAGAAATAATTATGACTTCAAGTATATAAATTAAGACTGAGAATGATTTAATTAGTGATTTATTATAACATGCCTTGTTTTTTTTTACATAATCATATTGACACGTTTAATTTATACATAAGAATTACATAAAACTTATTTTACATCGCATTAAATAATTAATTTCATAATTTTCTTAAAATATTTACACACGTCGTTCATATTTAAAAATTAAAAATATAATAAATATTGACATTGAAAGAAAAATTATAGATGTTGTATTTTTTTTATCAATGAACATTTAATTTCCACGAACGGGAAAAAATCGATTAAAACGAATTTTTATTCAAAATCAACATCGTCTCTAGATCAACATTTCCGGTTTTTATTTAAATAAACAATAAAATTTATTATTAACAAACGTGTATTTGTGTGGAAGTATACTTTAATATATTGAATAAATATATGAATGTTAAAACCGCAAAGGAAAAACCGAGACTGAACCAAAAATAAAAAAATAATAATAATATTTTATCTACTTTTGCATCACGAATACAAAATCTTAAATATTGATATAACTATAATAATTTATTTTAAAAATTATTAGTAACGTATTTTTTTATTAAATAAAAATTAATCTACTAGAAAAAAAATAATAGAAAATGAGAGGCAATCTCGTCTTGAAAAAAAAAATATATATATATATATACAATCAAATTAATGTTTTGATACGACGAATCATAATTAAATTATAGCCTTAAGGCTGCAAAAAAATGAATAAAAATACGACATTAAACATTAAATCGGTTTTGTATTTCGACAAATTGCAGCATAAATCGATATAAATACGTTTAATGATAAAATATATAAAGGGTATTTCGTCATTTTTCATACATTTTTATTATAGTTCTATTATTATTATCTATTTTTGTTTTTTTTTTTTACTTTTAAATAACAAACTTTTGTTTTAGGTCAATGTTAATAATTATAGTAAATAAGAAAAAAAAAACGTAAATTACTATTACTATAAAAATATACGCGATAACGGAAATAGATAATGAATCTATATACAAGAATCAATCTCAATTCACATCCGCACATTTTATTCAATATATTTAAATTTTTATTTGCGTTCTTCGCTATTTCCATTTATGGATTTTTTTTAAATAAAAATATTTTTTTTGTAATAAAAAATATATATTACTGTGATCAAAAAGTAAGGTGAAATTGTCATTTAAAATTCCCGGGTATTAGGAAGGCAGGTAAATTGTATTTTTTTCCTAGATTGGTAGGATTGTCTATAACATTTGCCAAGCGTCTGTTTGTCAAAAGGTTTAATTATCTTCGAGTTTTTACACGTGTTTTTACAACTCTCAGTTCTTTCATCATAATAATACACCATGTCATACTGTATTGGTTGTTCACGACTTTTCTTACAAAAACTCGACCCATATCGTTCCGCAACCACCGTATTCACTCGATTTGGCTCCGTGCGACTTCTGGCTATTCGGCAAACACAAAAGGCCAATGCGGGGACACCGGTTTGACTAGATTGAGTAGATAAAAACCATATCGAAGAAGGTCTCGAAGGCTATACCGGAAAAAGAATATTTCGACTGTTTCGAGGACTAGAAAAAGCGTTTTATTGGATGGAGATTACTTTGAAGACGATAAAATTGATTTGGAAGAATAAAAAAAGAATTTAAATTTTATATACAAATTCACCTTACTTTTTGATCACAGTATATATATATATATATATATATATATATATATATATATATATATATATATATATATATATATATATATATATATATATGCATTTAAGCATAGTTTACATGTGAAAAAAAAATCGTGATACTTTCAATGACATTCAAGAGCGATGTTTTTTTTCTTCTATAATCCGATGAATAATCCAACTGATTAATTGTTATATTTTTACGTGTTTAAAAATATCTAAAAATATATATGTTAAGCAATGTCGAAATTAATACGAAATATTATTTTTATTTTTATTTATATAGATAATAGACAAAGATATTTTAGTGAGCTTAATATTGTATTGCGAAATGTTAGAACATTTATTGCACTTTCAAAAACGTTCACTTATCAATAATTTCGATCGCTTATATATTTATAATAAAATTATAAATACAGATTTATTTTACTTTTTATCAGAAAAAAAATATTTAGTTGAAATTTATATATATTTGAGAATCATTTCACAATTTTTTTTTGATACTTTTAAAAATCGTCGTTTTAAATTATATTAAAGACGCTAACTGTTTTATATTCAGAAAATGCTGTCGAAATTTACTGTTAATTTTTTTTTTTTTGTATCGTCAAAAACTTTTTCCTTCCAACAAATTGTTTGAATAAACAACGATAAATTTACGCAAAATTTTGAAATCTTTAATTTCATCTGATATTTCAAAAATATTATAAAAAATATGGCGATATATAATATAATATAAAGCGCGTTACAATGATTAATAATTTAATTATGTATAAATAATATAATAACGACATAAAAAAGACATCCAGATTTTTTTTTTAAATGTCAATATATAATTTTATATATTTAAATTTAACCGTATAAGTTCATAAAAGTTGTTACGTTATTTTTCATTGATTAATTAATATCAAGGTTTCGAATAGAATAAAATTCATAATAAATAAACCGATGGTCGATTTAACGAGACGTTTAAAATTCAATAGTAATTTATGCTAAAAAAAAAATATTTTAATTCTATATTAAAATAAATACTCGTTGAATCTATATTATATAAATATATAAATAAATAATTAATAATAAAAAAAAAACGTCTAAGAATCACCGCCATAAAAAGCGATATTAAACGATCGTTCGATTAATTAATGGCGTTTCAATGTTGAACCGATTTTAAAATTGCTGAAGTGATCTTTTAACGAGCATTATTGTATCACGTGTCCTTCTCGATTCTTGACCATTCCATCTCCAGGTCCTCGACGTCCGCTTCCACGTCGTTTTGGAGCCGGTAAGGAAATGAGAACGAAACCGGATCGAACCAGGAAGTCCAGCTCCGGAGAACAAAGCGAGCTTTTCATTATATTTTTAAAAGAACAATTTGAATATAAAACGTCATCTCTGCTATACGACCTCATTATTTATTTATTTTTCTATAAATCGTATATATATATATATATATATATATATATATATATATATATATATATATATATATATATTTAAACTCATCAAGGTTCAAAAATTAATATGTAGAACGTTTATTGAACCCTTTAATATATATATATATATTTTTTTTTGATAACGGCAATAAATTAGATACGATCTGAACCTTCGATTTTTTTTTATTGCGTTCTATATATTTTTTTAAATTGTTATCGGATATTGGATAAAATTCTAATATAAAATCAAAATTCTACAATCCTCATTACATAGAATTAAAATAATCATACACGATTATTAAAATACATCGTAAATATATTATTGAAGGTTGTATGATAAATAATATTGATGCGCAAAATAATGTACGAAATTATTATATAATATGCAAATCGATAAACTATATATATTATAAGTAAGGTGAAATTGTCATTTAAAACTCTTGAGCAGCTAAATTGTAAAAATTTTCTCATAGGATTGTTTATAACATTTGCCAAGCGTCTATTTTTTTAAAAGGTTTAATTATCTCCGAGTTACACGCGTTTTCATAACTCTTGATTGACAAAAAATCGACTCATGTCGTTCTGCAACCACCGTATTCGCCCGATTTGGCTCCGTGCAAATTCTGACTATTCAACAAACTCAAAAGGCTAATGCTAGGACGCCGTTTTAACACGATTGAGGAGATAAAAATTGAATCGAAGAGGATCTTGAAGGCTATACCGGAAAAAGACTATTCCGACTGTTTCGAGGACTGAAAAAAGCGTTGGCAAAAGTGCGTTTTAACGGACGAGGATAAAATTGATTTGGAAGAATAAATAAAAAAAAATTATTTTATAAATCAATTCAATTTATTTTTTGATCACATTGTATCTTTAATCTTTAAGATGGAATAAGGAAAATATCCGAAATTTAAATGGATCAATGTATGACGACAAAGCTTTCGCGGAAAAACCCGAACGAAAGTTGCATCACATTCAATAAAGCCTGCGTCAATTGAAATAAAGAAGGCTTCGAATGATGCCAATAATGACGTATTTAAAAATTGAAAAAAAAAATAGAAAGTTGAATAAATAAAAATATATGCAATTAATAGTTATGGTTGTGTTAAACTGTCGATTGATTAAAATCCGATGGGGCGACAGGTTTTTCATAGTTGAAAATAAACGATAGTTGAACTATCAAAATATATATATATATATATATATATATATATATATATATAAAGCCGAAGGTTCACACCGTTAATAATAATGAAAACCGGTGAAAATATCCGTGTAAAATTAAGCTACGTCCAGACCGTAACCTGTTATCAGTTTTCAATGTCGATTCATATTTTATCTTAAAATAATAATATGTAATATATATACACATATATTTCGTAATTCCGGAAACTTTTTTCAGTATAATTTTTTTTTATTAAAGAAATTTATAATATTTATATTTATATATATATATATATATATATATATATATATATATATATATATATATATATATATATATATATATATAATTATTAATGTACAGTACATGTTTATTTATTGTATATATGATTATTTTTTAATAACGAATAAAAATGATAATCCTTGATACAGTACATATAAGTGTATTTTACAATCTATAGATTGATCTAAATAACCAATATATATTAAAAATAACAACAAATAGATCTAAGTTCATTAAAAAAAATCGATTATACTATTGATAATATTTTAATAAATTATCGAATTCAATATTTAATGGGCGTCGTTGAAGCCCTAGTGAACGCGTAGTACTTTTTTGGAGGCCTTGCCACGATTATTTACCTCGTGTCCATAATATTATATATTTTTATATCATATATGTCCAAGGTGTTGTTGCAATTACGACAATATCACTTGTTCCTTTTGGCGGTTCCTGATCGATAAAAATTTACGATACAATCGAAAGATTCCGTTTTCGACGCGCAAAGAAAGTGAAAGGAAACGTCTAAACGAAGGCCAAGTTCAAAATTAAGACCAGTCATGTCTGTTGATCAGAGTCCGTTGACCCGGCAAGTGTTAACATTAAAGAAGCATCTATATGGTATATATATATATATATATATATATATATATATATATATATATATAAACGATGAGTGCATTTTGTTTATTATTAACATTTTACCAGTTTGTCACTGTCTGCTACGTAAAAGGGGGTAATTTCGCAAGCATTTGGCAAACCACTGTGTCAATATTAAAAATTAAAAGAATTAAGAATGAAAAATAAGATAAAATGTTTTTTTTTCATATAGATCAAATATTTATTCAACAGATGACATTATAATTCTATGTAAAATTCAATCGCATTAATACATTATCACCGTTTATAATCGGACGACGCAAAGCTTCCCCCTTTTAAGCCTATAACAGGCGTAAGTTGTATTATTATGTTCTTCCCTCGATAATGTGTTAATATTAAGAAAAAATATCTCTATATGTAAACGTCGAGTGCATTTTTATTAAAATTGTTGACGTTATTTGTAAAATATCTGTCTAATACACAATAAATTATGTCTGTAAAAATCCTTACGCTTGATAAAATATTTTCGTTACTATGAAAGTTTGAAATCGTCATACAGTTTAATTACTAATATAAATATTGTTTATATATATATATATATATATATATATATATATATATATATATATATATATATACATATATATATATATATGTGCGTGTGTGTGTGTGTGAATTAGATATCACGAATTTTTGTATTGTTCTCACATGTTTTTATTATAATTGAATATAAATATTCTTCGTTATAAATGATAATAAAAATAATAATGGCGATTTAAAATATCACGAGTTTCCAATTGTGAATATTTATCATTTGCAAACTTCACAACAAATGATGCACATTGAATCACAATTAACGTTTTGAAGGTTAATAATGGATATATATATATATATATATATATATATATATATATATACTTTATAATGATGAGAAACGTTTGAGAAGCTGCGATTTGTACCTGTTTTCAAACCCTTGCAGTGCAACCTTAACATTTTAACTCTTATAAATACAAATAATTTAATGATTCTTAAAGATGGTTCGTTGACATTCGATAAAAATCACTTTATATACTATTTTTTTTTTATATTATTTCAATACATTTTTAATATTATAATTAAAAAAATCTGAATTATTATTATATATTTAAATTGTTATTATTATTGCAGACGATTCAATTATTACTGAAAAAAAAAATCAGTTACAATTAAAAACGGTTTAACAATTCATTAATATTGTAAATCACGAACGAAACATGAAAAATTATGAATATAATAATAATAATAATAAAGATATTTAGATAAAAAATAAAATAAAATAAATAAAGTCACGCATCTCGTTTATATTGTAATAATCGAATAATTGTAATAATATTGATGCTTTATAAACGATTCTGTAATTAAATCAATTATAATAATAAGTGTTAATTAACAAAGAAAATTAATATTACTGAAAAAAAATATGGATGCAGCTTTTTTACACAAAAAAAAATTTTTTTTAATAGAAGGATGGAATAAAAAGAAAAAATAGGGAAATGTTCTTCGTCCTTCTCAGAAATTTGTTTATAATTTTAAGAAGATGTATAATTTATTTCTTTTTTACATTTAGAAGGCTTTTATCAAATTGGAATTGAAACAAGTTTATGCATGTATAAAAATGTATAAGGATAATTTTTAAAATAAATTCCTCAGGTAATTCCCAAAGAAGAGAAAGTAATGTTGGGGCAATATTTTTTTTTTATTATTATTATACATATTTGTCTCCTCAGATTAAAGGGAAACCCTTTTTCCCAGTAATGATAATAATATATACATTATAAATATTAATATATAAAACATATATATTCATAATACAAGTTCACGGTGAATAGCCTCGAAATTGTTGCAGCAGAACAATGGATTATTAAAAGGAAAATGTTATCGATTTTTCCCAGTAAAAAAATATATGAAAAAAATTCAGAGTGCGGAAAAATACGCAAATTTACATAAAAATATATATATATATATATATATATATATATATATATATATATATATATATATATGCAATATTGAAAATCTATATATGATTAGTAATAATGAACAATTTTTAATTTTATTGTATAATTTGCGGAATCATCGATGAAATTAAATATATATATATATATATATATATATATATATATATATGAAGGTTGTAAAACGAAATCATGTTTTTTTTCATATTAAAATTAGTTATATATTTAAATATATATTTTTTTTATTATAAATTTTGATAATTTTATTCAAAAAAAAATGAAGGATAAATTATGCAATTCAATTTATATGCAATAAAAATTAATATACTGAAAAATATGCACTGAAATATATTTATATATTTTTTCTGAAATCGGATATATATATATATATATATATATATATATATAAATTTATATGAGAATCATTAATAAAACTCGAATAAATATATAATTCAATTTTCATGCACATTTCTCTTATAAAAATATTATTTATTTTCTTATTAAACACAAGGAAATGCATTTTAATGTGAAATATATATATATATATATATATATATATATATATATATATATATATATATATATATATATATATATAATATAAATACTATTAAATAAATAATTAAAAAAAAATTTTTTTTTAATAATTTCATTATCTGTTTAATGATTTTAAACTATCAAATTTCCGCATTGCTCTATCGACGTAGTTTAATTTTTTTTAAATACAGTAAAATGTATTTTTAATGTTCACTAGAAAAAAAATTATATATATATATATATATATATATATATATATATATATATATATATATATAAATAACTCACGAAAATATATTAAGAAATTAAAATGTGAATTTCCGCGACACTTCAACACAAGACATTTCGACACAAATATAAATTCACGCTATGAATTGATGCAATTATCGCGTATAATTTTTCATAATTATTCGCACAAAGAAGTGATTGATAAAAAAATTAAATTTATCTATAAATAAAAAAAAATCTTCATATAATAAATATTTTAAAAATGTAAAAACCATACAAAATATCATAATTTGAATCGTGAAATAAACAAGTATTAAATTAATATAATATTATTAGATGATGGTTCCTATTTTTTATTTAATTTAAAAAAAATATATTAAAAAATATCGATTGACCCCTAATTTTGAACTCGACGTAATAATTGAGGCGGTTTAACTTGTTATTTATAAAACCGTGACGAGTATCAATATCGACAAAATAAATTTATATTATATAAACAATAAAAGTGCAATGTTTATAAATTCAGTGGTTTGCAAACATTTTTTTAATTAAAAAAAAAATATTATTATAAGATTGAATATAAAAATATAAGAATAATATATTTTTTCGTATTTTGAAATAATTAAACTAGTTATATATTATATCAGACGACAGCTGAACAGGGTGATTATGAAATGTTGTCCGTTAAAATGCGAACTGAATTATAATTAAAAAAAAAAAACAGTAAGAATCGAGCGAATTATTCAAATTCAATCGTGAATAAACATGTAAAATGGCCGCAAAATAAGCACCGTCAATTTAAAACGCAATCGTGTAAAAATAATATTGCGGGGAATTTTTCAAAATCGACTAACATAAATTGCACGTATTAATTGATAATAACACGTATTACTAATAAGCGATTGCATTTTCTTCTATAATATATTTTTTTTAATTCATTTGTGACGCTCATATTTACCAATTAAAAAGTATTAAATGTCAATTATATTTTCAGGTCAAGCGAATTTTCCGAGGAAAATGATAAAAGATATTATATATTGATTTTATAAATGTTATTTGTTCTGTCGTATGATTCAGATAACAAAATAGTCTAAAGATATATTAAATACGTACTACTGTGATCAAAAAGTAAGGTGAAATTGTAATTTAAAACTCCCGGGTATCAGGAATGCAGGTAAATTGTAATTTTTTTCTTAGGTAATTGTATTTTTTTTCATCACGATAATGCACCATATCATACTGCATTGGTTCTTCATTCCGCAACCACCGTATTCGCTTGATTTGGCACCGTGCGATTTCTGACTTTTCGGTAAACTTAAAAGGCGGGGGACGCCGTTTGACACGATTAAGGAGATAAAAACGGAATCAAAGAAGGTCTCGAAGGTTATACCGGAAAAAGACTATTCCGACTGTTTTTAGGACCGGAAAAAGTGTTGGCAAAAGAGCATTTTATCGGACGGGATGAAATTGATATAGAAGAATTAATAAATAATTTATATTTTATAAACTAATTCACCTTATTTTTTTGATTACATTGTTTTTAAAATATTAAAACTAGAAATAATTTAAAAATATTCGTACGATATTTTTATATGAATTTTTGATATTTTTTTACTTACCACGTCTTGACATATTTATTTATTTATTTTTGAAATAATAATAATTTAATTTAAATTTACAACCGATATTCTCAAATACGTAAATGTATTGTCAAAAATGATCATCGTAATTAAAATAATAGTCGTCGATTTTTTTTGTCGAATAATTATAACGCTCAATATATTAATTATCAAAATCCTATTTTGAAATATTTAAGAAGCGTAATTTGTTCATATCGGAATCAAATTGGCTAATATATATATATATATATATATATATATATATATATATATATATATATATATATATATATATATATATATATATATATATATATATATATATATATATATATATATATATATATAAAATTGAACGGTTAAATTCAGCCTTGCAAGGAGAAAGGTCGTTGTTCAGTTTCTAAATGTTTAGACGGTAATCGGTTCACGGAACTGTGATCATCTAGAACTCGAGAGATGAAACCGAAAACGATTATTATCACGATAATGATAATTATGATGTAATGTTATATTTACGTTTTCTAATATATGGGAAAAAAAACGAAATTTAATTCTTATATTTGAGTAATTTTCGTACGTAATTAAATAAAATTTAATGTGAACAGTTCGGAAATTTTGTAATCACACCATTTGTATAAATGATAATGATTTCAAATTATATATTTTTGATTTATTCCGATTTTTAAATAATTATTTTTAAATATACAGTTTCGATTTAAATTGTGAAAAAAATTAGTAATATATGTTGTCATCAATATAAAATATATATTTATTTCATATTAAAAATTGTACTAATTACTTAGAAATTTTAATTAGTGTGTAATTGAAAAAAAATACATATTATTTTTACTATATATTATTTTAATATAAGATATTCGATCTTGAAATTTGTATAATTTTAACATATAATCACCATTTCACTGACTCACACCGCAATGAAACTAAAATATATCTATATGAAGGTTCATTATTTTTTTTATACAGATAAATTGAAATTAATTAAATATATAATATATTATTATTCATTATTATTTGTTTATTATTTAATTAAATATATAATATATTAATTAAATAATAAACAATATATAACAAAAAGAACATAATAATAATGTCGGGCAACGTGAAACCACCCTATAATATTTTAAAGTACAAATTTTTGTTGAAATTAAATTAAATCAAATTCGTTTTTTTTATTATAAGATATAAATTTAAATTTTACTACAAAATGATCGTTTTGTTTTCGTTACGCAATACGACGTTACATACGTTGAAGGTCAGCGGTAGAGCTGACGACTCGGCCCCCGCTTAATAATCGCCAAACACCGGTCAAGGTTCAAACTCTTTAACTTGCGATTTTATCTCCTTTTAGCGCAAAATTTCAACATTTGACCGATTCATATATATTTATTTTTATATTTATTCAACGATCGGTTTTTCTATCGTAGATTGATTTAATCGAGGTCTATTCCTAAAATTATCAGTGAAAATTATATACAATTAATTATAAGAACGACAGGTCACGGGTTTCTATTCGTGTGATATTTGTTAATTATTTTATTTTATTTTTACTTCGTCAAACGATGCGCTAATTATATGAATTATTATTTAATATGAATAAATTAACGCTGTATTTCGTGTATTTTTTATATATGAAAATTAAGAATATATTCGATGATTTAAATTAGTAAAAAAAACTATTTTAATTGATATTTTTGTTGAATTATTATAAATATTTAGTAATTAACAAAATTTTTGCATAATTTAATAAATTTTAATAATGTCAAAACATTTAATCGATTTTTTCGTGGTTAAAATTCAAAATGAACATTTTCAAAAATTACATACACACACATATTATATGTAAAATTATAATTTTATCATATTTTTCACATTTATATATATGATTCAACAATAGAAACGAATCTTTTTCAAAGCTGATTCATTTGTATTTTGGAAAATCAACGCGGAAAAAAATTTTAAACACGCTCTATAATATGCGGGCGTTTAAGGTTTGATTAAAAAGTTCGCGCAATTCAATTCATTTTATTTAAATTTAAAATTTTTAATATTTTATTTAAATAATATAATGGGAAGTGTGCATAATGTAAAATAAATGCGAAATATATTATAAAAATATTAATAGTATTTTTTTTTAATTTTATACGATTCTATATATTGTTGAAAAAATTTCTTGTTATTAAAAAAAAACAATTCTAAGAAGTTCACGCATCACTTGATAAAGTTGAAAATAATGAAATTGAATATGTTAAGGAAAAAATCAGTTAAATATCGAAATATTATCAAGGAAATTCTTGAAGAAATCGCTTCACGAATGATGTGTGATATATTTTTTATATATGTGATGAATTAGAATAAATTTGTTGAATTGAAGAATTAATATTTTTAATAATTTAAAATACAATAATTTTTTTAATATATATACATATTATTTGATTTTTTTCCGATTGAAAAAAAAAATACTACATATATATTTAATATTACATTTTTAATATACTTTGTACATATTTAGAAATATATATTATTATGGCATCAATTATTGAGTTAATGTCAGTTTTCTCCACTATATTCAGAATTGCGATAATTTATTGTCGATCAGTGACTCGAGAAAAATACAACGTTTTTCCCATTTATTAATAATCGCATAATTTATTTTGTGATTTTTAAAGTAAATTAATAATAACAATTTATTTTCAACGAGAACTTTTTTATCAAACCGTCAGTTGACGTGCTCCATATATGTGAATATTTTCCTTTATTTTTTTTTCAATCTTTTTAACACCGGTTTTTTTTGTTGTACGTTCAAAAAATCGGTTTCTTTGTTAGATTTTTAACTATTTGTTACGTTGTCTAAAATTAGTTTTAAAAATTGAATACAATTATTATTGAATCTAAGAAAATGATCGTTTAATATATATATATATATATATATATATATATATATATATATATATATATATATATATATATATATATATATATATATATATATATATATATAATCTAAGACGATATCCATAAAGTTATAATTTATGTTTAAAGTAGAATTTCTAGTCTAGTGAAAGTAAAATGTGTATAAGAAACAAGTTAAAAGTGTTTTAACATTTATGTCATTAGGTTTTAAGGTTGACCCTATTTTACTTATTTATAAGTGGTTTATTTTTTTTTATATTCATATTATATATAAAATGTGAATCGTTAAATGCTAATGAAATATATAAATATTATTTATTATGTATTATATATTATTTTATGTACGTCTAAAATACGCGCAATCATATTTTAATTTCATAATATCAATTCGTAGTATTGAATAATTTTAGTACTTTTAATAAAAAACTATTATTTTTTTTTACACTTTAATATGTTTATTTTTAATTATTATTATATATTATCTAATTATAAATGTGTTATCATTATTAAATTAAAATTTGTAAAATATATATAATATTTTCTATACTATAAATCTTCAATACAACATTTTTTATTGTAAAAAAATGTCAAAAAATAATTTTAAAATAAATATAACGAATATTAAATAATATCGCAGATGTTAAAATAAAAAAAAATAGCATCTGTTTTTTACGAATTATTTACAGAAATATAATCAATATTTCTATTTGTACTAAAATGTAATATATATATATATATATATATATATATATATATATATATATATATATATATATATATATATATATATATATTATTTGCAGTGAAAAAATCGCTTGTATTATTTTCTTTTAAATTATCTTCAAATATGTATGTCTCGTAAAATGACAAATATAATGCTTCTCAAAGTGTGCAAAATTTGTATATAAAATCTTAATAAATTGTAATGAAAATGCATTTTAATGTTCATCTTATAAAATTTATATATAAATGACTAAGTTGTTGATATGCAATAAATGTTATAAGTCACGTGTATATGATTTATTTATATTGATTTTTATTCTATTTATATACTTTTTTTCTTCTAATAATTATATGAGTATAATCAGCGACGTTACTAGGCAGAATTTTTATCAATTTTTTTTTATATATAAATATGAAAAAATGCTGACTGAAACAATTTAAAATTAATATCGAATTCATTTATATATATATATATATATATATATATATATATATATATATATATATATATATATATATATATATATATATATAAATGAAAAAAAATATGTATATATATATAATTGATGATTAAGAAAAATAAAATAAAAATACAATACAAGTATTAAAAAAATATTTCGACGAATATTGTGAATTATTTGTTGGGATTTTCATTTATTCAAAAAGTTTTTTTTTTAATAAAATTTTAGATATTATTAGATCTGGAATATTTATAAAGATCATCGTAAAAATGAATCATTGTATTTTTGTATATGCATATTAAGCGGTCGATTTTATTATTATTAGTCAATTTTATGGAAAATCCCGATATTTAAATATGTGCAATATCTGATTAATATACCATATATATATATATATATATATATATATATATATATATATATATATATATATATATAATATTGAAAATTCCAAGATCAGAATCCTAATATATAAAAAAATATAATTTATTACATCCTAATAAAAAATAAAAATTTGTACTACTTTTGAAATATACAAAAGCGATAGAAATTTTTATTTATTTTTTGTTAATTTAAGATCTCAAATATCTTTATAAAGATAAAAGATATGATATATATTTTCTTCAAAAGTTCATTTTATTATTTAATATTTCAAAAAAATATCAGATCTAAACTTGTTTTTCAAATACTAATAATATATTTGCGAAGATTATCAAAATATATTTAATTGTATATATGTTTCATTTTAAAGTTATTAAATGTATTATTTATGGAAATTTTCAAAAAAATTTCTATCCATTAAAAAAAATAATCATCCTATATAACAGGGGTGGCCAAAGAAAAAACATTATATGTGACTCGATAAATGTATCGAGTTTCTTTTTTTTCATTTTTAATTTAAAAAATATATATCAAAAATAGTATAATAAATACGTTCAATTCCTAATATTTATATTCAATACACATATATTTTGAACTTTTATTTATATATATATATATATATATATATATATATATATATATATATATATATATATATATATATATATATATCAAATGATCATATTATTGTTTAAAATATTTTATCAAGAACATAATTAAATTGTGAAATAATATAATTTTATATTATATATCATAAATCATCCTTAATATATATATATATATATATATATATATATATATATATATATATACCATATATACGCACGAGATTAGGATTTCCCGCGTCAAAACGCGAAAACCCGTTATCCGTTAAGATTTTACATATGTGTATATATATTATATTATTCTGGTCGTCGATGACGTTAATGATGATGTCGATTTTGTTGTTAAAATTTTAATATAAATGGTGGGGGGGGGAAACGATGATTGTTCTTATATAAAAGCACGAACGGCAATAGTTGAACGAACCAGTCTCGCGTTTAACACGATCGGCGAGTTAGCTCGCGCTCTGTGCTTAATATCGCGTTATATCATTCAAAATTACGAAAATATCATTTATATATATATATATATATAAATAAATATAAATATTAATATATAATTATTCATTCGTCGAATGTGTTCAATCTAATAAATTAATATATTTAAGTGAATATAGTGTCGTATATATATATATATATATTTTTTTTTTCATAACGTCTGAAAAGTGCAATCGCAATATTAGGATTGAAATATCAAAATTCATTTTATGTTATAAGGATTATTATTTTTTTTTTCGATTTTTTTAATAAAAAAATATTTTTTTATTAACAAAAAAAATGCAACCGTCACGAAAGGGAGATTGCGAATATAATATCGTTGGTGGAAGTATGCCAGGTATTTTTTTTTAATAATTAATTTAATATATTAAAAAATATATATTAAATTTAAATAAAAAATATTCAATATTAATATTTTTTTCATATTATTTTTTTAATATTAAATAATTAAATTTAATATATAATAATTTTATTTTTAATATGAAAATATTATATTTTAACTATAATAAAAAAAATGATCAAAAACATGTCTATATGTTTTAAATAATTAATTACAATATTATTTTATTTATCTTATAATCTTTAAATAAATTTTCATTGCAAAAATAATATTATTATATCTTTTTATATAAACGAATTGTGTAAATATGATTTTTCTAAGAAATATATATATATATATATATATATAATATAAAATAAAAATAATTATAATAAATAAATTCAATTGACGCACAATATAATAATGCGATATGATTATATAAAATTTTAATTCATTAAATGCACATCATTAAATTAAATTTAGAAATTAAGCACATTTTTTTTATTATTCATATAATTCATAAACTATTAGTGATTCAAGAATAATAATAATAATAATAATAATAATGGTAAAAATTACCCATTTTATTATTAATAGTAAATTTTATGCAATTAATGTCATAAAATCTAATAAGAGTAATTATCATTTAAAATTACCGATATTAATTACATTATTTTATTAATGAAATTGAAATATAAAATTTTGTCTTTGTTTATAAAATTTTCAATTGATTATTAATCATTCTCACATTTAAAATTAATTATTATTATTCGCTTCCGAATTATTAATTTATATTATAAATATTAATATTATATTATATTAAAAAAAATAAACGCTACATGAAAATTGCATTAATCTCATATTAGACAACAAAGAATCGTACGTTTTTTTTTCAATAATTATATTTACATTAGTAAAATTCAATAAAAATAGCAACATAAATAAAAAAATATTATTATTTATATAAACAAAATTTTTTTTTACTAATTTATTTATATAGATATTGAAAAATTTATTATAATCAAATATATATATATATATATATAGCATTTTTAGAAAAATATGAACTTACACTTGTGAAATGAAAACAAAATGTCATTACGATGCAGGGGTAATAAACCAAAAAATCGCGGTCCTTTATTTCGACATTACTATAAAATAATCTGTATATATATATATATATATATATATATATATATATATATATATATATATATATATAATAGAATTTTATAAGAATGAAATATAAAATATTTTCTATTGTATAATATATTAAGAAACATTGATGTAAAGGTTGCATTTAATATCGGTATTATTTAATTGTCATTACCAATGACATTGTAGACGTAATTAACGACTCTTTTACGAAATATAATATCTACAATTAAACAATAATGATTACAAATATATATATATATATATATATATATATATATATATATATATATATATATATATATATAAACATATTACTTGTATATTTTATGTACAAAAATAATTTTATATTATAACGTAAATCGAATATTTTCGTGATTTGTTGAAATAAAAAATATTTGTCAATAACATATATAATATAATCAATGAAAATATAATATAAAAGTATTAAATTTAAAAAATTAATTGTGTTCATTTGTTTTTCCTGATGTAATTTTCATATTTTCATGGCTTTTTAAGTAATTCAATCCATTTAAAACATTCCAGATACGGATTTAAAATCGTTAAACACTTTTTTTTTATAATTTTAATTTAAATACTAGTTGCTCTATGTAATATAAATAGCGAACACAGATTGAAGTCGTTAATTTTGATGGAAACTAAACGTATAAATACCGATATAAAATACGAGCGGACCGATTATACGAAAGTCGCGCACAGTAAAATGAAGTGTGATTTTTATTTATTTATTTACTTTTTTTTTTGATATCGATAATCGTATAATTTAATTGTAATAATACGATATAGTAATTATTAATGTGCATGCAACATTTGAGAATCCGTAAAAGTCGAAACGTCTATTTTAATCTCGTTACCGGTTTTGAACGAGAGATTCATAAAATTGCAGTGCAATTTTGCAACGATACGATTAAAAACTTTGTGCTGATTTCCGCGTGCTTTATAGAAATTTTTATAATACATCTCTCTCTCGTATATACAGGTTGTTCCGAAAAAAAAAAACGGATAATTTTAAAAAAATTGATAATCGAGCGACCAGTTTTTCAAGTCTTGATTTTTATAAAATTACGCATAATATTCGCGTTACATTTTTTTTCCACAACGTTTTATTTATGTAATCATCCTGTATATTCGTAAAAAAAATATTTTAAAACATAGTTGAATACAAAATTAATCACAGATGCTAATGAAAATCGTACGCATGATATTTAATTTAAAATATTTTTCTATATTATTATTATAGGACATGTTTTTTTTTAATCTGGTTTTTTTTGTGCGATTATACGATGAGTTAAAAATTACAAATAAATTATACTCCGGTTATTTTTTTATCGCTGGTTACACAATTGTTTTCAGGGATTTTAATTGATCTTTTTTTTATGAAAACTGGTTACACTATTAGACATTTAAAAACTTGTTTATATAGAATTAAAAATATTATGTAATGATTTTATATTATATAGATCAAAAATTGTACTAAATTTTCATTAAAAAAATTATCAATAAATATTACAAAGAAAAAAAATCATCAAATCTTATCGTGTTTTAATATGTGTTAAAATCGATAATCTTTATTAAACATCTGTATATGATGGAGCGATACTCCGGATTTCGAACCGAATATCCGCATCCGATATCTTAAAAATGTGAACGTTTAATATATTTATTTTTTAAACATTCACATTTCTAAAACAAAAAAAAATATGCGCAATAATAAATATATAATAATTTTCATTGCGATACGGATTTCTGGTTCGAAATCCTGTTCGGAGTATCGTTCCGTTGAATAAAAAAAAAATACTAATCGATATCGATGTCTATTATCGGTCGTCGTCAATTTAAATAATTATTTACTAGATATTTATTTTCAATAATTACACAGTAAAAATATCGAGGAAATGATATTTTTAAAACAATAACTTTTATGTAACTATTACTTTAACATAATAATATTTTTAATCGTTGTATAATAAATATTGTAACTTATTAAACGGCAAGTTCTCGGTGCTAATTCTTATCAGTTTTTTATTTATTATGAATGGAAATTGAATAGCATCTTTCGGTTTTTATTTATTTATTTTTTTTGCCGTCATTATTATATTTTACTCGAATAGTTTATATTAATTAAAACAATTATTACTGTTATCGTAATTATTATAAATTTAAAATTCTAACCGTACAACATTCCCATTATTATATAAATTATGATAATTAATTAATATCTGCAAATAATTATAATTATATATATATATATATATATATATATATATATATATATATATATATATATATATATATATATATATATATATATATATATATATATGGTATACTTATATAAAGCTGGATTGTCACGTTCAATTTATATGTGACATTTGGAAAAAAATTAAAAAATCACGAATAATCGCATAATTTTGACCCAGAATTTAATTAAATGCAAAACAATAAACGTGATTTTTAACTTTTTTTTTTCATTGAGAAATTATATTATTTTTTTAAACAATGCATCATTATAATAATATTATATTTAAATTTAGAAAAATATTTATTTTAATTGTTTTCAAAATTATATTGACGTACTGATTTTTGATATTTTTTATTGTATTATTATAAATTATTTCGTAAGATTAGATATTAAATTTCATATTTTTAAAAATATATATGTATTTATTAAAATATATTACGCAATGTCTAATATTATTAATAAAAAACGATATATTTAGAATGAAAAAGAAAATATATAATTTTATTTTATTTAGTGTTCGTGTGGACGCGACTTTATTTTGTATGACTTGAGCATGTTATGTAAACTTTACGCAATTTTTCAAGTTCAAGAATGCACGCGATTCGCAATTATATCACATTTATTTGTAATTAGATGTACATATAAAATGTCGAAACGTTTTAATAGCATATTTATGGGTTCGATTCCTATAAAAAAGAAAAAGTAACGCCATAATTCAAAAGAAAGAAAATTATATACTTTTTAATGAAATTTAATATAACACTGAGATCAAGAAGTAAGGTGAATTTGTTTATAAAATGTAAATTCTTTATTTATTCTTCCAAATTAATTTCATTCCCTTCAAACTAATCGCCGTCTGATAAAACGCATTTTTGCTAATGCTTTTTTCCAGTCTTCGAATAATCTTTTTCCGGTATAGCTTTCAAGATCTTCTTAGATTCAGTTTTTATCATCTCAATCGTGTCGAAACGGTGTCCCCGCATAAGCCTTTTGAGTTTGCTGAATAGCCAAATGTCGCACGGAGCCAAATCGGGCGAATACGGCGGTCGCGGAACAATATGAGTCGAGTTTTTTTTAGCAAAAAAGTCGAGAAGGACCAATGTAGTATACACGATGCATTTTGGTTGCTTATAAACACATGAGTAACTCGAAGATAATTAAACCTTTTGACAAACAGATGCTTGGCAATGTTATAGACATTCCTACCAATCTAGGAAAAAAAATACAATTTACCTGACTTCCTAATGACTGGAAATTTTAAAAGACAATTTCTCCTTACTTTTTGATCACAGTATATATATATATATATATATATATATATATATATATATATATATATATATATATATATATATATATATACACATATTATTTTAATAAACAGAGAAAATCAATTCAAATCCCACATAAAGAAGATACACAGAAATGTTTTTTTTTTAATGTTATTATTTGTTTATTTATTTATTCGCGAATGTGCATTAAACTGGTTTTGTGAAGACGTGCAATGGCACACTTCAATGCCTTCCACTTTTCAAGATATCTTCAAGATCCAACATTTTTCAGTACTTCAACTGAAATGTATTAAAATTCTATTCGATTAAAAAAAAAAAATATATATATATATATAAATTTATACATTAATAAAATAAATTTATACATTAATAAAAATCGACGAGTTAAATGCAAGTTAAATTTTTCACATTGCTGAAATCTAAACTTGTTATCTCAAATTATCGATCTTGAGACAATTAGAAAAAAAACAACATTTATCTATAAAAAGCCTTATCTTATTTTACAAAGATGTTCCAGTTTTTTTTCTAAATATACTTATATATATATATATATATATATATATATATATATATATATATATATATATATATATATATATATAAATATAAATCAAACGAAAGCGTTCCAGTTATTCGTCCATAAAATTCAATAACTTAACGTAACCTCGTTTTTTTTTCACGACATTTGTTATGTAAAAATTTGGCAATTTGTCGTTAAAAATCATTTTATAACATTGTTTTGATTTGCATTCTGAATTTCGATGCTGTAATTTTGAATTAGCTAATTTCACATCAATCTATATATATATATATATATATATATATATATATATATATATATATATATATATATATATATATATATATATATATATATATATATATATATATATATATATATATTATTATCATAAAATTATATAATTTTTGATAAATTTATCGTTCATATTTTAAATGAAAGATTATTATTTTCTTTTTATTAATTAAATAGTATGTTAACTTGATTTATTGTTCATACTCTATATATATATTGAATGATTCATTTTTACATAATTATATAAAGACGAAATTCTATATATGTCAAAATTGAAAAATTAATTTTTAATAATAATTACAACATTACAATAATTATTTTGAGAAGTCATACATCGGAATGATTTATTGAATGTTTTGAATACTTTGACGGTAATTTTCATTCAAGTTTCACAAGTTTCTAGTATAAATATATTTTTTTTTACAAAATAATAACTAATCGATTGCAAAATATTATACGCACTTTTAATGTAAATAAAACACCGTTTCTCAATTCGAAAGGTTTAATTTGATAATTATAGTGGGAATCGCTATAAGAATATTTCGCGTTTTTTTTTTAATGTAAATTTTTAAGAATCGCTTCAGAATACTATAATATTAATAATAAAGAAATATTTAATATATTTTAAAATTAATATAAATTTTATTATTTTCAGTTTTAGGATTGGGTATAAGGCATGTGCAGGCTCTATTGCTATTTCTCGGTTTGGCCATAAGCGAAGCGGCAAGTGTGAGCTTAAGCTTAGGAATTGTGGCCATGACTGACTTGTTTAATACAAATGCTGATGTAGAGGTACATTTTTTTACATAATTATTTTATTTTCATAAAAAAAATATAAATTTATACAGAACGAGACATCTATATAATTACGCGAATAATTTATCAGAATTACTATAATATATATACACTTTCATACAATTTTTTTTTCATTATCATAATTTTCATCTTTATAAAAAAAATATTTCAAATCAATTGTTTTGAAATTTTTAATATTCACACTCTTCACTATTGACGAAATAAGTGTAAAATCCTTTTTTTTTCATTTATGACATTATCAGAGTTAAAGTACGATGCTTTTTCTCTTTTTTTTTTTTTTTTTTTGATGAGATGTTTTTCGTTTTGAAAAATCATCATTCTACTAGGAAGTCTCAACATACACATTAAGCGTTTATGATAATTGATATTTATCGCAAATCGTGTTTTGAATATTACGTTCAGAAATGTTCACAGGTATAATTTACGCATAAAGATCACCTTGAGTTGTAAAGTCGTACGTTAAAAAATTTTAATTGGCATAATGCATCATGCCGTTTCAGGAATTTTCGACGAAGCTCGTTTTTAAATACGTTAATATAATTAATATTAATTTAGAAATAATATAACACGGCGATGAGCTCGTTAATATTCTCTTAAACGTTTGCCCTATGAATGGACGTACGAGGGTTACATATTGATTGGTTGGTTATTATAATTAATTATATTTACAGATATTCACGTGGAACAAACAAACTCAAGATATTGTACTCAGCTCGGTCCTCTGGGGTTACACTTTGATGCAGCTTCCCGCAGGACAATTGGCTCATATGTACGGTGGAAAGAGTCTTTTGGTTTGGGCGATGCTAGTCAGCGGTGTTGCTTCATGTTTGATGCCATGGTCTGCTCACGTGGTAAGTTGTCAAGAAAATACGAGAAAAAAAATAGTAAAATTAAATGAAAATATCGGAGAATGTAGTTCACCTTTGAACCCCTTTCATATTGTATAATTTTTCGTATATCATCCTAAAAATATCCACGAGGCTTATTGCGCGATTTACAAGAATCACTTCCTAATTTTTCTTTTTATTTTTAACATCATGACGAATCAACATTTGTCCGATTGATCGACGAAGGTTTCTCTCGTTTCTGCATTTTCACAGCGATAATCGATCGTTAAAATAAAATTAAAAAAAAAAAAACGCGAACTTCCTTATATTATAAATAAAATGTTGAGTACTCGACATTGAAATTCCATTCGTTTCGAATAAGATTGGAATAATAATATAAAAAAAATAAAATAAAATAGATCGAATACGTGCTAATCTTCACGATGCAATGATCAAATATTCTTATTATTTAATTAGGGCGGCTGGAAAGCGGTTTGCATATGCAGAGTGTTCCAAGGATTCGCTCAGGGGGCATTTTTACCAGCTCTGCACACATTTCTTGGAAAGTGGGCACCGGTCAACGAACGATCCAGATTCGGAGCTTGCGTATACGGAGGTATAATTCTATTTAGATAGCACATATTTATATAAAATTAAATAATATATAAAACAATATTGATTTTTATAGGAGCACAAGTCGGTACAGTGTTATGTATGATAATGTGCGGTTTCCTAGCAAGCAGCAGTTATGGATGGCCTGCAATATTCTATACATTGGGATTCGTGAGTGTCGTTTTTGCTATCATTTTGTATCTATTCGCAGCAGACAGTCCAGCTCAGCATAAATCTATATCTATAGAAGAGAAGTTATATATACAATCGTCGTTAGGTCAAGTGAATGTTAAAGAGGTGATTTTTTTTTTTGCATATTTAGAATGTTACATAATTTATATATATATATATATGTGTGCATTTTTAATTTTATGTATTATATTGCAGTCTTTGAGAGTACCATGGAAGGCAATATTGAGCAGCAGTCCATTTTGGGCGATCGTCATAGCTCATATAGGTTGTTTTTGGGGATATGCTACATTTTTAGCTGAGATACCATCTTATATTCATAAAGTGTTAGGAGCTGATATACAACAAGTAAATTGAATATTTAACAATATGTATATAAAAAAAATATATATATAAATTATATGTAATACATATATAAAACATCTTTTTTTTTCTTTAGAATGGAATGATATCGGCTGTGCCTTATTTGGCTATGTGGTTTATGAGTTTTGTCTTCAGTTTCGTATCAGACTATTGTATCAATAAACAACATTGTACAGTAACAAATTCTAGAAAAATAGCTAACACTGTTGGTATGTAAAAAAATGTTAATATTACAAAATTTAAAATTATATAATTATCAAAATAATTTTAACACTGTATTATTCTGTTTATAGGAACGTGGATTCCGGCTATAGGATTAATTTCATTATCCTACATACCGACAACTAATATACCATTAACAGTTACAGTCTTGATAATCACAATATCCACATTAGCGAGTACATTTGTAGGATTTAGCGTGAGTTATTCAACATTATCAAAATATTAAAATCGATTTATAATACTATAATAAACGTTAAAAATTTACAGATAAATATGATAGATCTTGCTCCAAATTTCGCCGGCACGCTGATGAGTATCAGCTGTTTCTGGGCTAATCTCTTTACGATAATGACACCAATAACGGCTGGATTAATTATATCGGATGATGTAAATACTAGTCGATAACGTAAAATAATTAAATGTATATGAACATAATAATTATTTTTTTTTTTATATACAGAGTGATCAAACTCAATGGAGAATAGTATTTTATGTGGCGGCAGCTATATTGTTTTTCACAAATCTATTCTTCGTATTGTTTGGCTCCGCAGATAGTATGCCATGGAATGAACCTCATTATTTTAGAAGTCGTAAGTATTATTTTTTTTACATATATATATATATATATATATATATATATATATATATATATATATATATATATATAATCTTTAAACGAAAAAATAATACAAATTGATTATCCACTTCAGAAACATCAATATCAACATCCGAAGGAGATATGAAAAAGGAAGAAGAAGAATCAGACCGATGAATGACTTCATAGATCGTTCTAGAATAATCAAGATTTTACAGTATTATTTTGTGCGGACAAAAAAATTTTGAAGTATTTCTATGGCAAAATCGAATGTCATGACGATACATTTAAAATAACCAGGGCTGTGCTGATCTATTTATATAATGATAATTATTACAAAATTGGATTATGATAAAACGAAATGGCACATTTTTTTTATTTTTGAATCAAAAAAAAAAGCACACTAATAAATGCTATTATATATGTGATTTATATAATAATATTTAATTATTTAACGATTCTAAAAAAAATCAAGGCGAATTATTTCATATATATTTATAAAAAAAATAATAACTTCCAAGATGGTGATATTTTTTTTAAGTAAAATTGAAAAAGATTCATTAGTAAATCATATTATTGGTGCATAAACGTAAGATGATTTGTGAAAAATTTCTTATTCGTATTCTATTCGTCCAGATGTGGGCATTTTTCTGTTATTTTTTAAGTTAGTAAAATATCTGTGATTCTTAGTATGTAAGAAAATATTTGTATAAAATAAAGATATTTAAAATTATATCAAACATATTTTCATTTTTAAATATTAAATATTTTCATATTTTATTATAAATAATAAAATAAAATTTATTATTTTTATATTTTAACACATTCACTACCAGATGATTATTATTTTTATCTTATATCAAATGAGTTCAACGTGTTTCGTCTTAAATTGAATACATGAAAAAAATATATATTATTTCTGATTTTTTTTATTCAACATAAATTTTTGAATTTTAAAAAATATCAAATGATGAAAAAAAAAAGATAAATGCATAATGGTCAAATATGTTTCACATAAGATACAATAAGGGAACAAGGAACCGAAAAGACACACTATTTATATAGTAATTCACAAAAAAAAGGAGTTTTTCTTTTATCAAGGAATAGATAAAATTCTAAAGCACAGTATTAGACACAATGAGATCATAAATACAAACCACACTTATTGAGAAATGTTAAAAAAAACAACATATATATATATATATATATATATATATATATATATATATATATATATATATATATATTCACTACGTATCTATGATTCTGAAATTAACAAACTTTCATTAAGCTTTTTATAACACTGATTATACACACTTAGTATAAAACAAAAATACAATATATGTTGAAATTCGTAAAATATATGTGCAGATTTTACGAATGAATAAACCAAACCGTTCATAAAACAGGATTAACATTTTCGCTGTCAGTTTATTTATTTATTTTTACCCATTTATAATAATATATACGAAAAAATATTTTTTGCGCAGTCATCAAATTAGTCAAAATTGATTGGGTTAAACGAAACTGACAGTGAATAAATTGAATATATAATAATAATAATAATAATAATAATAATAGTAACACATTATTTTAAATATAATGTATAGATTTCAACTATTTTTTGATTAAAGAAAGATTTAAGTATTTTACGTTTAATCATTTAGTCTGCCAAACCATATGGATAATTTCATATTTTCGCAATATTTAATGAGTTGCAATAAAAAATCAGAACATTGTAAAAAACAGTATCTATTTAAAATTATTATATTTGAATTATGATCACAATCTTGAACAAGTGTGAAAAAAGTGCATTTTATAGTTGTTAAAAGAGGCATTTCTAACTGCGTTCATTGCAATAAATAATTATAATACACTATTGTGTATTATATATTCTTTAAATAATATATCAGATCATGCTAATAAAAATAAAATTTTAACATATACGAGAAAGTATTAGAGGGAGGATTTTAATTTTAAAATATTTTTACTCAAATTAAATATGAAAGACACACTTAAAATCAAAAGAACTGAAAAAAACACAATATAATAAAAATTTAATTGAGAATGAATAAAATCACTTTTAATAATAATTCTTAAATTAAAAATATAAATTATCGATGGATAGAAAACGACGACGCATACACGAATACTAAATGAGAGGAATGAAAGAGTTATCAAATACAATATACGAGTTTTAGTGATAAAATACTTTTGAGTTTGGCATTTAATCTGTAGAAAAAATTAAAGCCATCATTTTTTTTAATATTGTTAAACTGAAAACTCTTTCATTTACCCTGAAACATGTTTTTCTTAAATATTAAAAGTGAGCATAATGCAATTGGCGAGTCCGTGTTTTTGTCTGTAATAAATAGCTGATATTAAAAAAAAATCATCGCAATTTTTAAACAATAAACACACGATGTTTTTAATTGATATGCAATATATTTGTTAATTTGATAACGCGGTCAATTACAAAGACCTTCCTTAAATTCTTCGACGCGTCACTATTATACTTCTCAAATTTGAAACTGACGTGAAAAACTTAGCAAACATAGCCACGAAGATGGAAAAGGCTTCTCAAAAAAAGATAACAAAATGTAAAAGATGTACATTTGACTCACTCAATACATTGGATGCCCACCTATAAAATAGACTATCTCATAAAAATTTTAATAATGCAAAAACATTTTTGAAATATCAGGAATTAATCAATTAATACAATACAACAAAGCTTTCTCTCTCTCTCTTAATACATTAAATGTGTAACTTTTTTTAATGCAAAACATCAACATTTACAGTTGTCATTATTAGTATCAAATATATACATTTCAACAATGAGACACCACGACTTATATTAATAACAATGAGAATATTAATAATTTCTTTAAGCACCATTGAAAAACAGAAAAAGCAAAAATACAAACGAATTAAAAAATTTGTTCGAATTACTCACATTGCTATTGCACTCGATTCATTGTATAAAATATATAATAATCATAGAATTTTAAGTAATTAATTACACAAAACAATTGGTAACAAAATTGAAAAATCTCAGAAGAAAACGAAAACTTTTAAGAGAAAAAAAAACGATAATGAAATTAAAAAATGACACTATACAATCGGTTCCAGGTTCCTAACATTAACTATGTATATTAAATATTTCTTTTATTTTCAAATTTACATCTCATAGCTTACATTCAATTTCAGTTCTTTCAAGTGGTTAATGTTTTGAGCGGTTATAAGCCAAGGTCTGTGATGCAACAGAAACAAAAAAATAATAATGAAATTCACCAATTCTGTTGACTTGGAAATCCCATACCTAAGCATCGAATAAATAAGAAGTATTAATCAACGAAAAAGATTAATAATTAAAAAGTAGTACCTAAAGTTTTCAGCACGTCAAGAATATTTTAAAAGCTAATATAGCTCCCATGAATAACTAACAATAAACATATGTATTTCAATATCCAATTTTTTAAACTGCTATATGGAGAATAACTGTATGCCTTTCAAACAACTCAATCTAATAGCTAATTGATTATTGTGGATGTTGGCAAAGCTGTTAATAACATACATAATAATAAAATATATAAAACTAAGCATGCATTGGAATTCACACAACTGTGCAAATTGGTACTTTTCCATGCGTTCTCATTAAATTAATCTAAAAAACAATACATTTTTTATTCCATATACATATATATTTATGACAAAATATAACTATAAAAAAAAACTGTTTAAGTTAGTCGTTGGTTTTAGGAATATTCACTAGATTGATGACGAGAAGCTTCATTGGCAATTCATTTTCTTTTTTTCATGAGTATATTGGTGTGGCACGAGCCAAATAAAGCAGTAGTAATACAGAATATTACGTTTAATATTCGTCTTCGTCTAAACCGGGACCACCATCACCATCAATTTCTTCCGGTGGAGCAAAACCATCCTAAAGAAATTTAATAAAATTTATACATATATTTTTGCAGTTTAACTATATAGGTAAATTAATAAATGGTCAATAATTACTTCAGTAGCATAAAGAATATCAAGTATTCTTCGAACCAAACCCGTCGCATCTTGTTCTTCTACCTCTTGACAAAGTACTTCAATATCACGAAGTTTTCCAAAATAAAAATCTCTTTCTTTTTCAAGACCTTCAACTGTAACTTTCATACTGTGCATCTATAAAATATAAAATTATACATTAGTAAAGATAAAATTTACACATTTTACTGAACATGCAAAATTGTATATTTAATAAAATAATATATTAAAATACCTGATGTGTTAATTCATCCATTTTCATATCGCTTTTAACATTGGGAGTAATTTTTTGTGTAGGTCTACAAGTACCTTGAACTCTGTTCACTGTAAAAGATATTCACAATATTCGTTACCATTTTTGAATAATGATTTAATTTGTGTTAATAATATTGAACTTCAATTTAAAGAGTAATGTAGAAAAAAATAAATAAATAACATGCAACTATTTACCATGAAATGAACAAAACAAATGTAAACGAAAAAATAAAATATGAGACAAATTTTAATTGCATTATGTTTTAAATAAAAATTGCATGAAAGTACTGTATTTTACACAAAATCATTAACTGTCCAATAAAATTACGTGTAGCATATTTAAAAAAAAAGTGTAAAAAACACACATGAGTCATTATTGTTCTGCATTTATACTCACTACCAGCCAATTAAACATTTTTTAATTCAGGCTTTATGACGCTTATATAAATTTCTAATTGTTATTCTTTATGTGCATCAGTGTTTTTCAAAGTGTATAATAATTAAATAATCTTATAAAGAATGAAAATATCGAAATGGCTTATTAAATATTTATAATTAAAAAAAATATATACTACATTAAAAAGCGATTTAAAATTTTTAAAACAAATAAAATATAACATATTTTTTCATAATATGAAGTGAAAACACAAATTTAATATTAATAAATTAACACCGTTAAAAAGAACATCATAAAAATAACTTTGAAAAACGATGATGCAAATGGTTAAATATTAATTGTCATAACAAATAGAAAGAAGACAATATCTTTTAAAAAATAATGCAAATATGATGTAAAGAAAAAATAATAATTATAATGAAAATATACTATTAGAGGCTTTTGGTGGTAATTTGGCTGGAGGTGAAGTAGACGTAGGTTTCTTCATCAAGCCACCACCGCGAGGGGCAGACATGCCACCGGTTCCCATTGCGAGACCCTCTCGTTGAGTCATGGCATCGTATTCACCACCGCCATAATTGGCATCGAAAAATTTCTTAAACCATTGAAGGAATTCGAAGTTATCCTGAAAGCGGCCCTTTACCAATTTGTCGATCGGCACAATCTACACAATGAGCAAAACAAAAAACAAAGGATTCAAAAATAAACGAAACGGTGATTCTACAGTAAAAAGCAACAAATTATAAAGAATTAAATAAATCTTCGTGTGCATTTTACTCCAGCATGCTAAATATATAAAAAAACAAATAATCAAAAATGTAATGATTAAAAATAAATTCAGTCTTGTCCAAGAATGAAATGAAAAATATAAAAGGAACGCTAGAAATGTGTAATGTCACACAAATTTTAATCAGTGCCTTGCGTACGTGGCGAAGAATGATTAAGAGCCGGTCGTTGAGATTGTGGTTGTCGAGGTTGTGTGGTTTGCGGCACACCTAAAGGAAGTCCACCGCAATCCATGGTCCCAGCACCAATCATGAGACCGCCTCTCGCTTCTAAGCCGTCGTATTCGCGGCCATCATAATTTGCATCAAAAAACTTTTTAAACCATTGCAAAAATTCAAAATTGTCCTGAAAACGGCCCTTAATAAGTTTGTCGACAGGAATTACCTACAATGACAAGGCTTCGAGATACATCCCTATTTTTAATAAAACCTATATATGGGTTACACATGGAATAGCCTATAATCAAATCCTTGCAATCGATTTTACACAATAGATTATAAATCAGTGTTTCTCAACTTTACTTATTAATTATAGTATTTCCAAGTTATTGAAGTTTTATAATACTTGATTCGATTATTATTAAATCCCAAATTTATATATCTTTTATTAATGTTTTCTTCTGTCAATTATATCTAAAGGATTAAAAAAACATTTTACTAAAAAATATCAGTAGTTGAAAATATATACACATATTTCTTTATATATCAATTTAAAAAAATCTGACAAAAAAATATAGGTTTAATAGCTGAAAATCTATTACACTTGAGAAACACTGATGAAATAAAATTTTCTCAATCAATCGTACATAGAGATATATAAAAAATCCCCTCACCTTATCAACGTTCATCTTTTTAAAGCCCGCTTGTAAAATTTTAAAATTCTGTATGTATTCATGTTCCAAATTAGTTTTGAATTTAATCCTTTTCATAGGCACACTGCCGGGAAATAACATATCCATAAATTGACAGTACGCGGCACCGGTGCATAATTCTTCAATTTTAGAGAAATTAGATTGCAAACAATCGTTGACCCATGCCAACATATCATGCCTGGATAAATTCTCTGTGGTCACATTGGTTGAATAAACGTTGACGGCCATTTTGAGACCTAAAATTAAAAATAAATTAAATATGCGAAAATCCAATATTCTGATAGTAAATTTAAATATTATGTTAAGATACAAAATAACGAATCATATGTATCGAATGCAAATAACTATTTTGTCACCGTATATAGTGCTAGATATCAATTGTATCAATACATATATAAGCGTATGGATCAAATTAATAAAATATAATTCAAGCGTACAAATTTAATAAAGTGAGAATGTTCATTAAGCATAAAATTTTGGATCGTTTTTTTTGTTACATTCAAGTTACGATTGACTGAACAAGTATACTAAACATTGTAATTATGGTGGTTGATATTAATTACTTTCATTTCACATATATATGCAAATTTAGCAAACAAGATATAAAAACATATAAATATAAAATGAGCACATTTTATGAGGTACTTCAAGATTTGCTTATTATTCAAATTTAACGTACAACACAAAAAATTAAAAATTTCAAAAGTAATCATAATGGTTACATTATAATTTAAACTCTAAGCGGTTATATATCTTCAAACATCTTATCGTTATTTAAATTTATATTAATATTGAAATCATATTTAACACCAATATTTATTAGATCTTTAATAAATAGGAATCGATATTTAATCGTAATTAATATTCAATGGCATACTTGTGAAGAAGTTTTTTATTCATCGAAAAAGGAAATTTAATTATTATGATTCGATTTGTTCCGTTTGATCGGTTAACTTCTACGAATTATCATAAGAGTTGAAAGTTAAAAATAAATGTGCAACGTCATTGTGGCTTTACTTTATGTATATGATGTCATTCCTGAATTTTGAAAAACACTTTAAAAATGTGGATAGAAAAACGATTAAGTATTATCGCATTAAATAAATATTTTCCTACGATAATTATATATATATATATATATATGTATATATATATATATATATATATATATATACAATGATTAAAATAAATATTGAATAGTAAATCGATAAGACGATTGAGGTTATTCTTATTAGAAAATTTAAACATTTAAAATAAATTTGTTCGAAATTGATGGTAAAATTTTATATATAATTATATGAAATATATACTCTTATGGAAAGTCTAATTGCGCGCATCTAATCTAAATCATATATTAAAGAACTTTTTCGTTCAGCGATAGACAAAAATCGCAGCGCTATTTTAGCATTAATGATGTATAAAATTAAAGATCAATTTGGGTTTTATCTATACATTGCGAGAATTTGAAATCGCTTAACAAATTCTTTTAACGTTGAAAAGAATTTCGGTTTGAATCTTTACGTAATGAAAAGATATTAATTTGTCACAATTTGAATATTTATTATAGTGGACGCGTCGACTCGCATACCTGTGAAGCGTCGAAAAGAGAAAAAGACGACGTCGTTTGGGCGTCGACCGACGGGCGCAAACGTCAAAAACTGGTATCGAAAACTAGGTTATGAGAACGACCGGTGTGTGACGATGACGCACCGCGATCTCGATCGACGCTTTCGCTCCACGACGAACGCCCTTACGCCGCACCGGGCGCTCCGCCCCCTTCGACGTGTCAAAGTGACGTTTCGCTCGGGCACGAGTCACGCGCGCGCAGACGGCGCCGGCGCCGCGGGGGGAACGGACGCGCGGAGGGGGGGGCACTGCACCCGAACGGATGCACCCGACTATTTATAGCGAACGATCGACGACACGCTATTCTTCGATTCGGCCGTCGTCGTTAAACGATCGTCGCAACGGCGAATTATCACGCGAAACGAACGCGCAAAAAAGTAAATACGTACGAAAAGAGAGAAAATAAAATACTCACCCGGCGCGCGAACGAATCGTCGCTAAACAACGTCGCGCGGCGTCGACGCACACACCGCAGCGACGGAATGCCAACCGGCGACACGACACGTTCGCCAACTTGAAAGCGTCGCGTGCGCGTTCTCGGATATATGGTCGTATTTTCTATTCTTTTTTTTCCGCATTCACTTTTTTATCGATTATTCGCTTTCAATTAAATAAACATGACCGTTGTGTAGATAAATAAAACGATAAAGCGACGACCTTTCTGCGGCAATTAAATATTGATTATTTTCGAAGATTTCGAGCGCGATAAAATTTATATTTTCGTTACGTTCACAAAATTCTATATGAATTCTACGGCACGAAATCGACATCTATGTTTAAAATTACTACACTATAAAATATCAGGGAAAAAATTCATCATCTTTCAGATAAAAAAAATAATATTTCGAATACGTAAATAACCGTGACAATTTTTCGTTTTGCATTAATATAATTTAATTTCTTTTTTATTTTAACATTTTGCAATAATTTTATTAATTTCAAAATTTTCATTTATTATAAAACAATATTTAAAAAAATTATATTGATATTAAATTATTGTCATATAAAAATTATAAATTTTTAAACACAGATTATTACAATATTTATTTTATATAATTTTTTTATAAACTAAAATTACAAGAAAGTAATATAATAGATATTTATATAATAAAAATATAAAGAATAATTTAATAGTCTGACAACACTGCATTATAGATATCCTCATGGTGTCGCATGCGTCACATAACCTTAGTTGTGAACTGTCATATTTGTTATGAGAATTGTTTGTTTGATGTAAATTATAATCGATTGTAAGTTATTAATTCGTATAAATTTTATATGAATTACTTGAATATGGTGTTATCTAAATATTATTTTTATTTTTTTTTATTGAAGAAAATGTCTACTCGTTTATTTGTGGGAAATATACCACTAGGTATTAATGAAGAAGAATTAAGGAAAGAGTTTTCATATTATGGAAAAGTGACTAATGTTGATTTAAAACAAAAGCAAGATACTATTAATAATGTAAACGTTGCTAGTAAATTGTTTGCATTTATTACTTTGGAGATTACAACGTTCAACGTTAATCAATGTAATTTTATTTTTTTGTACGTACTTTTTTCTTGAAAATATCGTCTCATTATTTATATATTTGTAGGCATGCAGGAATTTTCAAGTCAAAAATGGAAAGGTGCTTTCTTAAATGTTTCTATTGCAAAAGAAAGTTTTCTGGATAGGTTAAAAAGAGAACGCGCTGAAACCGGTAAACCGATTGAATCTCAGGTTGCTATTATAATTAATATTTTAGAATATGGTGTTAACTATTATCTTTATATATTTGTCATTTATAGGCAGAAAATACATCAAATGTTTTTAATCATAAAATTCTTAAAGAAGATGTAAAAACAATATCTCACATATCAAATGATAATTTTAAATCGTCTTCTAAAGAATTCGATAATCAAAGTAAAAAGCGTAAACAAAACCAGATTGAAATGGAAGATGATACAAATAAATCATTTATTAAGAAGAAGAAGAAAGAGAGTAGAAATTCTTTTGTAATTATTAGACATTTTTCTTATGTTATTTAAAGTATATAATAATTTGTATGCTTTATATATATATATATATATATATATATATATATATATATATATATACTTATTTTGTATACAGAATTTAAATGGCAATGTTAATGAAGATATTAAAAATAATGTTATCGAGATAGAAACGAGTGCTGCAAATATATCAGACAGAAAGAGATTGGAATCACTTTATAATATGAAAAGTTCTTATAATGAAAAGAAATCTTTAATTAAAATGGCTTTATCTGGTGTTGTAAGTTTTATTTAATATATAATATTTTATTTAATATTAATTAACGAGTAGTATCCTTGTTTTAGTATTCAATTATTTTGATATTTTAGGACAACAAGAAAAATAAAAAAATATTTTTTAATGACGATGATGATAACGATAATATCGATGAAAGTTTGGTGGGTGGCGATGATAAATATGCAAATGGTGAAAAGAAAAAATATTCTAATAACAGAATTTTAGAAAAAACTAAAACCACTCTGTTCGACGACGATGATTCAGAAGATGATAATGGGTCTTATAATTTTGAAATTAAAGAACAATTTGAAGGAGAATCAGGACGTAAAGTACAGAACATCAAAATTTCCTATATTTATCATCAATCAAAATTTCTTACATTTATTATTTGTATTTTTGTATATTTTATACTATTATTTATTTTATAGTTACTGGAACTTCAATCACGTTATCAGTCTGATAAAAGATTTGTGCTCGATAAACGATTCTTGGAAGATGAGGATCAAAATAATAAAGAAGTATCGGAAGTAGAAAACTTTGAAGTGGAAAATGTTGATGAAAATAATGACGAAATTGATATAGTAAATGATGATGAAAAAAGAAAACAAATGGAAATTTTACAAGGAATAATTGGAGATACTAAATTTAACTTTAATAAATCCGAAAATGTTAAAAAGTAAGTACATATTATATCTGTATGTATTTTTTCTTAGAAATTAATATTTTATTTTTATTTATTTCTGTTTTTGTAGACTGCCTTTAAAAACTATGCTAAGGTTTGATCCTTCGCGACCTGATCATACAAAATTCTTGAATACACCGGCTGAAAAACCACTGAGTTCTAAAAAATCAAAAAAAGATAAGAAAAAGGAAGAAATTTTAGTTCACAATGAAAAAAGCAGACCCGATGAAGTTGTTGCTCCTGTTGTATCTCAAGATAGATATTATAAAGTTAATGAGTCTCTCAAACAATCTATTGAAGATAAACAGCCATTTAGTTTATTGAATCTTTTTGGGAATAAGGAATATGAAGAAGGTATTGAATATTCTTTTAATATTAGTAATATTTTTATATATAATTATTTTGTGAAATATATTTTTTATATACGAACGATTTAATTTTTGTTTAGAAAAAGCTTCGAACGATAATGATAAATATGATGCAAAATTGATTGAAAAATCTGATAAAAAAGTCAAGAATCCATTAGGCGATGAGAAAAATCCTTTTTTCTACGACACATCAGATACTGAAGATGAAAGTAATAACAAAAGTACAAAGAATAAAAAAAATATTAATCCAGATTCTTCTGATTTACCATCAAGACCTAGTACTATTGTAGAAAATTTCTTCTTTTCTGAAAATGATCAACGTTTAATAGGTATATAAATTCATTTAATTTGAAGATTTACAAGAATTTTTGTATATATCTGTTTTGAAATTTTAGAGGCCTTACAATTCTTTTTAAATGCAAAACCGAATGCAGAGAAAACGAGAAATGAACTCAAATCTGTCGTGAAGAAAAGAATTCATAATAATATGAGAAATAACAAATTTCAACCGAAACAAATGTCAAAAATCAATAAAATGAATAAATCTAGAAAGTTCAATAGAAAAAGATAGCCAATTTTAAAAATATATTATTTATAACAAAATTAATTTTGTATATATATATATTTTACAATTATATCATTATAATTTGAAGCGTATTTTTTCTAGTCTGTAGCTAATATAAGTATGAATTAGTTTAAGAGGATCGTTAAGAAACTGATTGGGATGATATATAGGAAAATCTATGGCACGTAAAAGTCGAGAGATTGAGTTTCGAATTATATATATTTTTTTTTACACTTAACATTAGACTTTTGTTTACAATATCGTCAATGTTGTGAGCAATGGTGTGTTTGTCGTGTGAATAATGTTAGATGTCTGTCACTACATGTTATTTGTAGATGGTGGCTACGACTGTCGGGTATGTAACAAATGACCCAAAGTACATCTCACGTAGACCGGCTTTACCAGACGATGGACTGACATCAATTCCAAACGTGACCGCATCACGATTTAACATTTAACCGACACTTAATATCCTGTAGAAAATTTTTATTTATAAGTTCAAACATTTCATACATTATTTTAAGTTGTATCAATTAAATGGTAAACTATGGTATATTGTATAAATGTATACATAAATTCTTTATTCTTTCAAATCAATTTCATCTACTTTAAAGTAATTCTCGTCTGATAAAACGCACTTTTGTCAACGCTTTTCCCAGTCCTCAAAACAGTCGGAATAGTATTTTTCCAGTATAACCTTCAAAACCTCTTTCGATTCGATTTTTTATATCCTCAATCGTGTCAAAATGGCGTTCCCGAATTGGCCTTTTGAGTTTGCTGAATAGCCAGAAGTCACACGGTACCAAATCAGGTGAATATGGTGGTTGCGGGACGATATGAGTCGAGTTTTTGGCAAAAAAGTCGTGAAGAACCAATGCAGTATGACATGGTGCATGATCGTTATGAAGTAATAAAGAGTTGCAAAAACACGTGTAACTCGGAAATAATTAAACCTTCTAACAAACAGACGCTTGGCAAATGTTATAGAAAGTCCTATCAACTTAGGAAAAAAAATACAATTTACCTGCCTTCCTAATATCTGAGAGTTTTAAATAATTATTTCACCTTACTTTTTGATCATAGTAGTATATTCATAAAATGTGTCCCATCATTTATATATATTTTTCTATTATTTTTAACGAATTATACCTAAATATAATTCTTTCATAACAAGTAGGTCAGTGTACCAAATTGAAAGTTTAATATGCACGTTCGGATAATAAATAATAGGGACGTACCGGTTTATTGTTTTAGCTGGTTGGGAGGATTTCAATAGCCATATCGGAATCTACTTCGGATAATAGTACCCTCGTAATGGTAATGGTAATGAATCTATCGACAATACGTCGACTACACATGCCGTTACTACAGCTACTATCATCATTACCATCAAATCTAAGCTAATCCAAGTTTAATACGTTCAAATAATATATAAGTATATATAAAATTATGCTACATTTATATTTAATACTAAGCAACTTATTCATATATATATTTGTTTTTTTTTATTTTTTCATTGTATTTTCTTTTGTATGGCGTTGAAAAAAAACCATTAACTTAAATTAATGTTTAAATGAGGGTTGAAATCGAAACGGGATCAAATCGAAACGCTCGCTTAATCCTCTCACTTTCATCGAACTAAATCCATCCAGATGTAAAGTTTTAATTTATCTTGGTCTCCAATTTGTGAGCCAAAGCTTATCTTGAAAGTCAAAGGATGCGAAAACTTAGTTTGATAAATACTTATTGCTCATCTTTTAGCTAAAACATTGGTTTTAAATACCAAAATGTTTATATAATACTATGTTCATGTTTAAATGTCTTAATATTTTTTTATGATACTCGTTTTGAATATACAGATAGAATAATTGCTGTATTTAAATGGAAGCCATTATATATTTTTATATTCTATTATCATCTATGACGTCCACGGAATACATTATAAAATTTTAGTCATATGTTGCTGCTTCGTCTTCGTTATAGTAAGCGTCTGATGAATTTTTTCTAGATTATCCTGTCAGAAAAACGTGCACATATTCATACTGAATAAACGTTATATTTCAGTCGACGAAAATTGATTAAAAACTTTGGCAATAAATCTTGTTAAAATGCGCGCGAACGCTGTTTGCAATGTAACAGGAATTCTTCTCACTTGAGTCAATAGAGTGGACCGACTATTTCATCCCCAAACTGTGATGCTGTAATTTAATTTTTCAAATATATATATATATATATATATATATATATATATATATATATATATATATATATGATAACGGTTAAAATTAAATATTAATGATAGTTTATATCAATAGCAATGATAAAAATTGACAATACACCAATAGAATCTTCTTTTTGACGTCTTTCTAATGATCTTTTCCCCTGAATTTTTCATTTCAAAATTATCTGGAGAAGCCAGTATTTATCATTTCTCAAGGTGTGGTAGAGATATTGGATTTTTATTAATTTAACTGTTTTTAGTATTTATGGAGTTTTTACTAATTTTCTCCAAAATCTCCTTATTTGCTACTTTGTCGATCCAAGATCAACTTAGCACCACATCTAGAAGGTTTCCAGGCGTTTTTTGATTCCATGGTCTAGTGTTCATATTTCAGCATCATATAGAAGAACGGGAAAAATGTAACATTTAAGCATACTTCTTTATAATTCCATACTTGTACTTTTAAATGTTAAAAACTTTTTCATGACTATGAATTGCATTCTAGCTTGTTTTAGTTTTTTTACCATAAAATCTACTCTTTCTTAATTTCAAGCAAACATGTTATGAATTATATCGATATTTAAAATTATATTTATAAATAATAATTTTAGTTATATAAATTGTTAAGATATTTTTATATATTTGTGGTCTGCTTTATATATAGGAATTGGTGAGGCGCTATGAAAATTATTATTATCTTATATAAGGGGGCAGTCGACTGGAAGTACATATAAAATAATGGATGAAATTCAAACATTTGAGAATCGCAGGTGGAGAACGATTTGATTAATGGTCTGAACATCTTGCTGACTCAAGCCACCACCATTTTATTTAGTTCCGCTCGTGGTCAAAGCGCGGACAAGTCGAAAAATAATATATATATATATATATATATATATATATATATATATATATATATATAATATTTTTATTTTCTACATACCGGCTGGTCTCCCCGAAAATAATAAAGGTTTTTCATCATAAATCATTATCACATGATAGGGGTTGAAAAAAATACGTTTTTTTCCCTCGTTACCAACGCAAAAAAACAGTGTCAATATATGATCGAGATTGTATTGAAAAAGGCATTTAATATAAATACGCGCACATACGAAAATTATTTTATATTTCCATTTCGATGCATTTATATCCATTGGCTTTCGATCGTCATCGTGTCGCGTTTATTATACGCAATGCATATTTGTATTTTGCAAACGCAGAAAAAAAAACGTTGAGCTTTATTTTGCGCGAATAAAAACAAAATTAATTCGGAAAAATCGGAAAACGATTTTAACGATTGAATTTTACCGTGTATTTTTTTCTCATTTCGAAAAAAGCTTTCGGGCGGGAAAAAATAAACCCTACAAAAGCTCGTTTTTTTTCAGCAAATGGAAAAGCTTTGATCATTTCGCGGTCAGACTTTTATACCGATGATAGATTGACCGAAACGAGCTTTCGATTTTTTTAGAATAAGAAAAATTATTCAAAGATTGAAAAAAATACGCATACTACTATGATCAAAAAGTAAAGTGAAATAGTTATTTAAAACTCTCAGGTATAATATCTCATATCGTTTCGCAACCACCGTATTTGCCTGATTTGGTACTGAGCAGCTTTTGGCTATTCCGAAGGCCAATGTGAGGATGCCGTTTTGACACGATTGAGGAGATAAAAACCGAATCGAAATAAGTATTGAAGGCTATACCGGAAAAACATTATTCCGACTGTTTCAAGAACTGGAAAAAGTGTTGACTGGGATGACTTTGAAGAGAATGAAATTGATATGGAAGAATAAATAAAGAATTTACATTTTATAAACAAATTCACCTTACTTTTGGATCACAGTGTTTTGTATGAAAAATATCATACAAATTAAAATAATTTTGTTCAACCTATTTTATTTTATTTTATTTTTTTACTGATAAATGAAATTATATTAAATGAAAATATATACTTTCACAAATTATAATATTATAATATAGCGATCGTCAGTTTTAGGAAAATTAAATTTTCACATTTCACCCCCTTGTCGTCGCTTCATATCATCCCTTGAATATTGACGTCGATGTATGTCATTTTCCATTTTGAAGCGGTGTTTTTCCGACAAACACGACTCAGGCTGGAGTGACACTGTCCGTTTTGATTTTAAAGCATTCCACGTGTAAAATAATAAATTTACAACGAACGTCTTGTAACAAACAAAATTACCGATAAAATTCAAGTTCAAAATTTACATTTCGTTGTTATATAATATTTATTAAATATTATTAATGTGCAATCTTCACTATATGTAAAGTTTAAAAAAAATATTTGGATTCATAATACTGTTGCGTTATTGGATTGGATTATTGCGCTATTAGATATTGGATTCATAAAATGTTGCATTATTTATTTATTTTTGATTAAAAAAATAGATTATATATTTTATTAGTTTATTAAAAAATAGGTGGGATATATCAAGTAATAATAATTATAATAGCAAACTTTGAAGAGACCCAGTCAAGGTCAATGAATGTATATAATAAAAATAATTATATTAGTTAAATTTCATCCAGTTTAGAAAGTTCTTTAGTGATATCAAACTTTTGGTTTAAATTTCCCAGATAAATGTCAGAGAGAGAGAGAGAGAGAGGAAGTAAAAAGGGAGCTTTCGGAACACCGGTTGAAAATCGCGCTAGAATGTCATCAGAAACGGCAATAAATCCTCAGTTTTCAGTAATTTCGCTTCCGTTTCGCTTTCATTCGATGTATTTTAAGCTTTACACGCCATCTTTTCAAGGTCTCCGTTGTTACGTCGAAAACTTTCAAGTCGCAAAAACCGCGTTTCGCGACAGTTTAAAGCGTCTCCTCTTGTATAAATTGCGACACGATTCTTTCGAGGTCGACTTTTTCCGCGTTGAAGATTAATCTCGAGCTTTGGAAAACAAGGGGACGCTTTTCCTCGGAGTCAGCCTCGGTTTTGCTACAAAACGATAATACGCCCCATTGTAAAATATCGTATATCAGGCGAAAGCCGTTTTCTCACATAGGACGATGCCACCCAAAAAACCCACCCACCATTCAGTTCTGACTCACCTGTTATAAATCTACTGATAACGAGGCTAAACCGTGGTAAAAGGACGCCCTTTCCTAGTATCTTCTCCGAGCGAAGGATCCATTTCAAAATTCGAAGAATTTCTTAAAATTTTTACGTTTGCAGTCTGTCGATTCGAACTGAAAGATCTTGCGTAATAAAATATCAACTATATATATATATTCTATAATATGAGATTTTTTTATTTTAAAAATAAGTTAACATTTTCTTTTTTATTAGATCTGAATTAATATATAATTAATTGAAAACATACATATGTGATGATATAATATTTTGATAGAGAATGCAGTGATTTAAAACTGAAAAATTAAACATTCTAAATATTATTTATTAATTTAAAAATTCTTTTAAGAGAATAGAAAAACTCTACAGAATTTTGGCGGAAATATGAGAAAAATTAATAGAATACTAATATTTTATATGACATGTTTCGAAAATTACTGCAATATAATACGCGTTAAAGTTACATTGAATAGATATAACTTTAAAGTATATTTATAAGTTATTTTAAATTTAAATATTGATATCTTCGAAATTGATTAAGTGGTAAATGTAACTATTTTTTATCGTTATTGTGTGTAAATTATTCGAACGACAAATTGTAATCATGCTAATCAGATTCTTCGCTTTATATATGTATATATATATATATATATATATATATATATATATATATATATATATATATATATATATATATGTAGTATAAAAAATCAACAAAGAAGCGGATAAAAGTGCGACGAGAACGTTAAACTTGTTGTTTGTGAGCGCGTTTGCTGAAAAGGGGGATTGTCTGAAAATTTCTCATTTGTAATTTCAAATATGTAAAACAATGCAAATTTTTCAGCCGGACGACTCGAACGAAGAAAGTTGTACGTATGAATAATTGGACGGAAAAAGTTTTTTTTTCTCTGCGCCGCCAGTCTTTGTTTTAATAAATTTTTCCGGAATTGCGTCGAAATTTTCTCAAAAGTTCTTTTTTTTTTTGGAAAATTAAAGAAAAAAAACAAGAATGATAAAAACGTGTAGCGTTCCTACGCCGTTGTAATATGATGAGAATTTTAAATTATTTTTATATGATTGTGAACGCGAATTGGTTTCGCGTCGAGTGCCGGTTAATAAGTTTCCCCGAAGTTGCCTTTTTGAACGTTAAACAATACTTAAAAATTGTAGCATCAGCTTAAAATTGTGCTTGTGAATGGTGAGATTTAATTTATGCTAATATTGTCTAGTCGCTTTTAATTTATGATACATTTAAACCATTTTTTATCGAAAATTAAATTTTAGGTTAGGTTAGGTGACATGCTTTTTAGGTTAGGTTAAGTATTAGAATTATTTGTAGATTGATAAGATGAAGGTTAAAGAGATGAAAAATTGATATATGTTGTATAATTTTGATATTTATAGCAATGTATGATGTATTTCTTAAAATAAACCTCATCACTTTAGTTCTGAATTTCTTAATAAAGTTGAGCAAAAAAAAAAAAAACTATTTAAATTGCCTAAAAGAACCGAAGCGTAAATAGAGAGAAAAGGAATGCATGATATAAAATGAAAATTCCGTTTAAGTTTCAAAAAAGGAGAAAAAAAACGGGGCAAAAAGGAAGCTCATCAGACTAGATTAATGGTTCAAGATAGGCGTGATCGGTTCGACTTAAATTGGCCAGGAGCTAAAGTGATTTTTCGCTAACGGAAAGCGTCGTCATCGACGTAAATTTACTCAAATGAATGAAAAAAAAATATAAGTGAGAAAAGTGCAAAAGGGGGACGAAAGAAAATCGCAAAGAAAAATTGTATTTGGAAAAAAAATAATTTTAAGTCAATCATTTAAATTATTTTTTTTTTCAATCTTCAAGTATTATAGCGCAGACTCAAACGCATGTGTCCTGAAAGAGCTTTATGGAGATAAATAATTTTGAACACATGTTGAAGTGTTATAAATATTAGTATATTATCTTATGTAAGTGTATCTGCCATTTTTAAATTATGAAATTATATATGTAAATATGTGTATTATTATTGGACCATTAAAAGTATTTGTATTATAAAATTAGTAATATATATATATATATATATATATATATATATATATATATATATATATATATATATATATATATATATATATATATATATATATATATATAAGTTTCTTTTTAGAAAATAATAAGTTTTATTTGAATTTTTTTTCTTCAAGCACTCTGTATATGATATTCAATTTCATCAAAATTCCTCTTCAATTTGATAATATATATTTCAAATAATGTTACAATTCATTCTTCATATATTTAAACGTAATAAATAAGTTGTAAATTCAAATTTAGATAATTTTACTTTTTATGTATAAAAGATATTTTATAATTAATTACATTATAATTTTACTTAAAAAAATAAAGAAAAGTTTAAAAATTATTTTGAAAACTTTAAGTGCCCCAAGTGACGAGCAATGTATGGTACACGATTGCAAAAAGCATTAGCAGATTTAAACTGGTACATCTGTGTATAAAATGAAACCCCAATTTGATCATCGCAAAGTGCTCCCGAATTTATGCCCTTGTTCCCAATATAGGGAACAAAGCGAAGAGTTTATACCGTGGAACGAGATCATAGTTGCGGCAAGGATTATGGTCGACTATGGCTATAGTTGTGGTCATAGCTTAGATAAGGGGTTGAGGATAGTTTTCGAAGACATGGCACTCCAGGGTGGGTGAATCAATCGATTCGATTATTGCAACTTAGTCGACTAATAACCCGACAAGATGAACGGTCTTGGAAATTTAACTATCAAACCCTTCGCCCGAATTGCCCCACGTTTTGCACTCAAAATGGTTCCGTTATAAATTAGATTAGTAGGTTGCACCCCTTAGAGAATTTCGTGGAATGGCGATTAGTGTGAAACGTTATCGTAAACATTTATATTATTTTTATAATACGTGATAATTTATAAGCTTTCATTGGCAATTTAATACAATATATAATATTGCTCGTCAATAATTTAACTCGTAAACAGTATTAGTACTATTATTTGAATCATTAAATGTATCACATTAAGTAAACGGGTCGAAAAAGAAAAAAAAAAAGTTAAATACGACCGGTTTATAAAATTTATCGTTGAATAGAATATACACATTAAATTCAATGGTGACAATATTACGAATAGGAGCACCAGAAACAACGATGTAAATGAATTAGGGTGACCATTGCGGTCGTGGCAAATATTGCATAATGCATTTTATTATTTCCATACGAAGCGAGCCGAATGTAATAATATAACCGTTCGTTTTCAGATTTTTTTTTCTTTTTCTTCGAATGAATATGTATTGTCACGGAAAGAGTATTAAAATATTAAATATTAAAGCCTTATTATATACGGTGTAACACTATAATTCTGCAAGCGCATTGAATTTTCAGTAAATATGCATAGTTAGTTTGAAAGTATTCTTATTACAAAAATATATATTAATATTTTTATTTTTAATATTTATATTTTGTGAAAGATCTAGATGTGTATATTTGTTATAATGAAAGAAAATTTGATAAGATAAAAATACACGTATGTTTCATTATTTATTTATTGATATAAGTGTAAATATTTATGTCTTTTTATAGTTAAGTTTATTTACCTTTTATGTGCCGTGTAATCCGTGGATATTCAAATTTATGATATCGTTTCACTAGAAACGATATCATAAATATAATCTTTTATCGATATAAAAATATACTGAAATGCAATAATATATCCTCTATTTTGACCGATTACACTGATAGTACGGTCAAATAAGATATTTTTGGAAGAATGTCGAGAGGGCAGAGTTTTTTTACGGAAATGTATACTAGACAACGAGGTTAATAAATGCTGAAAAGTTGCACCCTGTAGAGAGGGAGCTTCCCTCCGAAATTCACGAAAAACCTCCCAAAATTTGACCGTTTTTTAGTTTTTAGGATTTTTCTCCAAAACTATAATTCGGATTGAAAAAGTGCCGATGAATAAATTATTCCTCATTAAATTCTACAGTTAAAATGTTCTATTCATTATTTGCGTAATTGTTATCAGTTTCTCGTAAAAAGCGCTCGAAAATAGGCCTAAAATGGACCTCTCGACCAAAAATTCTCGTCGCGCGATTTTACCGACGATTATCTCAAAACGGATCAATTTTACGGGGGTATCGAAGAGGAAAAAAGTTATAGAGCATATCCTCTTCTATTATAATCAGTTATTATATTTTATATTAATTGTTTCAGTTTTCTTAAAATTACAAATTTCCCGAACTCGATCCGACGATTTTTTACGTCACTCCGACAATCAAATGCATTTTTCGGGAACAAAAAAAGCGAGAGTGTAAAATTTTTTTTTGTAAATATATAAATAATTTTAAAACAAATAAGAATCCGAAAAGCAATATCCTCTTTAGAGGGAGCTTCCTCCCACATTTACCGAAAACCTCTCAATATTTAACTTTTCTTCAGTTTTTCGCTTATTTCTCGAAAATTATCACTCGGACTAAAAAGATGTTTATAGAAGAAATATTCCTCTTAAAATTCTACATTAAAAATGTTCTATTCATAATTTGCGTAATTGCGTTATTTTTTTCTAACGAAGCCCTCAAAGTAGGAGATGTCGCGTTAGCAAAAAAAGTGCTTTTGGAGTTCGCGATAAATATTTCGAAATCTATCAATAATCGGCTATTTTTATTTCATACATCATAAAGAACAGGATTTTTTCTATACGATCCAGAAGTGGCGCCCGTTTGACCCCCCTGGAACGGTTTTTGCGCGCCCTCAAAGTTAAGATTTTTTTTCGCGATTGCACGCACCACGTGCAAAATTCCATTGAATTTTGGGCATACTACTTACTACTCGCTCATTGTTATAGTTGTCTATTCAATGTTAAAGCCGTTTTCAAAAGATATTTTTACAACCATTCAACAAAAGACAAGGATTAGGGGTAATAAAATAATCTTTGGGCATTAGCATCCATTGGTTTCTTTGTAAATTTCGAAAATGCATTTCTTTTTAATTATACAAAATTTCATATCAGTTAACGTATAATAAATCAAAAGTTCTTTCTTTAGATATTATAAATATTTTTTTCTTGCTGGAGTTTCTATTTCTTGAAAACTTGTATATATATATATCCAAAAATTCTTTTTCTTTTTATTTGATGGAATTTTGTCATACTGTTTTAAATCTGTGATAAGGAAACAACTTTTTAACAGCTGTAAAAAAGATGCTAAAACAAATTTAATATCATGCAGATGATCGGCTTTACTATGATAGTTCTCACAGTTATTTTAAAAATGTGCCTATCGGAAGATTAGACGACTCGCAATCTCAGGATCTATGAAAGAAAAAAACCTACGTACAAAGAGTTAACTTTATTTAATCCAAAATATTTTTTTCTTTTAATAAACTAAATACAAATATTCTAGGAATATGGGCATGTAGAAATATATTTCTAATATTTATTTCTCAAATATACCGCTTTTTAAATGCCTGTTTTTTCCGTTAAAAATATACCGTTAAAATATATTCCTTGAAATATAAAATATTTAATAAGTACGTATCTTTACAATATCTTTCCGTTAATAAAATATTTTTAATAAAATTCTCTGTATGATAATGAATATAGTTTGTTATTTTTGTTTAATTTACAGAATTGTAATTTTTATTATTCTTTATGATTTAATAAAGCTGACCACCTATAATAGAATTATCACAATGTCTAATAACCATAACAATCGTTATTATTGAGTTTAATACATAATAACTTGACAAAACTGTTTATAATATAATGAATAACATAAAGAAACCCGCAAATGATTATAAATAAATTTAACAACATTATTTTATTGCCTATGTATTGTTGGAAAGACTGTAAAGATATATTTTTCAATTGTATACAATAGTAAAGAAAGTCAACAAATCCCTTAGTGCAGAAATCTAAAACCTGAAGTATGCGAGCTAATGTGTATGCGCCGTTTTTAAACATAATATAAAAATTATTAATTTTCAAAAAAAATATCCATATTTTTTATTTGCTTTTTATACTTATTTTTTAATGTTTTAATATTTGTGCGTTGGTTTGAAAATAAAAATTTATTACAAAATTATTATATTTTTAAATAAATATTTTTAAATATATATGTTGATATAATATATAATTTACATCGAAATAGTAAATAAGTTTCAATTTCAAAAAAAAGTATTCACGAATAAATTCTTAGGTATAAAAAGGTTACTAATCCCATAGCAGGTAGTATGCCCAAAATTCAATGGAATTTTGCACGTGGTGCGTGCAATCGCGAAAAAAAATCTTAACTTTGAGGGCGCGCAAAAACCGTTCCAGGGGGGTCAAACGGGCGCCACTTCTGGATCGTATAGAAAAAATCCTGTTCTTTATGATGTATGAAATAAAAATAGCCGATTATTGATAGATTTCGAAATATTTATCGCGAACTCCAAAAGCACTTTTTTTGCTAACGCGACATCTCCTACTTTGAGGGCTTCGTTAGAAAAAAATAACGCAATTACGCAAATTATGAATAGAACATTTTTAATGTAGAATTTTAAGAGGAATATTTCTTCTATAAACATCTTTTTAGTCCGAGTGATAATTTTCGAGAAATAAGCGAAAAACTGAAGAAAAGTTAAATATTGAGAGGTTTTCGGTAAATGTGGGAGGAAGCTCCCTCTAAAGAGGATATTGCTTTTCGGATTCTTATTTGTTTTAAAATTATTTATATATTTACAAAAAAAAATTTTACACTCTCGCTTTTTTTGTTCCCGAAAAATGCATTTGATTGTCGGAGTGACGTAAAAAATCGTCGGATCGAGTTCGGGAAATTTGTAATTTTAAGAAAACTGAAACAATTAATATAAAATATAATAACTGATTATAATAGAAGAGGATATGCTCTATAACTTTTTTCCTCTTCGATACCCCCGTAAAATTGATCCGTTTTGAGATAATCGTCGGTAAAATCGCGCGACGAGAATTTTTGGTCGAGAGGTCCATTTTAGGCCTATTTTCGAGCGCTTTTTACGAGAAACTGATAACAATTACGCAAATAATGAATAGAACATTTTAACTGTAGAATTTAATGAGGAATAATTTATTCATCGGCACTTTTTCAATCCGAATTATAGTTTTGGAGAAAAATCCTAAAAACTAAAAAACGGTCAAATTTTGGGAGGTTTTTCGTGAATTTCGGAGGGAAGCTCCCTCTCTACAGGGTGCAACTTTTCAGCATTTATTAACCTCGTTGTCTAGTATACATTTCCGTAAAAAAACTCTGCCCTCTCGACATTCTTCCAAAAATATCTTATTTGACCGTACTATGATTAAAATATATGCCAGTTAAATTTTTAGTTATGTACATTTTTAAAAGTAATATTTATACATATTTTAGCATTAACATATTATTTCAATTCACCGAGAAGTGAACTCTTGGTCTTTGTATGGAATGTGTGCACGTTTCTGTAAATATTTCATACAGAAATAGCACTTTTCCATTGTGGTTTCTTCCAAGGGGTGGTTGCATGAAACGAAATTGCCTCTTTATCTGAAATCTCCGCTTTTCAGACGAGCGATGGCACCGAGATGAACGCCCCTTCAGTTCCTCGCGAAGAAACTAGAAGGTACCAAAAGTTAAATGATATATCTCACCTAGTCGCTACTTTGTCTCTTCGCTTTATCCTGACCTTGTACGGCGTATCGTCTGTACTTTGTCCGTTTGGTCACCCTAATAGTATGACATTAGTAAATATTTTTAGATATAATAATTAAATACGACAATTGTATGAATAATTGAGTTGATTATAATGCGATTATTTGCGTATATTATAGTTTTAAATATAATTAATTCAAGTAATATTATATATATATATATATATATATATATATATATATATATATATATATATATATATATATATATAAGTGACCAACTTTTTTTTGCAATTAAAAGGAGAACATTGTTGAGGCCATCGAAATTTTGACGACTCAAAAAAAGGTTCTTTGTCTTTAGATCAAATCACTGAAAAGATCGTTGGTCTTGAAGTCGATTTGAAAACTTTCAAAACTTATCTAAGTTAATTATATAAAAAGGACATATTTCAAAAAGATTGAAACAATTTTTTAGATAAAAAAATAATTATTTTAAAGAAATAAAACAGCGGATCTTCATATAGTTGGGTTCTACTGTATTTTGTTTATTTTTTTAGATGTATTGAAATATACATAATCAGATTTAAGATCTATGAGTAATGTGCTTTTTAAAACACTTGTTAACGATCTAAATGATTATATGGCATGTAAATATTGATGTAAAAGTTTATTTTTAATCTAAATATATATTTTAACATGTTAAAAAATTTAAGTATTACAAAAATATAGAAATATTTATGATTAAAAAAAAAATAGCATATAAACTATTATATGACTATTTATTAATAAAATTCATTCGTATAAAAATATAAAATAAAAGTTCAAATAAGTTTCTTATAAATATAATAAATCAAGCATATTCCAAATATAATAAAATAAACTATAAACGAAGGTTGTTTATCGTTTTGTACAATAGTTTCCATCTGCACAGGTTCTTTATCTTTCAATAATTGAATCGCATTGTTTTTACCGTTTTTTAAAGCGTAAGCCGTTGCATTCAAATTCGAATTATCTTTTATAACAACGTTGGATCCATTTTCTAATAAAAATTTTATCGAATCAACATGACCAAGACTAGCCGCTATCATCAGTGGAGTCTGTCCAAAAGTATTTTTAACATCTACATTTAGACCTTCGTTTAAAAGCAGATCGATTATTTCAATATTTCCACTTCTGGATGCAGCATGCAAACAAGTTTCACTTTCACCATTAATAATATGAACATTGGCATGAGATTCAAGTAATAATTTAATGATATATATATATCCTGAACCGCAAGCATACATTAACGGCGTGTTACCCTTGTCATCCATGTCATCAATATTAGATTGAGCGTTAATTAACATATTTATGATATCGTTATTTTTATGATGATCAATATAATGCAAGGGTATTTTTCCAAATTCGTCCTTTGCATTTACATTAGCTCCACTGTTAAGCAATTGATATACTATCGATGCATATCCATTAGCTACGGCATAATGTAATGGAGTATGTTTATTGCATCGAGCAGTATTTATTTTAGCTCCATTTTGCAGTAGAATTTTGATGATTCTTTTATGGCCATACATAGAAGCTATGTCCAATGGTGTATTTCCATCTTTGTTTTCGATATTTATGTCTGGATTTTTCTCTATTAAAATTTTCGATTTATCAATGTAACCTTTTGCAACCGTATAATGCAACGCTGTCCAACCATTTTCGTCTTTAACAGTTAGATCAGGATTGTGGGATGCAAGAAGTCTGATAATGTCTATATCGGCCGTAGGCGAAGCTAAAATCAACGGTGTTTTTTGCTGTTTATTTTTACAATTTATAGAACTAGGTTCATTATCAAGTAATAGTTGAATTGCATTTATATTTTTACTAGTTGATACATAGTGAAGGGCAATAGCATCGTTTTTATCTTTTGCACTCACATTTGCGTTGTTTTCAATCAAGAGTTTCATTGCTTCTAAGTTACCATGAGCAGATGCGAACATTAATGCAGTTTGTCCATGAATATTTTCAGCGTTAACATCCAAACTTTCATTCAAAAGTAATTTAATTACATCAACGTTACCACCGTTTGAAGCGGCATGTAAATACGTTTCTCTATTTTTATTTTCGTGACGTATATTTATTTTGTTTTCTAGTAACGATTTTACAGCAGAAATATAACCGGATTCACAGGCATAAGTTAAGGCCGTGTTTCCTTTATTATCAACTTCATTGATATTTGATATGTTATGCATTATCAGTTTAAAAATATCGTCATCCATGCATCGAGCTGAATAATGCAACGAATTCATACCATTTTCATCGTACGAATTTGCTCGACATCCTTTGTTCAATAAGAGTCTTACAATTTCTAACTGTCCATTTGATATAGCTAAATGTAATGGACTACAAATATTGTTACCATCTGTATCTATTATTGCTCCATATCGTAGCAACATTTTAATAATCTTTTTATGACCGTATTTACATGCTATATATAAAGGCGTGTCACTATTGTTATTCACAGCATTCACGTTTGACTTGTATTCTAAAAGTAATTTAGTAGCTTCAATATAGCCTTTTGAGGCTGCAAAGTGTAATGGTGTCCATCCATTACAATCTTTTGCGCTCGAATCAGAATTGTGTTCCAACAGAATTTTTATTGATTCATTGGAACCGGAAGCAGATGCGCAAATTAAAGGAGTTCGTTTTTGGTTATCCTGAATACGTACTAATCTTGGTTCATTTTCTAATAATAATTGTATTGCACTTGCACTACAATTATTTGAAGCGTAGTGTAGTGCTGTAGCTCCTAGGTTATCAGCCACAAATGCATCTGATTGATATTTTAGTAATAGTTTTATTATACCAATATTATCAATGATAGAAGCGAGAATTAATGGAGTTTGATTTGAAGAATTTTTAGCATGAACACTCAAGTTTTCATTTAACAAGAAGTCTACAATTTTAAAATTACCGCTCATTGCAGCTTTATGGAGGCATGTCTCTCCATAATCATTTACAATATGAATATTAGATTCATGTTTCAACAATAATTTTACACCAAAATTATATCCAAATTCACAAGCATACATAATTGCAGTGTTGCCCTTATTGTCAATTTCGTTGACGTTTTCAATGTCTTTCTGCAATAATGTTTCTAAAATTTCATTATTTTTATATTGAACGGCATAATGTAAAGGTGTCATGCCAAACGCATCTTTAACATTCACATTGACAACTTTATCTAAAATTAGCTTAGCACCGTTTAAATTTCCAGATGATAAAGCGCAATGTAATGGCGTATATCGACTATCTTCTGTTATATCAACATTGGCACCGTTTCTTAATAAATATTTTATCGTTTCAACGTTACCATGAAAAGCGGAAAAGTGCAAAGGTGTCATATTTTTATTGCCGGGATAATCCAAATCGGTGAATTTTTCTGATAGGAATTGAACGCTTTTTGTATTACCCGATGCTGCCGCAAAATGTAGAGCAGGATCACAATCCCTGTTGGTCATTGTTGGATCTGCACCGTTTTCAATTAAAATTCTTAGAATATCATTGTGACCTACATATGCGGCGATATGCGATGGAGTTGTATTATAACGTGTTCCCTTAGGATCGGCACCGTGATGTAATAAAATTTTAACAGCTTCGGCATGCCCTAAACGAATTGTAATGTACAACATTTTATTCAATCCTACAGTATCTAAAATGGTACTTAAGTTCTCTTTTATCAAATTATTAAATTTAAATATATCGTTATTTTTCAGAGCGCGACACAAATCGGCTTGTAACAGTTCAACTTCGTTTTGTTTCGGCTTTAATAATTTAATAATGTCAGAGTTGCCGTTTATTATTGCCAATTCAACGGGAGTTTCGTCAACAAAAAACGAAGTTGTCCTTAGTAGTTTCTTGTTTTTGTCTTTTAAAAATTTAAGAGCATCGATATGATTTCTAGATACGGCGACATGTAATATGTTCTCGCCTAAAATATTTCTTTTTTCCAAATCATCGACAGTGATATGAGTGAAGATTTTTTGAAGTTTTTGTATGTCATCTCTGTATTTCACCATGAGCATCATCGGAGAATTATTGTCTCTGCCGTAAAAGGATTTTGTATAGAATTCTTTAATCAAATTAGGATACTCGATTGCATATTCCCAAACTGATACAACGTGTTCTTCAAAATTTGAATTGTGCAGTAAAAGCAGTGCGTTCTTCAAAACGCTCTCTTCTTGAGATAGATTTTTTAGATTGAAGCGAACCGTATATTGAACTAATCTATGAATCCTCGCGCGTCCTTTATCTAAATTGATAACTGAATAGTTATCTAGAAGCGCCGATGCATTATTTACACTTTCAGTTTCATATTTTGAAAACAGCTCGACTATGTCAATATCTTCTGGAGCTATATAAGCCAGTATATTTAACATATGTTCGGCAAGTTTACCATTTTTTTTATCTAATCTAATTTTATCAATCGTAACACCCAATGTTGATATTAAAGTGTCGTTATACCTCTCTTCGCGTATCGAGTAATCTTCGTCGAATATTTTAGACGAATACTGATCGAGCGCTGACAAATATTGAGATATGGTGAACTTTTGACCTCCCATTTTTTCAATTGTTTTGTTTTGATTTTTGATATATTTAGCTGCTTGATTCAGGGCCAACGGTAGAAATTGTAATTTGTACGTAAGTTTTTCGACGTCTTCGTCGTTAGTTTCGTTCAAAGTTTTTTTGACAAATTCGTTAGCTTCCTCCTCTGTGAAACCGTTGAGGGACAATACTGGAATATTACCCTCGTCTTCCACATTCCATAATTGTGTTCTCGATGTTATAATGACGTTAATAGGTTTATTTTCGTTTGACAGACTTTTTGGAATGATATCAGCTATATCATTATATCTTTCTGCATTGTCTAAGATGAGCAAACTCTGTCCTTGATCTTTGAATAAATTAAATAAATCGGACATAATATTTTGAATATCTCTTTCCTTACCTTGGATTGTTCGACTTTGTTCAATATCAACTGACAATTTTTCATATATTGATACATTGGCTATTATAGCCAACTCTTTAATTGAGTTTACTATATTTTCTTTCTTTTCGGCGTTTATAAAAATTATATTGTGATATAAACTATTGTAATCTTGAGCATAGTTTCTGCATAATTCAGATTTACCGGTTCCACCTATTCCGGAAACAACAACCATTTGTGATATTGCTGTTGGTATATCATTCTCATGACAGTGTAAATATTTATACATTTCTTTCAAATACCGATCTTTTCTGATAATAGATTGTACTGGAGCAGTTATTTTGAATCTTATCGGTTTCATTTGATTCTTATTATCCTCTCTTGTCACTAGGATATCGTGAATAATATTAATTTTTTGGAAACCGATTTCGCTTCTGAATTTCTCATCGTCACCGTTAATTTCTAGTAATATATTATCGATTTGATTCTCATAAAAATCGTATTCTTTTATATAGTTTATTATTTGAGTGGAATTTATGCTGAATTTTTTGTAACGTATATATAATTCGTTATTTGAAAAAATTTCATCAGCAAATGGTCTGCGATATCCAAAATCAAGAGTAGATCTTTGTTTTGGAATGTAAATTATAAAATCGCCGTTTTCTTCCACTTGCACTCCGATGTCTTCGTATATTTTGGCCGATGGATATTTGAGACATTTGTTTTCGACTCCAAACGACAATCTTGCAAAATTCGTCTTCAAATCTTTTAGTATATTCCTCTCAGGCATGACGACCCAACTCGCTTTCAGATCCGAGCAATTTTCACTTTTCGCCATTTCTATTATGCGATGAGCCGCATTTGCGGCGTGCTTTATAACCTTCGCAGCTGTCCTATCGGCTCTTTCGATAGTCGCGAATTGAAATTCGAAAGAATGATATATTTTTACGGCGACCGTCACCAAGTTTTGTCTGACATCGAATTTCTTCTCGTCGAATTCGAGCAACAGGCTGGACAATTTTTTTGCGTTCTTCAATTCGACACTTTCCGCTATTTTTTTAGAGCCATATTGCATAGCCGGACCGACGACGACACCGATTTCTGATAAATTTGAACCCAACGAAGAGACGAAATTTCCTACATGTTTTACGGCTTCGTTCGCTTTCCTCTCTTCTCTGAAGAATATCTTCTTGTATTCTTCCAATTCTTTTTCAGCGGTTGCCACGAAGCGTTTGACGAAACGCCTGAGGCTTTCTAATAGTTTTGCCTCGATATCGTCATTCATTTTAGTATTTCATCAAAAGGATCTCTAAAACGAGATAAACTATATTATTATTTTTTTATATAAAATTAACACATTATAATATTGATGGAAAAGTGTACGATTATTATTATTATACACTTTTTTTAAATTGATAAAATATTTGTAGTAAAATTTCAAATACCAAAAATGTCAATATTTTTTATAATTTGGCTATTTTTTTCTTTCATACGCGATAAGCTTTTGATTTATTATTTAAAATATCAAACATATTTTTGACTGTAAAATTAAATTATGAACTATTATATTATTTAATATTAACAGTAAATTTCAAATTAAATTTAAATATCGTCACGAAATTTCGTCTCAGACACATTAATTATGTTAAACGTCATTCTATCATAGATTTGTTTGGAAAGTTTTTATTTATATATATATATATATATTTGCTAGGCAATTCATTAAATTTGAATCGTTTATACGATACACGAGTGCGCGAAATATTTTGTTTGAATATTTTAAAACTTTTTCCCAGAAAACAGTTTCAAAACTATTTTTATTCTTTCAACAGACAGTTTAAAATTGAAAATAAAATAAACAATTTAACAACATACACACGTATTTATGTTTCATTATTGAATTTATTATATAAAAAAATTCGTTTCGATATATATATATATATATATATATATATATATATATATATATATATATATATATATATATATATATATATATTTATATATATAATAAAATTAACACGTTTTCTTATTGGTAATATTTATTTGCCTTTTTTTTTCTTGTCTAACGATAAATATATGTTAATTTTTAAAAGTAAGATAACTTTTGGAATGCTAATGGTTCAAAATTTAAACACATACTACAAGTTAAAAATATACTTAACAATATAAATTTAAGTGTATCTAATTCTATTTTCATTTATTAATTTTTATGATGAACGATTTTTACATCAGTTTTTAGATGAAAAGTTATAATAATCAAGTTCAATTTTATGTCCATTATTATATATGAAAATCTGTCTATTTAAGAAAATTATAGCATTTATAAAGTATACGATGTTTGAGGAACGTAGTTTTTGGTTAAAAATTTTTTCAAACTACATATATATGAATATATTAAATAAAGGTCAGTCAATCCAATCTTAAATAATTCGCAATTTAATGAGATGCTAGAATTTTAAACTAATTTATATATTTTTGATGAAAATACAACACGAAAAATCTAAGGTCGAAAACGATCTTAAAAATGAAATTGAAAAAAAATATTATATAAGATAAAAAGTGATTTAAAAAATGCATTAGCTAAAAAAATAGGTTGTTTTAAGAAAAATCAATATTTATATAATTTTTATAATATTTATTTATTATTATTCAATTTTGACATCCTTTTTTGTCTATATATTTTATGTTATGTTTTTTCACGACTGCAAATGATTATTCTTAGAATTTTTTCAAGGATTTGATCTTTGTTTTCGATTGGTAGTACAGTAAAATTAGACATTTTGGGACGGATGTCGAGAGTGCAGAACTTTTTTCCGGAAATGTATTTTACATAATGAGGTTAATAAGAGGTCATAAAGTTCCACTCGCCAGAGAGGGAGCTTCCCTCCGAAAATCACGAAAAACCTCAAAAAAATCGATCACTTTTTAGTTTTCCGGATTTATCTCCAAAACTATAGCTCGGATGGAAAAAGTGTCAATGAATAAATTAATCCTCATTAAATTATGCATATAAAATGTATCGTTCATAATTTGCGTAACTGTTTCCAATTTTCTGTAAAAAGCGTTCAAAAATAGGCCTAAAATGGCCCTCTCGGCAAAAATTTTTCGTTCCGCGATTTTGCCGACGATTATCTCAAAACTTATCGATTTTAGGTGGGTATCGAAGAGGAAAAAAGTTGTAGACCAAATCCTGTTCTATTATAATCAGTTATTGTATTTTCAATTAATTGTTTCAATTTTCTAAAAATTACAATTTTCCCGAACTCGATCTGACGATTTTTCGCGTCACTCCGGCAGTTAAATGCATTTTTAAGGAACAAAAATAGCAAGAGTGTAAAATTTTTTTTTAGAAACACATAAAGAATTTTAAAATGAATTAGAATCCAAAAAGCAGTATCCTCTCTGGAGGGAGCTTCCTCCTGTATTTGCCGAAAACCTCACAAAATTTTACTTTTTCTCAGTTTCTCGCTCATATTTCAAAAATTATCACTCGGAGTGAAAAGTTGTTCATAGACAAAATATTCTTCTTAAAATTCTACATCAAAATTGCTCTATTCATAATTTGCGTAATCATGTTCAATTTCTCTATAAAAGCCCTCAAAGTAGGAGATGTCGCGTCAGCAAAAAAAGTGCTTTTGGAGTTCCCGATAAATGTTTCGAAGTCTATCAATAATCGGCGATTTTTATTTCATACACCGTAAAGAACAGGATTTTTTCTATACGATCCAGAAGTGGCCCCCGTTTGACCCCCCTGTAACGGTTTTTATCAGTGCTCAAAGTTGAACAATTTTTGCGCGATTTTACATTGGACGAGCAAAAATCTTTTGAAATTTGGGCATACTACCTGCTCAAGGATTAGTAACCTTTTTGTAAATAAAAATACATTCATGAATACTTTAGAGAAATGTATAATGTTTACTTTTTCAATGTATATTTTATGGTTTCAATGAACATATTTATTTGGTTTAATTATATATATATATTAAAAAAATATAATTAGTTATAATAAAAAATATATAATAAAATTATCATAAATCTTTATTTCTATAGTAATACGCATTAATTTCTTTAATTATTTATGAAATATTTAAAAAATATATATAAATTCATACACTTTTTTGAAAAAATAAGAAGTTTTGCATTGAAATCAAAAAACAGCGAGCACACATTTACTTAGGTTAAAGACTCCTGCACTAATATTTTTTTTAACTTTTTTTTACAGTAGTCTTCAATATTACAAAAAGATTTTTACAACGTTTTCAACAACACATAGACAATAAAATAATTTGTTAAAAATATAAATTATCTTCTGCGGGTTTCTTTCTTTCATATTGTTATAAACAATGTATTATTTGGCCAAATAATGTATTATTTATTACAATACTCAACAATTATGATAATTATGGTTATTATTGAACATTGTGATAATTGTATTCATTTTTTTAATATTTAATTTTTTTTTATTTTAATCATACGAGAATTTAATAAATTTTAATATATATATATATATATATATATATATATATATATATATATATATATATATATATATATATATATATATATATATATATATATATTATTGTTTTTATTTTTGTAGTTACTTATTTACATATTGTTATACAAATTTTAAGCAAGGGTAATTTTTAACGGAAAAAGTGTATTTTAAAAACGGTCTCTTTGAGAAATATTATAATAAATATACCGAAATGTACTCGTGTCGTAAATATCATATTTCTGGAATGTTTGTATTTCTTTTATTAATAGAAAAATATACAAAATTGATTTATCTTAATGTAAACAAAATAGGATTTTGTCATTGTCCGCCATTTTTCTTTCATGGTTTTCGAGATTGCGGGTCCCTTTATCCACTAAGATAGGTACAATTTTTAAATAACTGTAAAAACTCACAAAGGCGATCATCTGTTTTACAGATGCAAAATATGTACTACTTATCAAAGATGACAAAATATGAAAGGATTCCGTCACGAAAAATTAAAATAAATTAATTTCTAATATTATTTTAATATTAAACATATATAGAATATTAAGTGAACAAATAATTATGATCACGATACGTACATATAAATATTATTATGAAAGTTCAGAATTATTCATAATATTTAAAATCAATTATACTTGTTAACAATAAAATTTTGTACAGAAAATAATTTTAATAATCAATTTTTTCATTTGGTAAAATTAGCAAGAAATAAAATTGTCAGATTTATTGGCTTAATTCCTCATGAAGAATATATAAATAAAAATGTCGATAAAGTGTATATTTTATTCAAAAATATAATTAAAATTGAGTAAAAGATAAAAATAATTATTTGAAATATATTTAATATTTCTTTATGAATATATAAATCAATCTAGAGAGAAATATTTTTAGTTTGAATAAAAAAAATACATTTTCGTAATTTACAAAGAAACCAATGAAGTTGGTTCAACAATTATTTTATGACCCATAATAAATGTATATTGTCGAATGGTTGTAAAAATATCTTTTGAAAACGCTTTTAACTTTGAATAGACAACTATAACAATAGGCGGATAGTGTGTACTATGCCCAAAATTCAATGGATTTTTGGGTTGATTACGAGCATTCGCGCAAAAATTGTTCAACTTTGAGCACTGATAAAAACCGTTACAGGGGGGTCAAACGGGGGCCACTTCTGGATCGTATAGAGAAAATCCTGTTCTTTACGGTGTATGAAATAAAAATCGCCGATTATTGATAGACTTCGAAACATTTATCGGGAACTCCAAAAGCACTTTTTTTGCTGACGCGACATCTCCTACTTTGAGGGCTTTTATAGAGAAATTGAACATGATTACGCAAATTATGAATAGAACAATTTTGATGTAGAATTTTAAGAAGAATATTTTGTCTATGAACAACTTTTCACTCCGAGTGATAATTTTTGAAATATGAGCGAGAAACTGAGAAAAAGTAAAATTTTGTGAGGTTTTCGGCAAATACAGGAGGAAGCTCCCTCCAGAGAGGATACTGCTTTTTGGATTCTAATTCATTTTAAAATTCTTTATGTGTTTCTAAAAAAAAATTTTACACTCTTGCTATTTTTGTTCCTTAAAAATGCATTTAACTGCCGGAGTGACGCGAAAAATCGTCAGATCGAGTTCGGGAAAATTGTAATTTTTAGAAAATTGAAACAATTAATTGAAAATACAATAACTGATTATAATAGAACAGGATTTGGTCTACAACTTTTTTCCTCTTCGATACCCACCTAAAATCGATAAGTTTTGAGATAATCGTCGGCAAAATCGCGGAACGAAAAATTTTTGCCGAGAGGGCCATTTTAGGCCTATTTTTGAACGCTTTTTACAGAAAATTGGAAACAGTTACGCAAATTATGAACGATACATTTTATATGCATAATTTAATGAGGATTAATTTATTCATTGACACTTTTTCCATCCGAGCTATAGTTTTGGAGATAAATCCGGAAAACTAAAAAGTGATCGATTTTTTTGAGGTTTTTCGTGATTTTCGGAGGGAAGCTCCCTCTCTGGCGAGTGGAACTTTATGACCTCTTATTAACCTCATTATGTAGAATACATTTCCGGAAAAAAGTTCTGCACTCTCGACATCCGTCCCAAAATGTCTAATTTTACTGTACTATGGTTAAAATATGATTTTTCGAATAGGAAAAAGTTGTAATTAAAAGAATTTTCAATAGAATAAAAATATAAAAATCAAAAAATTTGATACTTATTAAGAAAATTTATGATTTCTAACATAAATTTATCTGTTTCAAATGATAGATATTTTTAAATTAAGATGTTAAAAAAAAATTTGAATACATGAATGATTCTTGGAAGTCTATATTAAGAGAATCACATAAAAAATATGTGTGTGTGTGTGTGTGTGTTATTTAATTTATTCACAAATTAAAATGAATAATTGAGATGTGACATTTCTTAATGTGAATTTATATAAAAAAACGAATTCACAAGTTAAGTATTAATTTTTAAATATTAAATATATACGACGATGTGTTAAATCTTTCAGAAAATTATTTATCATTTATGTCTGAGGTCGATTGTAGGGCTGACGACTCGAGTTTGTACTCATTTAAATCAGCGCTCTGTATTTTAAAATACATGTTTCAATTAAAAAATAAATATTTATCGAAAATTTTGTATGAACTTAAATGCTATTATTATTTATGCGAAATCGTTCAAAATTATATCGTATTACATTTTATGAATATTTAAATTTTGCTAAATTCACATTTAAAGTGTTACCGGAAATTTTGTGAATCATTTGTGGAATTGATAAAAATAAAAAAAAAAACGTATGTAATATACATAACGTCATACATATTTATATGTTGCAATTGAATAATTGTTTAACCGCGAATGTTAAGTACAATTATGTAATTGTACTTAAACGTTTATTTGTTATTATTTTATAAATCAAAAATAAATATACTCACGCGTGAAATTAAAACGACGACGATTTGTGATTTATATTATTAATTTTTGTTGTTGTTGTTGTTGTTGTATTATTATAAAATTTATATATACAATATCGAAAATTTGGTCTAAAATATGTAAATAAACACAAAAAGTAAATTAAAAACAGAGAGAGCACAGACTCGCCACACCCAGCTTCTACTCTGTTTGGATTGTTTATGAAGCCAAACTATTCCCAGTGGTGCCACTAAAATTCTATTTTTATCTAATATTTTTTTTCCGCGATTAGGACACACTATTGACCTTGAATTGTGTGGTGGTAACATTGATATTGTGACCCTCAGATCAAGATCGTTCGAACGAATCAAATCGTTAAGAACCGAGCTCTTGTTAAAATATATGTATTATAATATAATATAATAGTCTTTTATGCGATTTTTATTAATAAGAATCATCATTGAAAATGTTTGTATATTTATTATTATTATTATACAATATATAATAATATGTAATTTTTTGATTTTTAATTATTTTTAAAATTGATTATTGAGAATTATGAATAAAAAAAATATTGTAATTATTCCTAGATTTAATTCGAAATCAGATTTCGAAATATGAATTTTCAACTTGATTTAGTTCATAATTTAGATATTATTTTATTTATAAACATTAAGTGTATCAATTGTGTCGATTATAATGTTCTTTTTTTATATCAAATCTGTTAATTAAATAGTTACGTTGATTTATATAAAAATTATTGATGAGAAATTTTAAACATTCTGTATATATAACAGTGGTAGTCAAGCTCCTTGTTTAGTCAGTCATTTTTAAAAATTTAAAAGGTATTATTTTTTTTATAGAAATTACATAAATAAAAGTACAAAATATGTATATTTTTAAAATATAATAACACAAAAATAACAAGCGAACTCGGATACATTTATCGAGAGCCATAAATAATCCCTCAACGAGTCGTATGTGGTTAAGCGAGCCGCAGTTTGGCTACCCCTGATATATATATATATATATATATATATATATATGAATGAATGATAGCGTTGTGAAGACGAAAGTGAAATCAAAATTGCTTAGCGTTTTTCGCTTTAACGGACCTGATTAATGTTAGTTTACTGACGGGTCGCGACCCACAGGTTAGGAATCACTGGCTTCGAGTATTAGGGTTGCCACATAAATCATTTCCCAGTCGCTTAACCTATTTTGAGTGACGTGCCAGGGGTGCGTCGCTTTTAATGCGCTGGGCGAGACCCCATATCGCAATATATATATATATATATATATATATATATATATATATATATATACGAAGGATGGCCGTCTGTGCTCAATGGTAACAAGTGAAATTTGTAACGGGAAACAAATTATTAGATATATACATATATATGATCGGAACGTTATTTTTATCTCATTAATATATTGTGTAATATATATTTTTATGAAATTATATTATAATCAGGTGGATTTTTTTATTTTGAATAATAATTTTTATTTGTTTTGAAATATATTTTTTGATACTTTTTTTTTAAAGATTTTAAATTTATACTGACATCTATTGGTGGAAAAAATGATTAAAGGTTGTGAACCATAAATAAAAATGTATGAATTGCTATAAAAAAATATTAAATATAAATTTATTTTATATTTGTATAATAATTAATATTGTTTTTGATGATTTGCAGCACAATCATATATTACAATAATTAAATGAAATAAAAATATAAATTGAAATAATAATGCTGATCTTTTTTATATTAAAAAATATAATTTAATTAATTATCAATAAAATAAATATTATTTTTGTAAAATTAAAATCTGTATAGACATAATGCATATAGAAGATGTATAAATTTTTAATACATAATGTATAAAAATGTAGAAACAGGGTTGACAATTACCGATTTCGCTCTATATATAAAGAAAAGAAGAGAAGAGTTGTTCAGTCGAGGGTGAAGTTATTCACCCTTAAAGCAGAGGGCACGAGAGTGACAGGCAGATATTTTTTAATTTGCTCCAAAGCCTCGGAGGCAGCTGACAACTCCTCGACCCCTTTCATGGAACCGATGAGTTTCAGCACCTTCGCCATTTTTCCCATTATTAAAATTCTATCTTGTCTTCCCGGCCATTAAAAATAGATTATTCAACGTTTTGCTTTGATTGATGGCCGTAAAATGTGACGAAATTCGACTCGAGATTCCGATTTTGAATCCACACACCATGAAATTATCAAACGGTTTCTATAAATGCTCAAAACACTCAACTCAACATTTTTAATTATAGAACAACTAATATAACACCGTGATCAAAAAGTAAGGTGAAATTGTTTATAAAATGTAAATTCTTTATTTATTCTTCCAAATCAATTTCAACCCCTTTAAAGTAATCCCCGTAAAATAAAATGCACTTTTGCCAACGCTTTTTTCAGTTCTAGAATCGGACGGAATAGTCTTTTTCAGGTATAACCCTCAACACCTTATTCAATTCGGTTTTTATCTTCTCAATTGCGTCGAAACGGCGTCCCTGCATTAGCCTTTTGAGTTTGCTGAATAGCCAGGTGTCGCACGGAGCCAAATCGAGTGAATACGACGGTTTCGGAAAGATGTAAGTCGAGTTTTTGGCAAAAAAGTCGAGAAGGACCAATGCATACAGTATGCAGATAATTAAATCTTTTGACAAACAGACGCTTGGCAAATGTTATAGACAGTATAATATTAATATAATTATAATATATTAGTATTATTTTGATTACATAATATATATATATATATATATATATATATATATATATATATATATATATATATATATATATAAAGCGAGCTATGTATTTTTTATCAGAATATATAAACAAATTTATATTATTTTATTACGTGGGCGTATTTAAATCTGTTATGAATATTATAAAAGTCCATATCTAAATTAATAATAATTATTAATCGAAATGGAAAATTTACTACAATATATGATATGAAAATTCGTATCGACATTTGCAAGTTGATTGTCGATTATTAGAAAGTGTTCGATGGCATTACTTCAGGTATTTCGGCGAAATTGATGAATAATTGAGATTATTCCCATCTGAAAATGTTTGCGAACCACTACAAGTTTTTAGAGTAAAAAGGGTTGCCGTCGAAAAGTGGGCAGCCTAAAGTTTAGTACAAACAAACCCCTTAATCGAAAGATAACAGACGAAAGTTGCTACGGAAATAAGTATCTTTTTTTTGGCCTTTTTATAAATTTTCCGGTGCACGTGTATTTTGATCGCAGTTTGAAGGATTTAAGTGGTTTAACAGACGTGAAAATGGTTCTCATCCAAAAATAATACATACATTTATATATATATGATATATATAAAATATTTTTTTCAATTACTCTTTTACTATTCATAATTTAATTTGATATGAAATAAGTTAAAAATTATTTTTTAACTTAATATAGTTTTTTTTTATTTTAAGCTAAATATATTAACATAATTAAAAATAAACAAATTTAGCATTGTATTATATATTTATATAATAGTTACAATAATTTACATAGATGTCACTAAAAATTGTTTTATATATATTTAAATAATTGATTTTGTTTAGTTGCATATATGTAATGTATGTATAAAATAATTTTTATTATTATTATTTAATATTATTTTATAAAATAAAAAGTTAAAAAAAAATAATTTTGTAAAAATTATAGTATGGGTTAAATTATAAAATAAAATATATAATAAATAATTATAAAAAAATTAAATAAAATAAATATTTCAATTTATATATATATATATATATATATATATATATATATATATATATACAAATATTTAGAACGGCCGATCAATTGTCAGGATGGCCGAGCGGTCTAAGGCGCCAGACTCAAGGTTAAACTTGCTCGTTGTACGCGAGTCGGAGCTGTTCTGGTCCTCTCTGAGGGCGTGGGTTCGAATCCCACTTCTGACAAAACTTTTTTTTTAATTTTATATTATTTAATAATTTAAATTTTAATATTTTATTTAATATTTCGATATTTATTATTCATCATTAAAACATTTACATTAAATTTATTTCATTATTATTATTTAAATAAAAATAACTCTTTAGGTATTTATTACAAGAGTGCGTTTATAAAGTTAATAATATAGTTCGTGATATAGAAGCGTTTTATGTTGGAATTTGTATATTAAAATGTATATAAAACGTTTTAATAATAAATGTGTATATTGAATATTATTTTAATGTAATATATTTTTATTAAAATATATTGCGTAAAATATTTAATATGTGAACGTTTTCATATAGAAAATGATAGACTATAAAGTCGTAATGTAGATTATAATATAATAGAATGAATTCCTTTTCACTTTAATTTATATGCACTTCTTTCAAAAAAATCTCAAAAAACGCCCAAAACCCTCGATCGTTTCTTAGTTTCTAGGATTTATATCAAAAAACAGAGTTCAGATTGAAAAAGTTTAAATTGTTTTTTATTTTATATATATATATATATATATATATATATATATATATATATATATATATATATATATATATATATATATATATATATATATATATATATATATATATAATTAAAAATATGTTAAGTATGTTAATTTTGATATTTTTTTCATCTAATTGATTAGTATTTTACAAATTTACATACAATAATTCCGTTTTTGTTTTCTATATTGCAATTTTCATAATTTTGCTGAAAATGTTTCGATTTCAAAACGGTTTTCAGCATTCGATTTTTCTCACTGATTCACATCCTATGATGTATAATTTCTTATAAATTATCTATACAGATATATTTTGAAAATTCACCAATATAAAGCATACTTTTTCTTTCTACTACGTTTTCGAAATAGTTATTTTTTGTTTTTTGATTTATCAAAAAAAAATCATAGCTTTTTTGAGAGATTCGTGAACTTTTTATATTTGCGCCAGTTTTCATTTAGTACATTGGCTTTCGGTTGGTCGCCGATCATGCTCGTTTTCTCGAACATCATTCGACCAACAAGGGTCATAGAACTAATGTCGAAAACGACCCCCATAGTCGCGTACACTATTATTGATGGACTCGCGTGTCACAAACGACCCCAAAAACACAACACATAAAAAGCTAATTGCGTTTCGCCAAGAAGCATTCCCGTGTATCGGCGAAAGGCTCGCGTAAAATGTTTATGTGATTTTATTTCTAAAGGTCTCGTGATCGAAATTTCGACTACCAAAACACACACACACACACATATATATATATATATATATATATATATATATATCTGCAGTCTCTTATTTTTTTAGTAAATTTTTGTGGCAATAGTTCGAGATAAATATTTATTTTCAATTCTGGCAACACTGAGCTATTGGAAATCGAGCGCGAAATTTGAATTTCAGTTATGAACAATAAATACACTTCAACATCAGACAAATTCTTAATATTCAATTCAAAAATATATGTATTTTCTAAATTTTCTAAAAATAATATTAATTTTATATTTTTTTCCTATTTAAATAAAAATTATATTTATTTTTGATGTTTCGTGTTTTAATGTGCAATTATATATAAATATATTATAAAAAGTCTAATCATTGTTTTAATTTTTTTTTATATATAAATCGTGTAAAAATTATTCTTATTTCAATATATATCTGTATAATTTAATTTAACGATATTTTATTAGTGTCTATTTTTATAATAAAAATAACGAAAATTTTATTTAAAAATCACTATTAGCTTAATTATTATGATCATTGAAGTTTTGATGTGATTTCGCGTGCGATTTTCGAAAATTCGTCCGTTTTAAGTGATAAATTACCGATATAATATCCCGCATACGATGTGTTAATAAGAATTTTCGTATTTAATTATATATATCATGCGTAAAACGTGTAAGCGAGTGTGTTTAAAGATTTCGATCAGATATACAACGGACCAATCAAAATCTCATTATCTTATTATAAGTGGATCAACGTACAAATTCGTACGAGGGAGAATTCGATCTTCTATTTATGCACGTATATTATTATTATTATTCTTTTACGAAAAACCGAATTTTGTTTTGTAGCAAAAATAATTATTCGTTTCTAATTTCGAGTGGGCGTATTTTATTTTCATGTGCGTAATTAAGTAAAAATTTCGTATATCGAATTTCGCTTTGTTGCGCGTTATATATAATTAGCGATTTGGGTGGTTTTGATTGATTAATCACGGCTGAATAAACGAGAAACGAAATTATATTGTATTATATAATATAATGCGATGTGATTATCAAACTTTGAATTTTGATGAAAATTGAAATTTCGTAAGCGATTTGTTTCATAGATATTAAAATTTTTCAATAATACCAATTTTAATGTGACGAGTATAAAATGATTTTATATTTTTTATATCGTATAAATAATATGCAAATATATATAACATTGTGATCAAAAAGTAAGGTGAATTTATTTATAAAATGTAAATTCTTTATTAATTATTCCAAATCAATTTAATTTCTGATTCCAAAGTAATCTTTTTCAATTCGGTTTATAACATCTCAATTTTTTGAAAAAAATTGGCCTTTTGAGTTTGTTGAATAGCCAAAAGTCGCCCGGTGTCAAATCGGGCGAATACGATGGTTGCGGAACGATATGAGTCGATTTTTTGATAAAAAAGTCGCGAAGAATAAATGCAGTATGACATGGTACATTATCAAGATAAATTATGTCGTTTGTTTGAGGGTCACATTGATTTTTGACAAAGTTTATAATAAAGTTACAGAAAACTTAAATAAAAAAAAAACTCTTATCTAGCGTAGACCCATTGTATTGTCGGTTTTTGCTTAGACAATCTAAAATATTATATATTCCCGTTATATTTATTTCAAAATTGTTCGGCATTAATTCGCGGAACTTTGACGGAAACACGCAACTGTTTTTTTTCCATTTATTCTTTACCCGGTTATTTCGAAAGAAAATTGCTTTTCCGCCCGGGGTACGAGAAGAAAAAAAAAAGCGAACGCCTGACTGAGAGGAGGGGGACGAGGGGCTACATAAGGAAAATAAAAATAATAGGAAAAGTGTATAATATCAACAATGCGAAAATTTATACGTGCGTTTGTTTGTGTGTTTGTTGAATTAATGCTCGAAGGGAGAACTTTGTTCATCAAAACCTTTCTTCTTCTTCTTTTTTTCCCCCCGTGCAACTTTCCGTTTTTATTTTTCCGTTTCGTCTGCCGTCGCGCTTTTCCTTTCACCCCGCCGCCCTCCCCCTTCAAATTTATTTTTTTTCCTTAAAGCGTATTTTTTTAAATTTTAATTTCAATTTCTCGATACTTGTCTGAAAGCGGAGGCAAAAAGTGCGAAGCGAAAAAACAACGACAACGAGAACAAAAATACAAAAAAAAATGAAAGAAAGAAAGAAAGAAAGAAAGAAAGAAAAATCCAAACAATTAATTTTCACAGGAAAATTTTTCATCGTTGAATATTAATCTGTTTGCAATTTTATTGCTAAATTTATAACTCGCCTTTGCTCAAAAATGCGACGAGCAACCGACACTTTTAATTTCGGGAAAAAGTTTTCTTTTCCCCCATCTTTTTTTAATTTTTTTTTTGCTTCAACTTCCCTTATATTAATCCCGGTGTTTTTATTTAATTTTTTCGTAAAATTTTATAGCGAATTGACTTTTTGAAAATTACATTTTGAAAACGTTTACTGTTTTCGTTCGTCTTATATAGATAACTTTTAAAAATTTATTAAAATAAATACGCTAAAATTTTACTTTCATCATCAGCTTTGCTTAAAAATATAAAAAGAATTTTTTAGATATTTTTATAATTAATTATATTTTGTTAAATTCTCATTTATTTAATAAATTTTAGTTGAAATTATGAGCTATAAAACTATAAGAACAAATGATGTGTACATTATTCTGATTAAAATTAATTTTGTATTTAGATGTCATATTAGATCAAAAAAAAAAGGGAAAATATTATGTATTTTGATTTTTTAAACGTATTTAAACTTTTATCTTAATATTAATAATGATAACCTTTTAACGCTTATAATAACAAAATAACGTATTTATAAATATTCCGTATAAAATTTCTTCAATATGAAGAAACATTGTTATTTGAAATGAAGTCGAATATATATGGTTTATTAATTTTATTACAATTAATTCTATTTGTTAAGCATGGAATAGGTTTTAAACTAATTTGTTATAATTTTATTAGTTTTTTTTTGTAAATATAATTTTGCATTTAATTATTTCAGGAGATAGCAGTGACTATGCAGAATTATTTAAAAATTACACTCATTGGAAGTTTTTTTTACCGCCTGAAAAATGTCCTGAAGGATTAAATAATGCTGAAAATTATGTTAATAGTGATTACGTTAAGGTATAGTGAGAAATAATTTAATTCTTATATATTAAAAATATTTTAGTTAAATTTTTCATTGAAATAATTAAAAATACTGTTCGAAATCATACATATTATTAATTATAATTATAATATATAAAGAAAAATCTGTTGTTTTTGAATAATTTGTTTATTAATATTAAAAAAATGGTCGTTTGAAGATATAAAAAAATTATACGATCACATAAAATTCATATAATTAAGTATTTAAAAAAAACAACAATTACTTATTATATATAATTATTATATTACTAATTATGTTTTTAGTATTTTACTGCTATTATTACCGAGTTTGTTGATTCTAATGAAAAATGCAAAGAATATATTTTGTCAGAATTTTACAAATATATGGTAGATAGGAATATATTAAGAAATATTGAGTTAAATAATTATACGACAAAATCAAAGGAATTATTCGATATTGAGGTAACAAATATTTTGATAATAAAAAAAATGGTAGTAAATTTAGTTTTATATATTGTTAATAAAATTTAAATGTATGAAATTTTTATTAATATAATACTGTGATCAAAAAGTAAGGTGAATTTGTTTATAAAAATGTAAATTCTTTACTTATTCTTCCAAATCAATTTCATCTCTGGCTGAATAGCCAGAAATCACATGGAGCCAAATCAGGCGAATACGGTGATATGATATGAGTCGAGTTTTTGCAGTATGGCATGGTGATGAGGGAATCAAGAGTTGTAAAAACACGTGTAACTCTGAGATAATTAAACCTTTTGACTTATGTTATAACATGAAGTTTATATAGACAGTTTTACTAACCTAGGAAAAAAATTACAATTTACCTGCCTTTCTAATGCCCGAGAGTTTTAATTGACAAATTTACCTTATTTTTTGATCACAGTAGTATTATAATATAATATAGAAAAAAAAATTTTTAGGGTAGTGATTTTCGAAATCCAGTTTTTAATTGGTGGTTAATGCATCGATTAAATATTACAAAAGTGTTTTATGGAGCAATTGTCATCAATAATAATCTCATAATTATAGGTGGTAAAGTTGAAATGGATATACAATCAAGCGTAAGGATTTTGTTAGTTAATTTTTAACTTTTTTAATTAGATGTTGAAATTTTTTAGTATTTTTTTTTATATTGAAATAATGGGACACAGGTGGAGTCGTACGATTTATCCAATGGAGATATAGTTCAATTGGAGTCGTTACCGGAACCAAGGGAATTAATGGCGACTGCAGTAATTTTTAAAGACGATTCGGCAATATTATATGTCATCGGTGGTAATAATAAAAAAGGGCAATTAGAAACCGTATTAAAGTATGGAAATTTAATTGAATTATTAATCATAATCGAACGACTTATAATGTAGATTATTTTTAGATTGGATCCTATAACGACTAAATGGATTAAGGTATCATCGTTGAGTTCGAAACGATCTGGTATTTCTGCAGTTGTTTACGATAATAAAATCTATGTAGCCGGAGGTTTTTATAATAATAGTAATATAGATAAACTAGAAATGTACAATCCGGAAATGGATATTTGGAGTTCGAAAGCGAATATGATAAACAAGAAAGACGGCGGTGGTGTAAGTGATTTCGTAACACAGTTTTAAAAATTTTGCCGTAAATTATCATAAAAATTGTAAATTTAACATTGTTTAAACGAAATAGTTTATTCAAATTATGTTAATTTATTTAAATACTGCGATGTCGCAGTTTATGACAAAGTTTTCTATGCGAACGTTTGTTTAATAGTTTCGTTGTCGTTGACATACTACTGTGATCAAAAAGTAAAATGAAATTGTCATTTAAAACTCCCAGGCAATAGGAAGGCAGGTAAATTGTATTTTTTTTTCCTAGATTGGTAAAATTGTCTATAACATTTACCAAGCGTCTGTTTTCAAAAGGTTTAATTATCTCTGAGTTACATATGTTTTTACAACTCTTGGTTCCTTCATTACGATAATGCACAACGTCATTCTGCATAAGTTCTTCGCGACTTTTTTGCCAAAAATTTGACTCATATCGTTCCACAACCACTTTATTTGCCTGATTTGGCTCCGTGCGACTTCTGGCTATTCAGTATACTAAAAAGGCCAATGCGGGGACGCCGTTTTGACATGATGGAGGACATAAAAACCGAATCGAAGAAGGTCTTTAAGGTTATACAGGATAAAGACTATTTGGACTGTTTCGAAGATTGAAAAAAGCGTTGCCAAAAGTGCGTTTTATCACACGAGAATTACTTTGAAGGTGATGAAATTGATTTGATAATATAAATCAAGAATTTGCATTTTATAAACAAATTCATCTTACTTTTTGATCACATTGTTATAATATATAATATTATATTAATCCTATTTTCGAATGCAAATTTCGTGTCTAAATGGGTTATAACTATGATACAAAAATGATATTTAATATATAACATATTTAAATCATGTTAAAATATAGTATTAAGTATTTTAATGATTTTAGTTTGTGGCAACACCTGGATTTTTATATTATATTGGAGGACATGATGCTGATGGAAAATCTACGTCGATTTCAGAACGTTATGATATTGAAAAAAATATTTGGGAACCAATTTCTAATGCCACTCTTAAAGGAAAATTGAATGCCATTTGGCATGATGAAAGAGTTGTCATAATTAGTGTGTATATAATTTAGATAAATTAGATATTTTTTTACTATTGAAAGAATATAATAATTTATGATTGTTTTAATTTGTTTTTAGGTGGATATAATAAAAAAATGGTACAGTTTTATGATGAAAAACAAGATATTTGGAGTGAATTACAATCGTTTGATTCATATTTTTCCGATTTTCCTGTGGAAATTAGTTTTTAATTAGTGAATGAAGTGAAAACAAAAATGTATAATAAAAAGTTAAATATTTTTTCAAATAAAATTTTTTTTTTTAATTTTCTTTAAATTATATTTTAATTTTATTTCATTATTTTTATTAGTTTTATATAACATATAAATCGAAATATAGGAAAAACCCAACGATTTGAATTATTTTTTTTGTTGATAATGCATTATCATAAAATTCAGAATAACAATAAGGTCATAAGTTTAAATTGAAAATTATTTTTATACATATGTATATGATTAATAAATCAGTATTTAAAATTTTTAACGAATATAAGTCGACTTTTATTATGTGTCGTTTATTTTTCGTGATTTTAATATTGTGTACGAGTTATTGTAATGGTTATTATCCGATAATTATTACACGATTATTGTATAAATTACATAAAATATATTGAATAATTACATATTGTTTATTTGAGGTGACACGTCTGAGAATGATGACAAAAACATAGTTTTAGAACATTATAATCGTTTGAAATTTCACAAAACGTTTCCAAAGGACGAAGTCGATAAAGCATACGATTTTGTTCGTCGTAATTATATGACGGTTAGTTTTATTTTAGATTTTTTTTTGATCTAAATTTTTACGATAATTAAAATTTTATTATTATTATCATTATTTTCAAGTATTTTCACAACGGTTTGTATGCATCGTTCAAAGCGGACGTTTTGAGAAATATATTAACGTCTAATATTGTCGTTGTTCCCGATGAAATAACCGTGTTTGAAAGTATCAAAAAATGGGCCGAAAGAAACAGAGTTAAAGATGACGATTTATATTCGCTTTTAAAAGAAGTCAAATATCACAAAATACCATTAGACGTATGCGAAATTAAATAATTACATTCATATATTAATATAAGTATATAATGACGTGTTATAAATTTTCAGTATATTATCAATAATGTGACGATTTTTGTTGATTCATGTGCTAAATGTAGAAAACATGTGTACGACGCAATTTCGCAGCATATTGACAATATTAATAATCCGACAATTAAACCCGATGTTAATGTTGATAACGACGATAGAAATTATACGTATGTAAAGCTTGAAGAAATTTTACCCGACGTCAAAGTGAATATTTTAAATATATATGGTAATGTAAAAATTTCGAAACGTTTCATTATATTTTTTTTTTGTTACAGTTGCTTGATCTCTATAATCCGCTTTATAATTGGAATGTAAAGAATCAATTGAATATAACGAAAATATTTTACGGTGTCAATTATTTAGATGACACACTTGTAATTGTGGGCGGTAAAATAAAAAACGTGTCCCAGTCGAGCGTGAATTTTATTATTTAATTATAATTGTGATCAAAAAGTAAGATGAATTCGTTTATAAAACGTAAATTCTTTATTTATGCTTCCAAATCAATTTCATCGTCTTCAAAGTAATCCCCGTCGGATAAAACGTACTTTAGCCAACGCTTTTTCTAGTCTTCGAAACAATCGTAATAGTCTTTTTAATCTAGTAATAGTGACAAAATCATGTCTCGGCATTGGGCTTTTGAGTTTGCCGAATAGCCAGAAGTCGCACGAAACCAAATCAGGCGAATATGGTGGTTGCTTGAACTATATGAGTCGAGTTTTATCGTGATGAAGGAATCAAGAGTTGTAAAAATCTAAGAAAAAATTACAATTTACCTATCTTCCTAATGCTCGGGAGTTATATGACAATTTCACCTTACTTTTTGATCATAGTAGTATAATATTTTATAATTTAGAAAATAATATATTATAATTTAATTTTATAGGTGGAATCGTTTAATTTGATTAATGGTAAAAAAACACAATTGCACGAATTGCCACAAACGAGAGAATATTTGGCTACAGCAGTTGTTAAAGATGGAGAAAAGTCTATACTATATGTCATCGGAGGAATGAATAATTTTACATCTCTTGATTCTGTTTTAAAGTAAAAAATATTTTAAATATTATAAAATAGATATATCAATAGTTAAATACATTTATCATCATTGAGTTGTTCAAAATGCAAGCGGTTATTCAGTTATTATAATTAATAAATTACGATTACTATATATAGACTTTATTATATATATGATGTCATATTAGATCATATTTATATTTTGTTTTAACATGTGATTGATAAAATATATAATTTATTGTAGATTTATATTTTTTCAATGATTTTAGATTGGATCCCGATACTAAAAAATGGATCCCGGTTGCGTCAATGTCAACAAAACGAGCGGCAATTTCGGCTGTGGTCTTTAATAATAAAATTTATGTTGCCGGAGGTTATTCAAATTATAATAATACAAATATTTTAGAAGTTTATGATCCAAAAATAAATAAATGGGAAACAAAAAGACCTTTGATCGATCAGAGAGACAGCGGAGCAGTAAGTCAAAAGTCTTGAAATTATTTAATACTGTGATTAAAAAGTAAGGTGAATTTGTTTATAAAATGTAAATTCTTTATTTATTCTTCCAAATAAATTTCACCTCCTTCCGTCCAATAAACGCACTTCTGCTAACGTTTTTTTCCCAGTCTTTGAAACAGTCGAAATAGTCTTTTTCCGGTATAGCCTTTAACACCTTCTTCTATTCGGTTTTTATCTCCTCAATCGTGTCAAAACGGCGTCAGTTTCCGCATTGGCCTTTTGAGTTTGCTGAATAGCCAGAAGTCGCACGGAACCAAATCAGGCGAATACATTGATTGCGGAATGATAAAAGTCGAGTTTTTAGCAAAAAAGTCGCAATAAACCAATGCAGTATGTCATGGTGCATTATCGTGATTAATGAACCAAGAGTTGTAAAAACATGTGTAACTCGGAGATAATTGAACCTTTTCACAAATGTTATAGACAGTTCTACCAACCTAGGAAAAAAATACAATTTACCTGCCTTCACCTTAAATTTCACCTTACTTTTTGATCACAGTAGTATGTTATACGAATTTTAATTTATTTTCCAATTTTTTTTTTAGTTCGTCGCTTCGTCGAATTATTTATATTATATAGGGGGACACGGTATTAACGGATCGTCTGTATCGAATGCAGAACGTTACGATGTAGAAAAAAATGAATGGAAAACTATAGCACAACCAAATTTAATTGGAAGAATGACCGGTATATGGTATAATAATACGATTGTCATAATTAACGAAAGTGAGTCAAATTGTATTTAATATTTATCAATAATAAATATATTTTATAAATTTTAATAATTTTCAGATAATCATTATATAAATCGAGTACAAAGTTATAATGAAAAGGAAAATAAATGGAGCGATATCGAGTCATTTGATTTTATTTTCGCAAAATATGATAAAAAATTGAAATTCTAAAATGGTGTAATTGTAAATATATATATATATATATATATATATATATATATATATTCATTTTATTCAATCTAAATATTTTATATTAAATATTGTATAAATGTACAATATAATATAAAATATTTTTTTTAGAAAATATGTAATTATTTTATATTAATATAAAATAAAAAAAATAATATTTTTTATTAATAAAGCAATTGGAAAGATAATTATGAAGTGAAAAAGTGCATTTATCTAAATTTATTGAATATATTGAACAATGTAATAATTTAACAATAAAATCATAAATAAACACAGCGATTAAAAGTCTTAACCTTTACGGTTATCAAAAAAAAAAAAAAAAAAAAACTAGATCACATACACACATACATAAAAGAGTAATTTATATAAATATTTTATAAAACAGTTATTTGACTACCGATATGAAAATATTAATATATTCAATTTTGGTTATTATTATTTATTTAATAATTAAATAAATAACAATATTTTATTGTCTACATTTAATTTACAATATTATTTTTTAACTTTAATAACGTGTTAATGAGTTATAAATGTCAGTGATGAACAAAAAGTGTTATTAAGATTTTATGACAATTTAAAAATATTCATTTAAATTAAAAACGATACTGAAAAAATAGAAAACGTGTTTATATTGAAGGTCAGTTGCTATTATTACTATTCGTGTTATCACAATTAATCTTTGTATTGAGTCTGTTTTATGTGTATTCATATTGTATAATATTTTAAAATGATTTTATTTAATCAGTTTTATTGTTTTATGCAATATCATTTTCAGCGTTTACGAATTTTAATCAGTGAATCGACAAAAACTAGAAATAATTCTCAAATTATGATTCTTCGCTATCAAGAGCGCACGTTTTCAAGTTTATTTTCAAAACAAAAACCCCGCGTAAACACGATTAATTTTGAAATTTTACACGTTTTTTTCGCGCGCAATTTCAATCCAAATATTTTACAATTCAGCGTTGAAAATTCACATTTTCGTTTGCAAATCGCAATTTTTGATATAAAAAAAATCTTTGTAATTTTGCTGAAAAAATTTCGAATTCCTTATATATATATATATATATATATATATATATATATATATATATATATATATATATATATATATTTGGGATATGAACAAATGGATTTTTGTTTGTTTGCTTGTTTCAGCTGAAACACAAATGAGAGCAATTACTGTCAGCGTGAAAGGAAGCGTTACGGAAAACTGTTAATAGTTTTCTTTTAGAACCTCATTATCGACGGTAATTGTAATCGTTCGGTAAACGCTTTATTCCCGAAGGTTCTATTCGGTTGTACGAAAGCCTCGCCGCAAAACAGAAACTGTCTCAATTACTATGGCGATTAACTGTACAACGAACAATGTTCAAATACAACAGTTATATATATATATATATATATATATATATATATATTTATATATTATTTCGAATAGTCTAAGGTATAATTTTATAATTTTTATCTTCACAATTACCAAGAAATATTTTTTTTTTCATATTCTCAGAATTAAATTAAATCACTAATTTCGGATTTATAAATGATGACCATATTTTATTATAACATACTATTTATATATAAAAAATAAAATAAACATTGTTTTTCATGATAAAATTAATAAAATATTATTGCTGTATTATAATTTATCAAACGCTGTTAAAATTTTACACAGTATTCGGTTACTGAAATCAATCTGTTTATTTTAACGTAACAAAATAATCAAAAATTAAAGGTTATTCTATTCATAAAATTACATGTCGTCGAATCGAAATGAAGTTGTTTTGGAATTCTGTGCATTTTTTAGGAATTTTATTGATACTTTTCAATTTTTCCGAAGGTTCGTTTTTTTTCAATCCAATATTTTGATATTTTTCAATAGTAAAATTTTTTTAACTACTTTTTTTTTCAGGTAGCGATGATCCAACTATTAAATCAAATCAAGAAATAGAAGATTTCAAACAGTTGAACTATTTAAAATATCCGAATCAATTTTTAAACGATGAAAACAAAATAGAAGAAGCCTATAAATACGTTCGTTTAAATTATATGAGGGTTCGTTTTAAATCAATAATTTGTTTAAAAAATAGACTTTAGGCAATTAAATATTTGAAATCAGATTTTATATATATTTTTAAGTATTTTAGAAGGAAAACATTCACAAGATTGAAACTAGATGTATTAAAAAAACTATTGGAATCCGACGACATAGTTGTAGAGAGTGAAATAATTATTTTTGAAAGTGTTCGAGAATGGAAATTAAGAAATTCGATTTATTCAAATACAACTGAAATACTCATGAATTTTGTTAGATTGCCTAATATACCAATAGAAGTAATTATATTAAATACGGAATATTTCATTTTTATAGCATAATAAATACGAATTTAGTAACAAAATTTTATTGATTAAAAAAAAAATTTTTTTTTTCAGTACATATTAGATCACGTTATAAAATTTGTTAACGATTGTGAAAAATGTTTAAATGATGTACATCAGGCGATTAGTTGGCATATTTTTCCTCATCTAAGAACAAATAATTCTCAAAATAAAAGATTTACATCTAGAAAATGGTTAAAAGATGTGATTAAAAAGGGACAAATGATTCTTTCAGTAAGTATTAAATATTGATTTTTTTTTCAATATTATTTAATTTATACGTTTTCTTTTTTTGTAGGAAAATGAATTGAAAATCTATAATCCAGTATATAATTGGTGGACTAGGAATAAGTTGAATATAACGAAAAAATTTTACGGATCTGCTATTGTTAATCGTAAATTAATATTAATAGGCGGCAGGATTAAAAGTGACATACAAAATAGTGTGAGTTTATTTTATTTAATCAATTACTCAATATTGTGAATGATAATGTTGTAATTTATAATAAAACACTATGATCAAAAAGTAAGGTAATTTTTTTTATAAAATATAAATTCTTTATTTATTCTTCCAAATCAATTTTATCCCCGTCGGATAAAAACGCACTTTTGCCAACGCTTTTTCTAGTCCTTGAAACATTTGAAATATTCTTTTTTCGGTATAACCTTCGAGACCTTCATCGATTCGGTTTTTATCTCTTCGATCGTGTCAAAATCACGTTCCCGCATTGGTCTTTTGAGTTTGCCGAACAGCCAGAAATCGCACGGAGCCAAATCGGACGAATACGGTGGTTGTGGAAACAATATGAATCGAGTTTTTAACCAATGCAGTATGACGTGATGCATTATCGTGATGAAGGAACCGAGAGTTGTAAAAACACGTGTAACTCGGAAATAATTGAACCTTTAGACAAACAGAAGCTTGGTAAATGTTATAGACAGTTCTACTAACATAGGGAAAAAAATACTATTTACCTGCCTTTCTAATGGATGGGAATTTTAAATGACAATTTCACCTTACATTTTGATCATAGTATTATATTATTATGGTTTTATTTGATATTATATTATATTTTTTTGAAGGTTGAATCATATGATTTAACTACAGGAAAAATGACAATATTGAATCCACTACCAGAACCAAGAGAATTTGTAGCAACAGCAGTAATTGGTGAAGGATCAGAGTCAATTTTATATGTAATTGGAGGAAACAATGGTGTTGATGATACTGATACTGTTTATAAGTATATAAAACTTATGAAATTACACATTTTATTATAAATAATAAATCAATAAATATTAATATTAATGCCTTTAGATTAAATCCAATTACTAATAATTGGATTTCCTTAGCGCCGATTTTATATAAACGAACTACTGTATCTGTTGTTGTTTATAATAATATGATTTATTTAATTGGCGGTCATTTAGATGATAATAATACTGATAATTTTGATGTTTATAATCCGAAAACTGATATTTGGACGACTCTAAAACCGATGCCTTCCCGAAGATACGGCGGTGGAGTTAGTTCAATTTTTTTTTTATGTTAAAATTTATAATTTAATCAATGATTGTAATTAATTTTCTATATATTTCAGTTTGTAGCGACATTAAAATATTTTTATTATATAGGAGGATACGATATTGAAGGCAAATCGACAACAATTGGTGAACGTTATAATATAAAGAATCAAGAATGGGAATCAATTTCCAATTCAATTATATCGGGAAGAATGAATGCAATATTTCACGATAATAAAGTCATAATTTTGAGTAAGTTTTTATTTTTTTTTTATGTTTTAAATTGTATTTCTCAAAATGATGTATTCGATAGTTGAATCTGTAGCTTAGAATTCGATATCGTAAAAAAATAATCATTATGAATGTATTGTTTTATTATTTGATTTAATCTTAATATTTTTTTTTTGTTTTAATAATATTAGTCTTATTAAAATAAATTTCAGGTTCATTTGAGAATGAAGTTCAATCTTATAACGAAGAAAATGACAAATGGTCTGAAGTGGAATCATTTGAGTCGTATTTTATTAATTATCCTATACAATTGCAATTTTAAATGTGTGTATTATTTTTAAATTATTTTATTTACTTTGATTCGTATATATATTATCATATAATAATATATGTAAGATGTTAATTTTATTATAGTATTTATTAAGAAAAAAAATAACAAGAATTTAATTTTAATTTTATTATTCGAAGATAATCGTGATATAAAATCAGAGGATTAACGACAAAAATTGAAAAATTATATATATATATATATATATATATATATATATTGATATAACGTATTGATATTATGTATATGTGTATGATTATATAATGTGACCGCAGCTTAACATGTTCGATGAGCACAGGTAGCACAGTGGTAAATTAGCGTGTCAGCAACGTACATACAGTACAATCAATTGTCATCAATGGCGGTACCAGCACTATCGTCACCCTCGTTTCCGGTTCCGTTTCGGTTGTTGTCTAAAGCAACGTCCTTAATTGGAGAATTTGGCTAATCCTGGAGGTCGCATTTGGACCTAAAGTTCGGGGATTATCGTTGGACACAGATGCCATCTTGCCTTTGTATATTCGTTCGTTGGTGTTTTCGAAAATTAGGGGGAGTGTCAGCTTTTAAAAGGGATGCGGATTAGTTATATCGGTTATTTTAATCAGTGCCCCCCCCCCCGAAAAGCGGCTTTAGATTTATCCGATTTTGAAATGATGGAATTTTGATTTTAATTTCAGACAGGTATATATATATATATATATATATAATTGAAAGTATGAAATTCATATTGATTAAAAAAAATATGACCCTTTCAATGCGACTTCTCTAAATATGTGTTAAGCTTTTTACATTATTATATAGCTAATGTCATCTATATATGACGATGGTTTAATTCTTAAGAAAAATAATTTAATTTGATGACATTATTTTATAAAAATCTATTTAAATCCGAGACTGTATACTATATATTGAAATATATAATAAATAGTATATGAAATGATGATGAAAACAAAAAAAAGAAATAAATGAAATAAAAGGAACGGATTCCTATAAACATGTCTTACGTTTACAATCTCATTTTGTCATTTGAGTATGGCAAATTCCTCGAATGTTTCAAAAATGGAATTCGTACACTTCTTTTTCTCTGCGTTAACACGCTTTGCTTCAAAACGAGCTTTACACGAGGCTTTTGTTCCGTGTAATTGAATTTTCTTTGAAGAAGAACGAAAAAAAAGCTCGGAAAATGTATGCTAGACGGTTATAACGCTAAAATCCTACAGAATTCCATTATTTCTATTGATATTTTTGAGTTATTATTTTTGTTTGTTTCTTTTTTTTTAATTTGTATTAATTTTTTTGAGTTTTTATATATTTTTTTTATAAAATATTAATTACAATTTTATCATGTTATATATATATATATATATATATATATATATATATATATATATATATATATATATATATATATATATAATATAAAAGCGAAATTTGAATTCAAAATATATATTGGATTATATATAAATAAAATTATCGGAGTTAAATTTATTTACTCATAAATTATATCAGTGTTTCTAAAAAATTTTAAGATTTTTTAATTCATTTTTTTATTATTAAAAAAATGTTGATTTTTTTTCATATAAATTCTTAAGAAGTTCAAAAATATTTCATAATTTATCAAAATGGTTTTGCAAATATATTTTTTTATTTTTCAGCGAAAAAAAATTATTATAAGAAATTCACCGAAATGAATGGTGATTTTATAATTGATATTATTGACTTTTATTACGTAATTATTTTAAAAAGGGCGATTATATAGAAAAAAAAATAATGATCTATATTAAATTAAAATAAAATTTTTGAAAAATCCACGCACCCGAGATTGAAAAGCGACGACGTTAACCTGTTATACGAGAGGATATATATTATTATTAAATTTTATATATTAATAAATAAATTACCTGAATTTACATATATGTTGTGTATATATGCAAGTATTTTGTTTGCGGAGCAATTTAAGCGATTTGGAAGTTTGTCGACATCGGTATAACAGACTCAAAGGAAACAACTACAGTCGAAATCGAACCGACCGATGCTCATAAATGATGTTAAATACACACACACACACACACACAAACACGCATACACATGTGTGTGTGTTCATATGTTTTGAAACGTTGAACATCTAAAGTTAACTAATCGGCTTTAATCCATTGAACACCATGTCAAACGGTCAAATTTTCTTTGAGATAAAATCGAGAGTACTCGATATTGAATGTAAGGGATTTTAAACGAGTTCGACGATAGAAAAAGGTAAAAGAAAACGAAAATCAACCGCATATTTAACATTTCAATATATTTGCACGATAATTATTCGAATTTTTCTTATATTGTGAGTGGATAAAGTAGAATATATTATTTTATATATGAACATTTATTATATAAACGTAACTATGATTTTTTTAATGTTGAATAATCATTAGTACAGTCAAACCTGTTTTTGTGCGGTTGTTAGGGACCGCATAAAAAAATATTCAAAAACTTTGTAAATGGATATAAGAAATAATTTTAACATAAGGTATGAAAAAAAAAATAAAAATAAAGATCGGCGGCAACTAACTGAAATTATTTGATGGTGCATTGAAAATGACTGATACAATATGAACATACACACTGATAGCAAAAAAGTGATGCGAACATTTTTGTAATACGAGTCGTATTGTGATTCATATACCGCACAAAAAAAGAATTACACAAACAAGGTTTGACTGTACACTTAAACTTCATTATAGTTATATCAATTTATGAGTTTTGTTTAATATATTTTTTTATTAATATATATTTTTTTGAATTAAAATATATATTTTTTCCAGTATAACTCGATTCTTAGTTAGATTTTCACTAGCATTTTTTTTTCTAATCAGAAATCACGTTTCAAATTATTCAAAGAATCTTGCAACAATGGCAAAGTTCTATCAAATGCAAAGGGACAAAAAGTGTCAAATGTATTTCTATTTGTCTGTGTGTGTGTGTGTGTGCATGTGTGTGTGTGTGTGTGTTCTATTCGGTCGTTATCCTTTGTAATTTATGAGTTCGCAATCGAAGCAAACTTTCGTCCCTTTAATGGTCCGATCGTCTTTTCGATACTTCAATGCCCACCCCGTCTATAAATTTCAACCCTTTTGTCGACGATTCTACAATAAAATTAATATTTCGATTGTAATCTCACGTGTCCGATTCGGATAGAATCTTTTTTTCGACAAAACCAAAATTTTACCAAAGTATAAGGGATGCAGAATGAATGGGAAGGGTAGGAGGGATGATTAATTTATTTTTTTAATCAATTTTTTTTTTCTTCTATCAAGTGTTGAACCGTTTGTTTGTTATGTCTGTTTCAAAACATTCGTTCTTAATGTTTGCACTTACTTAAAGTTGTTCTGTCAATACGTGACTAATTAATGTTTCCTCGTTTGCGGCAAACCACAGAATATTTGACGATAATCGTTTCAGGACGAAACTAAAACACGATTAAATAATATATTAATTCAGTAATCCTCAACATATTCGATTAATTGTTAAAACAAAAGGTTGTTTGAATATAATTTAAACTGTTATTATTATTTTTATGATTTTTTTTAATATGATTATTTCTATATATAGCATATTAATATTTTTTTTTTCAAAAAATGTGTAATATTAATATAATATCCGAATAAGTTAACAGTTAACAGTTCCGTAAGTTTCTTTTTTTTTTCAATATCAAATGAACACAAAATATTTACTGCTTGAATATTATTTATCTTGTTATATAAGAACCCTTTTGCTTTTTTTACATTATTCTATTTCTCAAGAAACTTCATTATACATTTTTACCAAAATTGTTGTGTTTTGGACAAGAAATAAAACGGAGGTGCACTTTTACTTTGTTAATGGATTTAAAGCGCTTATCGCGAAGAGAATTTTAGAAGAATCGAAAAAAAGCAATTATCGGATGGAGCGAGATCTGGAGAATATTCAGGATAGGATTAATATCTTACTAGTTTTGCTCCTATGGCTAATGTATTAAGCTTCTGCTTTCTTCGTGAGAAAGAGCGAAACTTAAATTTTACAAGTGTTAAAATATTATATTTTGGTATTTTGGGAATCCTGGTGGAATTTACTATTTCTTGCACATTATATTGCAAATTCTTTACATTATTACTTCTTTTAAAACACATGCCATAAATGTCACCTTTTACTATCCGTTTTTAACGCTAAGGTTGAAAGTTTTAAAAGAGACTGGCAAAAATGAATCACATTGTAAGAAACCTTTGTAATGACAGAAATTTAATAGATAAGCCTGTACACATGCAGCAGTAAAAAAAATTTTGCGACACACTAATCAATAGGATATTACCCTATTTAAGATAATGTCGAGTTATACTTCTTGCTAATGAAAAAGTTTTAGAATGTGTGATTTGAAATGATAAATTTTATACGTATAACGAACCGAATGATCCACTGTTTTAAAATATAAGCAAACGTGTCGTAACTGTGGAATCGAGTGGATTCATCGACGACACAGCAAAAGTGTAGTTCTCGTGTGACGTGCTCGAATTTACGCGTGCTCGAGCACGAGCTGAACGCGCGACACGCACGCGTTTTTTCGGGTTATTTCGTCCCGGTTTTAACCGGTATAAAACGCGGAAGGATCGACTCCTGAATGACAACTAGGACTCCTATATATCGGGAACAAAACGGGCGGTGGCTTTATGACGCTTTGTATTTGGACCACGTAGAGGTCTTTGTCGAAACCGGGTACCTTTACGTCGGACACCGTTACGATCAATCAGTTTTACGTCGCATCGAAACTGCCACACACCGATCGAATATATATTTATATTTTATAAACACGCAGACCCCAATTTATCGTATAAAATTGGACCGGTTTAATTAAGAAAAATTGATTAATGTGTGATTTAATTAAGGAATTGTTCCATTAATATGTGTGGCTGTTTGTTAGTGGCATACAATTTTGGGTACATTAAATATGCCTTTTTTTTAAGACTCAATGTAATTAGATTGTGATATGGACTACATGGCAAAAACCGAGTTATCTCATATCTGACAGACTAAAAGTTAACTAAGTTACGACGTACAAGTTTAAGTATTCTATATTTGCAGTAGAATAATAGCATAATGAAATTGCGATGTAAATTAAAATGGATTTTGAAAGTCAAAGAAAAAAATTTTTTTTTACGTGTCATAGAAAAACAAATCATATTCAAGGTAATGCTTTTAGTTCAATTTTAATGAACGTATTGTCAGTATTCACTATTAGAGTTGGGTTGATATAATGGGAAGAAAAAAAAAAGGGAAATATTTCACTCTTGTCATATATGAGACACGAATAGAGCGAGAAGTTGTAACCGGAAAAGCGATAGGGAAAGTGAAAAATAGTACTCGGACCGTTTCCACCATTTATGCATACCATAAATTCGCGGTCGGAAAATGAATGGAAAAATGACGTAAAGTGAGGATGACCCGCGTTAATTAATGTACGACCGGTGGTCTAGTGGATGAAGAGACCGATTTTCTTTATTATATATATATATATATATATATATATATATATATATATATATATATATATATATATATATATATATTTATATATAAGTAATAATAAATATCAATTTACATTTAGCATACATATAACACTGTGATCAAAAAGTAAGGTGAATTTGTTAATAAAATGTAAATTCTTTATTTATTCTTCTAAATCAATTTTATCACCTTCAAAGTAATTCCCGTCTGATAAAACACCATTTTGGCAACGTTTTTTTCAGTCTCCGAAACAGTCGAAATAGTCTTTATCCGGTATAGTCTTCAAGACCTTTTTCGATTCCGTTTTTATCTCCTCAATCGTGTCAAAACGACGAGTCTGCATTTGTCTTTTGAGTTTGCTGAATAGTCAGATGTCACACGGAGCCAAATCAGGCGAATACGGTGGTTGCGGAACAATATCAGTCGAATTTTTGTTAAAAAAGTTGCGAAGAACTAATGCAGTATGACACGGTGTATTATCGTGATTAATGAACCAAGAACTGTGTAACTCGGAGATAATTGAACCTTTTGACAAACAGAAGCTTGGCAAATGTTCGGGCTTCACAATTTCACCTTACTTTTTCATCACAATAGTATATATATATATATATATATATATATACTTTTTTTTAATCGTGATTTTAATTAACTTCACAGCGAACTCAATATGCGTACTTTAAACAATACATGCGCAAATATTGTACGCGTATCAAAAATCAATATCTCTTCATGTTTTTTTTCAACCACCGCATACACATATATGCACACACGTCACCGGGTGTCCTATATATATATATATATATATATATATGTGTGTGTGTGTGTGTGTGTGTGTGTGTGTGTGTGTGTGTGTGTGTTATACATATATTTTATATGGAGGTGCGATTCTTGGTAAAGTACATTGTGTGGATGCCAGCGTAAGTAATAGACAAGCCATATTCTTGACTCTATCCAGCAGACGAATAGCTTTTTTCCGGCTCTTCTCCTTATCGAAGAGGTTTTCCTTTTTTTTTATTTTTCAACAAAAAAGCTCTGTCTGGTGCGCCATTATTGTCGCGCGTAGAGCTTTCATACATTATGTATGGCGGAGCGCACTCATACAGATTGTTCCTACATTTTTAATTGACTGAACACTTCTTGCCGCTTTCGATGAAATCGAAAAACAGCTCTAAATACGTTTAAACGTGCATGGAATAATTTTTGAAATTGTATCTTTCAAATATGTATATAAAATTTTTTTGTTTTTAAATATTAAAAAAAATAAATATTTATAACATCTGATTTTTATATATTAAAAAAAATGAACTGTTGTTAAGGGATTTATTTAATTGTTTATAATCTGATATATAAAAAAAACACATGAGATAAGAGAATAAAAAAGATTAAAATTAATAGTTGAATGCATAAAGGAAATGGCGAAAATAATAAATTCTAATATACGAGATATTTCGTGCATGAAATTTATGTTGAATGCTGAAATGCTGAAAGCGAATAAACAAATACATCAAACTAGACATTTTGATATATGAGTACATACATACATATTATATATATATATATATATATATATATATATATATATATATATATATATATATATATATATATATATATATATATATATATATATAGAAGCCTTTGAATATCTGTACTGTGATAAGACATTCTTGATACTATTATAGTTCAGACTAAAATGAAATAAATCTTTTATGTATTTCAGTCATAATATATTCCTATTTTTTGTTTTCATTCAAAATATATAATATATAGTGCATTTTAATAATTAAACACGTTTTAATCATATTAAATTAATATTATAATTATAGTGTTATTAAAATAATATTATGACTTCATATCGTATATATTTATATATTGATCGGTTCATTGTAAGGAATTGATATTATTAATTGTTGTGATAAAAATTTTTGAAAATGACTGTATTTAAACAAAAATTTGTTCTTGTAATAAATAGAAAATGTAATTTACAAACTAATCGCCGGTACGAATTATGACATCCTAGAACACTAACTACGCCGATAATGAATATGAATTATTAAAGATGATCTTAATCGCGAATAGAGGACCCTTCGCGCAATATTCTCCGTCGTTCGTGGATATTTAGAGCATGTGAAATTTTTATTAGCATCGTAAATCCAACGTCCTTGGAAAATGCGGTGACTGTACGGAATGAGGACTAAATGGTAGAAGGACGAGTGGGTCAATCCGCGAAAACCTCTAAACGACCTTCGAAGGATATTATACTAGGGAGGCTCGGTATCGTGATCCGAAGTCGATTTTCACCTGCGAAGCCTCGCTCGTATTTAACTGAACAAACCTGACCGAGAGATTTAACCGGAGCTCAATTTCACCCGGAGACGTAATTCTCGCGAAAGCCGGAACGAAACACTATATTAAATTTTCTATAGCGGTTGTTTTCCAACGGGATAAACCGTGTATCCGGAAAATCTTGTGCCAGAATACGATTTTTCAATTTACATGACGCACTGTCCAAACGAATAATACCACAATTCAAATAAATAAACACAATCATCATGTTGCGATTTCATATATAATATTTAGCTGTTAATTTAATGATTTAATATATTGATAACGGGATGAAGTATATAATAGTGATATATATTATTTATTTATATTCGATCTCGAAATAAATATCAAATTTTATTTATTTTTTTTAATAATTTCAAATATGCATCCGTTAAAATGTTTTCATTCATTTTTTCTAGAATTTTTATTGACAAATATTTTTAATTTTTTTTCTTGTTTGATATGCGGCGAGTTTCAAATATTATTTTTAATAGAAATTCTCAACACGTGTAAATATTTTGTTACAATATTTATTTTTAATAGAACAAAAAAAATAGTTTTTTTTGTTATAAAATAGAACAAAATGTAATGATTTATTTTAATCAGATTTCAAGAAATATATTAAATTTCATCATTATTAATAATATTTTATAGACGACACATAAATGAATATCAGTTAAGATTTTTAAAGAAAATATGAGATAATTTAATTTAATTTCTAAATATTGAACGTTTTATATTTTTAATATTTCAGCAACTGCAAGTATGTATTATATATGACTAGTTGAATATATAATAAATATACACAAATATGCGCATTACCACCAAATTATCTCAGGTGTCTATCGTATATATATATATATATATATTTCGTGTTTATCTATTAATGGGCAATAATGACAAACGCTATTATTTTTATAGGTGTACTTAATTTTATTTTCTGCCAATCAACCTTTTATTTTCACAATATTTTTCATGGTTTTCTTTGCGAGCTTTTCGCTGTCGAAAAAAAAATTCTATACTAAAAAGCGCGTTTATGCGAAAGCTAGCCAGTTATATTTAATGTTTCGTTTATTTCGTCTCCCTTTTGTAGTAATTAGTGCAAAACAAAATAGAGTAAATATAATAATAACGCGGCATATTATAGCTAGAAACGTGACCAGGGGCGTAGTTTGGTGTACGCCACTGGTATATATATATATATATGTAAGCATTTTATTCAGTAATTAAATCTGAATTCCAAAAGTTTTACTGGATATATATATATATATATATATATATATATATATATATATATATATATATATATATATATAAGTTAAAAGAGATAAAACAAGCGGTTATATCGTTAGAGCAAATAACACGAAGTTTTTTTTTATTGGGGTACATTTTATGCTTATTACACGAATGCAATTGCATATTGTCTATTTAAGTGTTAAAGCTCTTGTTTACATGATAATAAGGTAAACAATTGTCTAGAAGAATTTTAGGAATGATTAATAACTAATGTTAAATAATATTAGGATCGAAATACTATTAAAGAATGAGTCTATGTATATATATATATATATATATATATATATATATATATATATATATATATATATATATATAATAATAAAATATTCGAAAATGCAGTATATGGCCGACTAAACGGACGTTAAAACGAATTACGTACAAATAATAAGGCATATAAATAAAGCGGAACAAACAAAAGCGCGCCCGGGGATTATTTTGCGTACGTTGTCACGCAAAAAGACAAAGAAAATGTGTCCGGTTTCCGGTTTGCCGAAGTGCTTTTGTGTCCGATTTTAAACAACAATGGCGCCTATTCGTTCGGCTTGTAACTCTTTTAACATTAACGACGACGATCGGCCGAAAAATGCGCAAAGCGCGCGACTCTTTTGTCGGCCGAAAGCCTATATACTGGGTCTTTTGTCTTGTCTTATTAATGCCACGAAACGGTTTTCTTTTTTATTTTCATTATTTTTTTCTTTGCACAATATATATATATATATATATATATATATATATATATATATATATATATATGTATATATATGTGTGTGTGTGTGTGTAAGGAGTATCTAATAAGGAAATAATCAGATAAAGGTGGACATTAACGAAAAAAGATTGAGTACCGTTGATGTAACATATTAAATTGTTTATTACATATAATATAATTAGTATATAAATATTGCACTTAATTTATCAATTTTATTTCAATATGATCAAAATTTCATAATGAAAAAAAAAATTATAAATTAAACAAGTATCGTTTTCGACATTCAACGGGTTAAATTACCAAAACATATTTTTACCTATAAGCGATGCACAGTTTGGGAAGCTCCGAACTGACGAATCAAAAGCGGTTTCCATTGAAAACGAAAAAAAAATCGATAATATTTAATTGTTATTTCATCGATACGTGTAAATAATTTTCGAACCCGTTTAATCTGTTGGAACGGCGCAAAAAAAAAAAAATACAACAACCGCTGAAATTTTCAGTGCGCGACGCTGAAAAAATGAATTTTAAAGCGTGAAAACGCCGAACAATATAAACTGAAATTGCGCCACGCATAAAAATATTCAATACGGCCTTTTATTAAAAAACAATAATAATAATATAAACAGAGAAAAAAAAAGTGTACAATATCTGCAATATTCATTCGATTCTGCCAAAATAAATATTGAATAATGCCAAAATCGATAAATGTTTTATTATTTTCATTTTATAATATTATATAATATATTTTTAATGATTGTAAAGCATATATTTTTTTAATAAAGAAACCATACATAATATTTTTCAATAATTGTATATATATATATATATATATATATATATATATATATATATATATATATATATATAATTGTAAAATTTTTAATCATTTTTTTATAAAATATTAGTGTTAAATATTATTCTAAAAATCGAACTAAATTTTATCATATATATATGAATTATAATATAATAATTTAATTCTGATTTTTAATTATGAAAATAAAAAAATTGGATTCTCGAATTTATTATTGTCCAATGACAATCCGCGCAGTAGAAAATACGGCCATTGACCGATCGTCTAGTTTGACTCAAAATATATAAATTTTTTTTTATCTATTTTCTTTTGCTTATATACTTAATATGATTCGAAAATATTTTTTTCTTCCGCCAAGTGGCAGAAAAATCTGAAGGAAAAAATTAAATGAATTTATCACCATAATAAGTGTCATCGTGATAAATGTGACCCAGCGTTTTACAAGAGCGTTTTTCGCTCGTATTAAAATGAAATTTAAGGTATAAAACGCTAAATGAAGTTTTTTCCCTTTTTTTTGTTTTTTGTAACTCTCCTCTTTTCTTCTTCAGTTTTCCTTGTTTTTTTTTTCGTTTTCACTCGACGTAGAGAAAAACGCTTAATTTACTGAAAATCGTCGTTTACTTTATTTTTCATGGTTCACGAGAAAGACAGAGAGAGAGAGAGTTTTTCACGCGAAGGGCGGAGATTGTTAGAAGATTCAAAGTTCTCACGCTTGTGAAGAAATTGAAAAATATACTACCACTTAAAAAGATCAAAATTTGTTTGTTAACTATTATATAATACTACTATGATCAAAAAGTAAGGTGAAATTGTCATTTAAAACTCCCGAACATTAGGAAGACAGGTAAATTCTATTTTTTTTCCTAGGTTGGTAAAATTGTCTATAACATTTGTCAAAAGGTTTAATTATCTCCGAGTTACACGCGTTGTTATAACTCTCCTTCATCACGATAATGCACCACGTCATACTGCATTGGTTAAAAACTCGATTCATATCGTTCCGCAACCACTGTATTCGCCTGATTTGGCTCCGCGCGACTTCTGACTATTCGTGAGAACGTGATTTTGTCACGATTGGAGAGAGAAAAACCGAATCTATGGAGGTCTTACTGGAGTATGGTCTTCTTGGAGGGATTACTTCGAAGGTTTTGAAAAATAAAGAATTTACATTTTCGATACACTCTAAAAATTTTTATCAACATATCTATATTTCAGTAATTTAGAATAGATTATTAAAAATTGATTTTTTTAAATATATTATATAATTATGATGGTAATATATATATTTTCATAGCTTAAATGTGTATTTCGATAATGAATCGATGCAATAAATGGAAATCAGGTCGAGATCGTAAATTTGAACAGATGCACCCCACAGTGGCTTAATGCGTTTTCAACATTAACCCTTTCTATGCGATCAGTGGATGAATAATTATGCAATTAATATGCATGCGAATTAACCGCATTAACATCATTATATGACAATACAAATTTATTATATCATATATAAATATATTTTATATTTTCTTATAATTTTATACTGATAAATAAAACTCTAATTAAAATTGACGATTGATCGATAATGGAAAGTTTAAATGTAATATTTGAAATACAATTCGTTCATTATGATAATAAAGTTAATATTGATGTTTGAAGATTTAAGCGAAATTGTGGAATTGAAACGTATTTTGTACTTTAACGGCAACAATGGCGGCAATTCCGACATTGTCTAGGTAAACATGGATTTATCGTTACATTGAACTCTATATATATTTATATACATTTATAAGATCGAATATATATATATATATATATATATATATATATATATATATAAATAGGATGTTTGCTTACGGCAAAAGATTTACCCCGTATGAAACCCTCGTCAAACCGCAGGTTCAAGATTCGTTTGGGATTTTAGAAAAGTTGGTTACGCGTCAAATTTGACGCATGAAGCGTCTCAAGTCTCACACCAGATCTTGAAGAATGTATACAAGGAGGTGAACATGCACAATTTTCCATTGCCGGAAGTGTCGTGTTGACATTCAGACCGGAAGTAAACTGTACGACTCGTCAAATTCCCGAACGGTTTTGTTGTAATGGCGGTATATTTACATTTGCCGTTAGTCGATGTTAATGTAAACATGTCGAGATTTGGCAATAAGAAAAATTATATATATATATATATATATATATATATATATATATATATATATATATATATATATATATATAACACTGTAATCAAAAAGTAAGGTGAATTTGTTTATAAAAAGAATTTTTTTTATTTATTATTCCAAATCGATTTCATCACTTTCAAAGTAATCTGTGTTCGATAAAACGCACTGTTGCCAGTCGAAATAGTCTTTTTCCGGTATAGCCTTTAAAACCTTCTTCGATTAGGTTTTTATCTCCTTAATCATGTCAAAACCACGTTTTTACTTTGGTCTTTTAAGTTTGCTTACAAGTCAGAAGTCGCACGGAGTCAAATCGGGCGAATACGGTGGTTGCGGAACAAATATGATTTGAGTTTTTGGTAAAAAATTCGCGAAGAATCAATGTAGTATGACACGACGCATTATCGTAATGAGTTGTAAAAACACGTGTAACTCGGAGATAATAAAAACCTTTTGACAGGCTTAACTAATGTCCTGCCAACCTAGAAAAAAAAAATTACAATTTACCTATCTTCTTATTTCCCGGGAGTTTGAAATGACAATTTCACCTTACTTTTTGATCACAGTAGTATATATATATAGACTCTTAAAGTTTTATTATTATTAATATTATCTTAATATTTGGAGGATAATAAAAAGAAAAGATATGGACTGAAATTTGCAAAGTGAATGTTTTCAAACAACAGAAAAAAATATACGTTCATACATTACAATATATCATTGAAGTTATTACTGAAATTAACGGAACGCATGAAAAATTTCGCTGAAACGTTTTTATTCGCCGCTTTCTCCTGCTGGACCGTTTTTCGCGAAACGCTCGCAATTTTCTCGTTCCACGAAATGAAGAAAAAAGAAAAAGAAAAAAAGAAAAGCAATCTCTTAATGTTATGTCGGTCTCGTAAAATTATCATATTCTCAATAGTCCGTGTCATGAATTCGAAGGCTTTTACGGAAATGTGCCGCTTAATGTGCCTAGAAATATATTGAAATAAATTCTTCAACAAAAGAAAAACGGCCAATTTGATTATTTGTTTGATTTTTTTTTGTATGCGCGATCGATTCACATATATGTCTCAATACAAAAGGCGGAAAAACTGCCCCTGTATATAGGTTTATAGGGGGAAAACCGCCCCTGTGTAAGGATGTGTGTGTGCGGTTCCGTGGAAAAGTTGATGCGCTTTTCCTTTTTACTTCGTCCGAATTTTCACTATATATATATATATATATATATATATATATATATATATATATATATATATATATATATATATATATTCGTATAATCAGAACATATATGGAATTGGGTCGATTTTAAACGACGTTCCAAGTTTTAAATAATAATGCGTATAAAATTTTAATATTTTTGATGGTTCTAAAAATAAATTATAAATTATCTAAAATATAAATTATTATTTCAATTAATATATATATATATATATATATATATATATATATATATATAACTGCATTTAAAATATACGTTTCATAACTAGAATGTGAATTATTATTACATAGGCTTATTTCTGTACAAAATAATAATAATAAAAAGTATGCACACGAAAAACGTATAATAACAATTGAAAAGTTTTGGTCGTAAAAAAAAACAGCTCAAAAGCACTTCCGCTTTGCTTAATTTTAGCTTCGGGTTATTTATTTTTAGGCCAAGGGAAGTTTTAAATAGTTATTTGGGAGCAATAAATTGTTAGCTAGGACGAAATTTGCATGTTATTCAAATGAGATACAAGCCGTGTAATTGTTTCTGAATATACAAATATATTCGCACAAACTCACACACACACACATATATATATATATAACACAAGTATAAATGACGAAAAGTCGGTTAATGTAGTCATAATCTCCGTTTAATATATTCAAAATATGATATGTAATATTTTAGATTTGCTTATAGTTTAGATTAGATTACATATTAAGAATTTAATATAATTCAATTTAATTTAAATATATTCGATTTAACAGATATTGAATCGATAAAGCATATTTAAATAAAATATATAAATTTTATATATTCATATTCATGGAATTAATAAAACTACAATAATATAATTAATAATTATATTATTGTAGTTTTGACATAATGTGAATTATATTAATAGATATTATCGTGATTTTACTTCTCTATACACAAAGTGAAATTAATTTATATTACATAATAGTCTATAAAGTTCAACTATAAATAGGAATTACAATATAATCGGTATATAAATTTTGTGGCTGTATTTTGACCAAAAATTACATACATTTTAATTTTGTAAAATATTTTAAAAATATGCGATTAAAATAATAATACATAAGATAATGTATGAAATATTTAGAATTTTTAAAATTAATTGATGATTTCAGTAATCAATATGAATTATAAAAAAAATTATTAGAAAAATCGTTGATAAATTTAATATTTTCATAATATATATTTTTGATTAATAAAAAAATGAGTTTTAACGTTTCGACGCGTATAAAGAAAAATAATTAAAAATTTTTTCGTGAACTTCATATTTAACAATTAACAAAGAAAGTTTGTAATGAATAATTAGGAAAATTTTCAAGCGTCTAAATTAGATTAAAATAAAAAGGGTTCGTTTATAAAATACATTAAGCATTTCCTCCAACCTGTCCCCCCCAAAAAAAAAAAAATAAATAAAAATAAATTAAAGATATTGTTTCATTTCGTTGATAGGATCGAATTATTTATTGGCGAATATGTCGACAACATTGAGTTTGCCCATCGCGCGATCTATATATTGTTTCAAAATTTCGGCTTTGAATTTTGGTCTTCTGTAACAACGAGGTCAAAACATTAATTGGATTTGTTGGGGGGGGAGGGGGTCTCTTTGATGTCGAACACCGGAGGCTTACATATCCGTTTCTAAATTTGTCCGATTTACCAATTTCGAAAATCGTGTGTTTTATTCAATTTCGTGATCTTATTCCGTTTATAACGAGATACGTCTTCCGAAAAAAGGATCGTTTAAACTCTTTTATCATCTTATTTTTCTTCAGGCGCTAATTTAACACTGTTATCAAAAAGTAAGGTGAATTTGTTTATAAAATGTAAATTCTTTATTTATTCTTCCAAATCAATTTAACCCCCTTCAGAGTAATTCCCATCCAATAAATGGACTTTTGTCTGTCAACGTTTTTTTCCAGTCCTCGAAACAGTCTGAATAGTCATTTTTTGGTATAGCCTTTAAGACCATCTCAGATTTCGTTTTTATCTCCTCAAACGTATCAAAACGGTGTCAGTCACCGCATTGGCCTTTTGAGTTTGCTGAATAGCCAAAAGTCGCACGGAGCCAAATCAGGCGAATACGGTAGTTGCGGAACGATATGAGTCGAGGTTTTGGCAAAAAGTCGCAAAGAACCATTGCAGTATGAAGTGGTGTATTGTCGTGATGAAGGAACCAAGACTTGTAAAAACACGTGTAACTCGGAGATAACTAAACCTTTTGACAAACGTTATAAACAGTTCTATCAACCTAGAAAAAAAATACAATTTATCCGTCTTTCGGGAGTTTTAAATGACAATTTCATTTTTTGATCACAGTAATATATATTTTTAAAAGAAATGATTATAAAAACAATGTCATTATGGTCATAAAAATATATTGGTATTAAATGAAATTATTATTTTTGGATCATTCTGTATACACACACACACACACACACATATATATATATATATATATATATATATATATATATATATATATATGTATATACATATATATATATATGTGTTTATATATACACACACACACACACACACACATATATATATATATATATATATATATATATATATATATATATATATATATATATATGATGTGGTTTATGAGTAAGTATTTCTTCAAATTTATGGCGTAATAAGATATTATTATTCGAACGGTTTAATGGGTAATGTGAGAATTTAAACAAAAAGGAAAACATTAAATTTATTAGTGGTTAGTGGCGAGTTATTGATATCTCGTTATAAATGAGAGGAAATTTAGATTAATTAAGTTTCCTGCGGAAATTGTTACATTTTATCCTTTGCAAGTGTGTGTTCAATGCGGTTACCAAAAAAACAGATTATTTTTTTTATTAAAATTTTTCATTATATCTGTTAAAAATTATGATATTTATATTTTAATAAAATATTGTAATAATTAATCATTTAAATTTTTATTTTTAAATAGATTTTTTATATGCAATATAGATATATATATTTGTATTATATAATATCGATTGTGAAAAAATATATATTTAGATTATTTGTCGATAATATTATGACAATAATCTATATTGACAGGAGTGGAATTTTTTTAAGAAAATTAAAGGCAAAAAATAACTTTCTGATGATAATCAAATTATTGAATAGGATTTTTTAATATAAAATTCCGATAATCACTTTAGAATGTTTATATTTTAAAATGGTTTAAAAAAATATTATATAATATTTATTATTATTATCGTTTTCACACTTATAGAATAATATAATAAAATATATTTTTTTTAGTAATTCGTATAAAAATAGCGCTTATGATTCGATTTATATATATTTCTAATCACTCTGTATAATTAATACACAGTGTGGTATTTTGTTTTTAGTAAAGTATTACGTTATTATTATTGCAAAATTAGCGTGGAAATAATAACAAAAACGAAGAATTTTCTTTATTGAGTTTTCGTTTGCCATATTGTTTGGTTCAAAAGCAAATAATCCCGTTATATATAGTTAATATAAACGACGATTGAAATTTATGCTCATTAATTAATTGCGTAAATTCGCTCTCGTGTTTGTATAATAATATATATATATATATATATATATATATATATATATATAATATATAATATATTTAATATTTATTCGATGGATTCGCATTTCGTGTTTGGTGCGGTAATTTTTCATTACTTTTCATTATTAACATTGATAAAATATAGCGGAGGTCGTTTATCATTTTTTTCGAACGTTGTGTATTTCAATTCGAAATAATTAAAATCGATTCCATTTGGAATTTTTTCCAACGCGACAAAGGATACGTGCGGTCAAGCCGCGGTCTGCGGACCGCACGCGGTCCGATCGAATGTGACGTTTCAACGTCGAATCACGATCTGAAATTTGAATACGTCTGACTAAATATTTGTTAAATATTCCGATTCGCTGTTTAGCAATATTATTTTTAGATGAAATTTTCGCAAATATTTCAATTTATACTCTATTTATTTTCAAAGTAAATTAAGAATTTATTTTTGTTAAAATAAATATTTATTACATCACTAATTTGTATCGAGATTACTTTTTTAATTTATATGCTTTTTTAAGAAATAAAATTAAAATCTTCAAATTTTTATTATGTTAAAATTAAATTATTTCACGACGTATATTTTTATTATAAATAATTTTAGATATTTTTCGCGCATAATTAATCATTAATATATTGCCTTCCTTGAATATCTAAATTAATTAAACGAAAGCCTTTTCGAATTCTTGAAGGATCCGGGATTAATTTATATATATATATATATATATATATATATATATATATATATATATATATATATAATATTTTTGACTTTAACCCTCTTATTTAACGTTCCGTTTAATTGGAAAATATTAATCCCTAACAATTAATACTTTTATAATTTATTCAATAGTATATTTAAAAGTGAGCATCTTCATAAGAATTATAATAATAATTGAATTCGTATTTATATTATAATTTATATTTTATTATTAAATAATAATAATCGTGTCGAATGACATGTTCCGAGAAATTAACGTTCGGATTTCGGTTAACGATTCAATAATATTAACGGCAAAACATAATATGAATAATATTATATGCCAGTAATTCGGATCGGTTTGTACGTCTGTACGAATGTAACGCTTAGGATATTAAAGATCAAAGCTGATTTTGAGCTAATATCGAATATTATCAAGGAACCACTCGAACGTATTCAAAATCGTTGATATATCGCAACAACTAAATCCTCAAACAATGTGTGAATATATTTTAATTTATTTTATAGTATAAAATTGTGAATTTAATCGTATTAAACTATCTTAATATTTTATTAAAATTAATATTATATTTTATTGAATTATACGATACGAATACTGAAAAGTGTACCATAGATTTAAATTGTAATATTATATAAAAGATGAAATATATATAAATATGAGGCTTCTTATAATACATAAATATGCGATATCACGTAATCTGATGAATAAAATATATTAATTAAAATAATATTAATAATAATTATGTTTGTTAATGAATCGAATAGATATCGTGTGAAGATTGAAAATTGTGTGTAGAGCTGACGACTCGATTGAATAAAATAAAGTTATTATTTAAATTAATTTTAAAAATTAAAATATTGTTTGGAAAGGAAAGGCAATGATTCTCAAAAGTTTTAATTATATGCTATTTCATATAATGTGATTAAAAAGTAACGTGAAATTGTCATTGAAAACTATCGGTCATTGGGAAAGCAGGTAAATTGTATTTTTTTTCCTAGGTTGGTAGGACTGTCTTTAATATTTACCAAGCATTTGTTTGTCTAAAGATTTAGTTATCTCTGAATTACATGTGTTTTTACAACTCATCACGATAATGCGCGCAACCATCGTATTCGCCTGATTTGACTCCGTGCAACTTCTGGCTATTCAGCAAACTCAAAAGATCAATGGTTGACACCGTTTCTACACGATTGAGGAGTTAAAAACCAAATCGAAGAAGTTCTTGAAGGCTATACTGGATAAAGATTATTTCGACTGTTTCGAGGACTGGAATTACTTTAAAGGGGATGAAATTGATTTAGAAGAATAAATAAATAATTTACATTTTTTAAACAAATTAACCTTACTTTTTGATCACAGTGTATAGTTAGATACAATCAACGAATGATTGTGAAATCTAACATTATTCATCAGTATAAATTATTGGATTTTTTTTAAATACATTTATAAAATTCGAGGCAAACAGAGAAGATTATATTTTATAAATTATGAAAAAGTTGGCTACTGAATTTGTGTGAAGACCATTTTTCCCATTTTCAATATGAGTTGCCTTTTCACATTTCAAATAAGCATTTTTATACTTCGTTTGCAGCACACGCGATTTATGCGCAATAAATTCAATTCTTTGTTTTAATTTCGTCTAGTATATGTGGATGCGACTTTATTATGAACTTGTAAATTTTCCCCAGTGTATTAAATCTTCCGCTAGACTTCGTCTAGCAATAGTTAACTGCATCATAAAGTTTTCTTCGTCGGTTAACTTCACTAACCGCATTTTTATTACCGTCATATTTATCACAAGTAAACACACTTAACTTTAAAACGGTTTCATTAAATGTTTTTCGGCATTTGAAAACGTATACGATATTTCGGTGGTAACGCATTTGTTCGTTATATATATATATATATATAATAAAGTCTTTGCGAAGTAGCTTTTTCAAAATGAAATTTTATATATGGCGTATTGACGATGTAAATAGTTAAAATTTAAATCAATTTTCAGACTCGTAATTTAATTAGATTCGTGCTGAAGTGCGTTTTCAGGTTTCAAACTCGACGAGTTGTTTTAAAAATCTTCAGAAGTTCTGAAATTTTTCGCCATTTTTTATTTTTGTGAAGGACGCCGCGTTCTCTTCGAGAAAATTTTCAATATTCGAATAATCGTTTTTCCGGGATTATTGAATAATTAAATAATATTTGTTATCTCGGTGTGATTAAAAAGTTGTGTTATCGATTTTTTTTAAATATAAATTTTAATTTGAGATACTCGAACGCGTAATTATGAAATCAAATATACGTCAAATTGTTACTCTAATTGAAAATACAATAATGTATACCATTTTCAGTATATAAAATACCTGAAAATTCACGTGCTGAACATACGAATGTGATAATTATAAATCTCTAACAAGCTTCTCGCATAATTAAGTCCTGGTTACTTGCGCCTTTTGGATTTTAAACGTCGTGTATGTAAATTTACAATCCTCTCGCGTATTTCAAGACAAGGTTTGTAAAACATTACTGCAAAGGTTAATATTTAATTAAATACCAAGGAAACGTTTTGAAAATTTGTTGACGATAATGTACCGTCACGAAAAGCTGAAGAGTGAATTATATATGATATAATAAAACGATTAAATATTTATTTAAATGTTTATTATTATTATTTTTTTTAATATAATACATACTCGCACCTTCGCTCAAGAGATGTCACATAGTTAAATTTTAATTATTCACAACAATCATACGTATATCTTTTTTTTTTCATGTATATATCATATATTACATATATATTTTATTTATAATTTTTATTTAATATAATGTATTTGTAAATTAATAATTATTATATATTTATTTATATTTAATTATATATTGCAAAAATTTTAAATTTAATATTTACAAAACTTATAATGTAAAAAATAAATAAATAAATCATTAATAATTTTAGACTACTAGCACGACAAAATTGCTGTCAATAGACTCAGCATCACCAAACAGAACGGATGATGTGTGGACAATTTTACGCCGATTTGTATAGCAGCTGGTTGTTCTCCTGAAATCAAAAATATATTAATTAATTAATAAATTAACAAAGAGGACATTTGAAGATTAAAAAAGACATATTTGTATATATAATTGATCTACTAGTATTAATTTCAATTTTTTTTTGATACATTCGAGATCGATTAGTCGACATGACATTCTAAGTTTACCTAATTTATTAATCTTTAGACTGTCAGATGTTATATATATATATATATATATATATATATATATATATATATATATATATATACAAAATTGTAATTTTTTCCTAGATTGGTAGGACTGTCTATGACATTTGTCAAAAGGTTTAATTATCTCCGAGTTACACGTGTTTTTACAACTCTTGGTTCCTTCATCATGATAATACACCATTGTTTCTTAGCGACATTTCGCCAAAAACTCGAATTATATCGTTCCGCAACCAGCGTATTCGCCCGATTTGGCTCCGTGCGAGTTTTGGCTATTCATCAAACTGGAAAAGCCAATGTGGGGACGCCGTTTTGACACGATTGAGGAGATAAAAACCGAATCGAAAAAGGTCTTCAAGACTATACCGGAAAAAGACTATTACAACTGTTTCGAGGACTGAAAAAAGCGTTGGCAAAAGTGCGTTTTATCGGATGAATATTACTTTGAAGGGAATGAAATTGATTTAGAAGAATAAATAAATAATTTACATTTTATAAATAAATTCACCTTACTTTTTGAACTCAGTGTTATTATATATAAACTGTGAAAATTGTATACGTAATAAAACTAAAAAATTAAGAAACACTATTGCCAGAACTGCAATTTTATTCAATTAGACTGAATTAAAAATAGAATTGCACGAGATGTGAGACAATTAATATTATTAAATGGAACATAGAGAAGGTTCTGGAATGAATATATAAACAGGATGTATGCCGGAAGATTGGTTAAGTCAATTTAAGTTGGCAGCATGCGAGGCAAAAGATTAATTAAGTAGTAAAGTTAGTTTTATACGTCAACCAAAATTTCAGTTTATATGTTTGGTTTAACAGAATATACATCCTGTAAAATGTAAAATGAAAATGAATATAAATATTGTGTGGCTATCTTTAAGAATAAAGTATATATTTAAAATCAAAATATGATTCACTGAATACTGATAAATATTCACTGTAGGTTCTAAAAACGAATTTTCCCGAATAAGTAGATTTTGTTATATTGCGGTACAGTTTTTTTATATTCGTGTTGCGCAATAAAAAACAGTTTAAGAAGAATCGTCCACTATTCATTTTCCGAAAATACACTTTACATAATACGGTTTTGGTGCTCGCAGATTACATACACAAGTAAAACCCTTTTATGCCGGCAAATATATAAATATATATATATATATATATATATATATATAATATATATATATATATATATATATATATAGAAAAAAAAGACGGTCCATAATACTACATTTAAAAATCTGCGGCGAAAAAGGATGCCTTTCTTGTAAACAGTCGGAAAATCGTGCCGTTTTCGAAAGTTTTCTTCAGATTTTCCAGCGATCGAATGGCTGGAAATTTACAAAATGGTTTTTGTCAACATTGGGATTAATCGCTCATCGTTTATAAAACTGTTATTAAATCTTTATTTTTTTTTGTTGTCAATAGATGGCGCGCTTACGTACATAAACGCACGGATAAAATGGCAACGGAAATATTAAGCACTTATATATATATATATATATATATATATATATATATATATATATATATATATATATATATATATATATATATATATATATATATATATATATATATATATATATATATGTTATTATAATAGTTTTATATAAGCACATATTTTTTTTTTATCATTTTTTGAGAATTTTCAAAATTTTATCAATATAAAACTTTTACGATTTATAGGTTTAAAATTTTGCCAAGTGCTATTTACACACTTTAAAAGCCAAATTTTGACTATTTGAGTAATTTTAGTAGATATTATATAGTGTAAGATATATATGGTAGATGCATTAAAATTTCCAATCCAAATTTAACTAAATTTTCATGGGTCAATCAATATATATATATATATATATATATATATATATATATATATATATATATATATATGCGTTATTTTATCATTATATAAATCAATCCTTAATTGATTAAATTTGACTGATTATATTATTGTCAGTTATTATTAAAATTAATCATTCGACCTGGTTTTATTAAGACTATTATACAATATATGTAGCATAAGCTTTTAGAATGTCACTCTTGGTTTTGAAGTAATTTGTGTAAATACAACAAGAAAAATTTTTCAGCGACTGTAATATTTTATTTCAAAGCTAATTATAATTTTGTTAAATCATGTAATCATTTTTAGAATTTAATATATAAAAGAGGTAATTGAAAGAAAAGCTTTTTGAACACATTCTCATTGTTGTATTCTTCAGTACATATCCCATGCGTGTAATTCCAATATTTTTTTTTCATACTTACTTTTTTAGCTTTTACTTCAACGAGAAGGGATTAAATTCGTTTTTCTTCTCATTCTTTTTTCTCATTCCATTTTCAAAATGTTTTGGGATAGATAAAAAAAGAAGAAAAAGAATAAGAAAAAAACACGTGGTCGTGGAAAAAGTTACGTAATGCGAAGTGTCGAGAAATCGAATTGGATTATTGGATTTTTACACTGGTTATCTTCGAAATTGACTTCACAACGGAATCATGTGCAGCAAAGGTGAAACGAATGGAAAGAAATAATAAAAAAAAACTTTTTTTCCGCTCCATTTAATTTCCTTATTAAAAGACTTTTCCAAATTATTTTTTTCTCGTCAACGAAATCGGAACGGGATAAACGAGAACACTTGTTTCCTTTGTGATTGCGAAACGATCGGAGAATATGATTTGAAAAAGAAAACGAGAATGTTAAGTGTTTTGAACGTATTTTTCTCTGTTTTTTAGACGAAAAACTTGTTTCAGTGGTTCTAAAATATTACATAACACCATGATTAAAAAGTAAGGTGATTTTTTTTATAAAATTTAAATTATTTATTTTGCCAAATCAATTTTATTCCCCTCAAAGTAATCCCTGTCCGATAAAATTCACATTTGCTAACTCTTTTTCCAGTCCTAGAAACAGTCAGAATAGTCTTTTTCCGGTATAGTCTTTAAGATCTTCTTTGATTCGGTTTTTATCTCCTCAATCGTGTCAAAACGGTGTTAACGAATTGATCTTTTGAGTTTGCTGAATAGCCAGAAGTTGCACGGAGCCAAATCAGGCGAATACGGTGGTTGTGTGCATTATCGTGATGAGTTATAAAAACACGTGTATCTCGGAGATAATTAAAACTTTTGACAAACAGACGCTTGGTAAATGTTATAGACATTCTTACCAACCTAGGAAAAAAAATACAATTACCTACCTTTCTAACGTCCGGGAGTTTTAAATGACAATTTCACCTTGATAACAATATTAAATACAATTCGTTATTTTTCAATTCAGCTATGGAAAGATTAGTCGGTTAATTTATAAACAGTGTCATTTTCTTAAATTTGCACGCGATTCATTAACATCGCACCGTTTAATTCGAGTCAACCGAAACACGTCGAAAATTTATAAACGTAACGTGTAATGTGCACGTGCACCGTAGAACATTTACATAGTTAGTTGCAAGATTGCATATAAGTTTCACGGGACTAATTAAGGCACACGTGCAATACTTGGTCAAATGCAACGTGTGCACTTTGAACACAATTGTTTTTCATCGTGTCACACTCCGGTGCTAACGACTCGGCCGCTAAGTACCGTTTAACGGCACGCGAAATCAATATAAGCAGCTCGGTTTTAATTAATGTTTAATTTATTACTAGTGCTTCATCACATGTTTATTATGTGAATATAATATAATTTTAATCAATTTTTTTTATTATACATGAACACGAAACCATAGTTTTCTTTCTATTTAATTATATATAAATTATATATATTATATATACATAGCAATAGCATGATGATATATAAAATATTTCTTTTAAGAATAATGGCTTTTATTCTATAGGAAATATTTAGATATTTTTAATTATATTTTAATATTATTTTTAAATTAAAATTTAATCAATATTACATTTATAAGATTCATATATAAAGATTTGTAAAAAGCTTTAATGAAATGAATAAAAAAATTTTTTTTTGTCAATAGATGAAATGTTTTTTTACGATATTTTTTTTCGGTATTATATATAATCGGACAATTTATGAAAATCTTACCATTCAGCACGTGCACGACTACGGTTCGTGGATTTGCGTTCGAAGGGCTACACGTGTATTTTCCGGAATCTGGCGCACGTGCCCTTTGTATGAGAAGATACGACGTTGTAACGTCGCCCTTTTCAGTTATAACACTAACACCACCCCTGGGCGAGTCGTAGTTTATTTCCTGAAAAAAAGAAAGAATAATTTTTTTCAGCCACACATAGTCGTATAATTAAATCTGAAAGACGATATATTAGTTGTGCGAAATGGCGAAATCGTGATATTTCGAAATTTATATGATATTTCAATAATATAAAGTAAATGTTGTAATCTAATAAAAAATAAATTAAAGAGATGTATTATGTGAATGTTGTTTTTTTTTATATTTACAGCGTAAAAGTTTAAACGTGCGCGAATACAAAAAGTTTTGAAAACCGCAGACGTAACTAGTGCGATTTTACGCGCGGAAATATGCGTAAATTTGGAAAGCTTTTCCGGCAAAAGTTTTCCCCGGAAAATGGTCGGATTTTCGTTCGTCGCGTCTTTCGCGTGCCACCCCTTTAAATTTCACCGTGGGGTAGTTTAACTGTGCAGTTAAAACGCTGAAGGGACGAAAAGGAAAACGGAAAAACAGGGTAGGGGTGGAGGGTGAGGGGGCGAGGAAAGGGGTCGTTTTTAAGCTTCCGTTTTCCACTATTAAATCCACGCTGTGTCCGCGTTAAAAATTAATCAACTTTCCGACGAACGAACATCCCTGTGAAAAACGACCCTCTCTTTACTTGTATTATATATTTATGAGACGTTTAGTTCGTTTGCGAGTTGATAGTTTGTAAACGTCAGGCGGCGGTCACAGTAATGAACGGTGAGGCCGGAACTGGATGGAAGTTTCAGTTGAAACTTTGAACGCGAAAAATCAAAAAAAAAAAAACTTCCAGAATTATAAATTATTCTAAGAATGTTTCGAAGTTGATTTATTGTTAGAGATTATTAAAGTTGTCCATTAATGACTATGCAAAAAATTTTGAGAAATACTGATAAATATAAAAAAATGAAATCGACAATATCGGTTCTCTATATATATTTAAATTTTAATATAAAAAAATAATTCATTGTAATGAATATAACAAAGTCAAATAACTCCATTCAAGATTATTAAATGTTGATTAATTTTATATAGAGTTGAGTTGAGATTGAGAATTTATGTACTCTAAAAGTTGGCAACGAATGTTTATTTATAACATTAATTATTATTAATGTGAATATTTTTATAGTTAAAAAAATTAAAATAAAGTATATATAAAATATTATTATATCGAACAGAAGTGGTCAAACAGTCCAAACCATATTTCAAAATTTGAAATTTTATTATTTTTTTTTATAAAAAATATATTTATTGAAAACATATATTAAATATTGAAAATTAGACATATTTATTTTGATAATTCTTTAAATTTGACTTCTCAGTAATTCTTTCACTTGGAAATATTTATCGAGAGCTACAAATAATCCTTCAAAGAACTGCAGTTTAGCCACCCTCGATATACAATATATATATATATATATATATATATATATATATATATATATATATATATTAATAATGATTTGTCAATTATTAATATACGTTATTATTGATTAATTATATCATTATATAATGACTCATGTCATTCGGCAACCACCGTATTCGCTTGATTTAGCTCCGTGCGACATCTGGCTATTCAGAAGGCCAATTGGGGTGATAAAAACCGAATCGAAGAAGGTCTTGAAGGCTATACAGAAAAAAGACTATTCAGACTGTTTCAAGGATTGGAAAAAGCGTTGGCATAAGTGCGTTTCATTATGAAATTGATTTGGAAGAATAAATAAATAATTTACATTTTATAAACAAATTCACCTTACTTTTTGATCACGGTGTTATATATATTATGCTTTGTGGTAGAAGATTATGAATCTTTTTGTTTATTACATTAAGGTCGACATAATATAGAATAATCTTTAACGTTGATATATTATATATATATATATATATATATATATATATATATATATATATATATATATATATATGTATGTATTAAAATGAAGTATTTTCATACTGTTTGAAATTTTGTAATAAATTGAAGGCCTTTAATAAGATTAAATCCGTTTAGAAAATTTGGCAAAACCCGTTGAATACGTCTCACAGTCTATTATGCAAAACGCGGCAATATATTTTGGACGACACTGTGTCGCGAAAATAGCACCAGAGGGTTAATTAAAATTATCTATAAATCAGTATAAAGCATGATGATTATTTTCAGACAAAAGCGCATAAATGTCCCCCCGCTGAAAACGAGCACGCCATAAATAACCGACGATATTCGAATAAAAAGCTGCAAAAAATATATATACATATATATATATATATATATATATATATATATATATATATATATATATATATATATATATATATATATATATATATATATATATATATATATATATATATATATATATACACTGAAAACGTGGAGCTTTAGAGTTGCGTATTTTCAACACTGTAAATATTTTATTACATTTTGCTAACATAAATACCGAAGAAATTCTTCGAAACATGTACACAAACAATGCCATTCACGGATATACAAGGGTGAAAAAAAAAATAAATAAGAAAAAGCAAAGTTCTCGTCTGCTATTTTTTTTTCTTCTTCTTTATTTCTTTGTAGATTCTACAGAATGGATGGTAATATTTGAGTACGTATAAAGAATATATTCGAAGAGGGTGAGATCTGGTCGAAAAAAAAGTAGGGAAATTCAGATGAAATATATATATATATATATATATATATATATATATATATATATATATATATATATATATATGTATAAATGAGGGAAAACTAATAAAATGTGGATGAAATGAAAAGCGTCCGAATGTTGTAAGAGCATATCGCGATGGCAAACGATTGTTTATTATACAAATATTGACTGTAAAAATACAGTGGCGTCTCGTAAAACTCGGCCGCGTATTATTTTAATTCGAGATCGATATTATACATATTTCATTTTATAGTAAATATATTTATATCTTATATCTAGATAACACTGTGATCAATAAGTGAAGTTAATTTGTTTAAAAAATGTGTATTTTTTATTTGTTTTTTTAAATCAATTTCATCTCCTTCAAAATAATTTCAGTCCTCGAAACAGTCAGAATAGTCTTTTTCCAGTATAGTCTTCAAGACTTTTTTCGATTCGATTTTATCTCCTTAATCGTGTCAAAACGGAGTCCCCGCATTGGCTTTTTGAGTTTCCTGAATAGCCGTCAGAAGTCGCTCGGAGCTAAATCAGGCGAATACGGCGGTTGCGGAACGATATGAGTCTAGTTTTTGGCAAAAAAGTCGCCAAAAACCAATACAGTATGACATGATGAGTTGTGAAAACACGTGTAACTTATAGATAATTAAACCTTTTGACAAACAGCCAGTTGGTAAATGTTATAGATAGTCCTATCAATCTGGAAAAAAATTACAATTTACCTGTTTTCCTAATACCCGGGAGTTTTAAATAACAATTTCACTTTACATTTTGATCACAGTAATTCTTATATACACAAGATTTTTTTTCATCATCCTGTATATAGTGTATATAATAAATACGTTTGTCATTTTCGTTCTTGTCTAATTTATTGCCGAAGTCGAAACTCGGAATGCCTTAATATTTTTCGCGAAAAGTGTATGAAAGATATTTTTTTCCGAGGCGCCAAAGGTCGACACATTTTTCACGGCGAATTAATTGCTTTGCGTTTAAAAAAAAATAATATTTATATCCAGATTATTTATTAGGCGGTCTCTGGTTAATTTACTACGGGATTTTTGCGAGAAAATAATAAGAAAAAATAAAAATAAAATAAAAATAAATAAATTCAGACGGTATAACAACGTATATTAAGAACGTTTATTCATCCATCATGTACGCTGAAATATATTACTTTTTATGGATGAGAAAAATTAAATGAATAATGTTTGTGTTAAGTGTTTATTTTTGATATGATTCATAATGTATTTTTTTATACTTTCATATTAAATAATATTTTTTTTCATTAAAATTTTCTATTAAAATTCGAGTTAGACGTGTGTATTTTGTATGTTTTATGATATTAATCATCACTGTTTTGATAACTATATCTGCATAAAAAAATATAATAGAATAAATTTTATATTAAATACATCGATTAATTATATAATAATATTTCAATAGAAAAATATACACAATAGAATTATATAAAAAAAAATTCACATTGAAGTCGATGCGATAATGATTGAAATTTTTCTTTAATTTCGTGAAACATTCGTGACGACGAATTTTCAAAATGAAAAAGTTTCCGGAATTGAAAACGGAACTATGCGGGTTATTGTGGATAATTGCGGAAAGTTTTCATCCCTCCCCTAAAAAAAAATAAAAAATAAATGAACGGGGGAACGGGTGTGTGGGTGAGGGGATAAAAAGAGACGAGTTTTAAAGCTTTGCAAAGATTGCAGAGTGAAAAGAGTACAAGGAGTGCGTGACAAAGAACATTAACGATTGCAACAGAAGCTTTCGGGAAAGCTTCCAAAGACTGGAAATTTTTGAAAAATAAATTTCAAAGACCGAATGTAAAGAGTTCGCATTCACGACGATTCCATTATTTGAAGTAAGTAACTTCGACAATAAAGTAATTTACGAATAGAACAAAGTTTTCCATGCTAGAATACATTTTAACTATTGATTTTTACATGTACGCTTTTTTACTATTATATTATACATATATACTATATAAAATAAGACATATTTATTTATATAGATATTAGCTAATAATGTATAAATGTTTTTATGACACTTAAAATATTAACATTTAAATTATATAATATTGAAATCAAAAGAAAACTCTAAATTTATAACAAAGATTCATATGATATTAAGATTTTTTAAGTATGTTAATTTTTTATATATTTACAATTATGATCATTTTTAATTAATATATAATTAATAAACACTATATTAATATCAATATTATTAAAAAAAATACATTTTATACATAAATAAATATTTTAATATGAATTATGTTAAAAATACAGTGATCAAAAAGTAAGGTGAATTTGTTTATAAAATGTAAATTCTTTCTTTAATCTTCCAAATCAATTTTATCCTCTTCAAAGTAATCTTCGTCCGATAAAACGCACTTTTGATAACGCTTTTTCCAGTCCTCGAAACAGTCAGAATAGTCTTTTTCAAGTTTTTATCTTCATAGACCTTTTGAGTTTGTTTAATAGCCAGAAGTCGCACGAAGCCAAATCAGGCGAATACGGTGGTTGTGGAACGATATGAGTCGAGTTTTTGGCAAAAAAAATCGCGAAGAACCAATGTTAAATGACAATTTCACCTTACTTTTTGATCACAGTAGTATATAAAATTTATTTGAAATGAATAAATATTTTACTTCAAACTAGTGATTTGATCTTTAATCAACACATTTTTATTATTATTAAGATATTTATTTTATTTTTAATTATTTATTTATAATATAAGTTAGAAATTTTCTAATATAATATTTTAATTTAAATCACGATGTAAATTTTATATTATACATGAAACGAATTAAAATTTTCAACATTTTTAATTTAAAAATTAATAATTATATATTCATTTAGATCACGATTCACGCATTTATATATAGTTATAAAAAACATGTAATATTTGTTAAATACAATATATAGATATATAAAAGATTTTTCGGGCACAAGTGCGTATATTTTGCGATATAACGACGTTAAAATAAGTGAGGTAATACCTTTGGGACTGAAAATGTTACCGACCCAAAATCTCAACAAAGTAATAATAAAATTCGCAAAAGATAAAATAAAAATGCTTTTAGTGAAAATTGATTTATTATACATGCTTAAGGGGATAACTTTAATATTTTATAGTTCATCCGTCGCCCCCCCCCCCTCTTGCAGTTTATATATTTTTATTCGACATTATATCGCACAGTTTAA